>JAJAGP010001276.1:0-120138 GCA_025084515.1 Ancistrus triradiatus | reverse complement strand
ACGCGCTACATTGATGAGGATCCAACATTTGGCTTGGATCTGCCCTGTCATTTCCAGCTGCTTATCTGTCATGATGGGTGCACTGGGTGATATGGCGATATGATTTTGATATTAACTTCATGAAACACGTATCGTCAGTTGTCAGTGCTTCAGTAACCGAGTTGTAGCATCATGTTATTAGGCTTCTTGTACAGAAAATGGACGTTGACGTTGACCAGACATTACCATAGTCAGTAGTTTAGATACAGTACTTTGCAGACAGTGGTTTAATATTTATAATAAGAAAACGATTAGCACAGTACTGTACAATACAGTAAACAAAAGGAATGTTACAAGGTTGTTTTCTGCCTTTTAGACTGTGATTCTCTTTTCTGTCAGCAGGTGTCTCCAGGGTTTGCTCGTACTAGTTTTCTGTCATGCAGACATTTATTAGATGTGTATAAGACAGATTTTTATTCTTTTTAGACTTATAATCTTAAGACCTCAGACCGTTCAAATATGAAACAGTAGAAATATGGGACTCAACCTCAAACCAGCAGCAAACAGTACATTTTAAAATAGTACATTTTTGCAGGCGTTCACCAGATAAACAAGGGATTCAACTTCGCTAAATTGCTTGAGGTTTGGCATCACATACCGTGGATCAAGTGCGTTAATTAGCTCTCTGTAAATCAGGGTTGTCTTTACAAATATAAGACGCGATGGCATTTATGTTCTTCGGTCTGCTAGAGGTTATCATACGTCTCTGTAGCAAAACATTCAACCAAACCTGTCTGAACACGAGGTGACTGGTTTTACTATTAACAGTCAACGTCATTTCACCACTGGATGCGTCACACATCTGGTAACTTCGGTGATTCTGCTCGTGTCACCACCTCCACCTACAGCTGTTGGGTAGCAAAGTTTACAGTTAGTTTTCCTGCTTAGTGTGGGATATTGTGTCCACACAACACATTGCTGAACTTTCCAAGTTTCTCATCCTCAATGTTTTGTGAGAAGTTCTTTCCTGCCAAATTGTCCCTGTCCTCCACCATCCTTGCCTGTGGCTCCCGCATGTAGACAGATTAAGAAGTATTTACAGCAAAAGCCTCCTTAAATGTTGCGTTATAAACAGTGTAGGCAAATCTCCAAGCCTAGACATTTTTCTGCTTTCTCACACTGTATAGCCTCATAGCCAGGTACAGTTATGTTGTAATTTACCCGGCCACGCCCTAGTTTGAGTCGTGTTTAACTACCAGGTTGCCAGAGGCTGATATATTACCAGTTAGATCACTGAAATGAACTCTGTATTACACAGGCATTCCCATTCAGGATTCCATTATAATAATGAACTGTTAATTATATTAGTACATTAGTACAATTCCATTATTTTTGGACATTCAGACAGCCGTGGTAAAGGTAATTTCTGATGCTGGTGAGTAAAATAAGCATGACAAATCCGTATGCCGTCAGTGAATATCTGCCTTCAGGCCTGAGAGCAGATTAGTTGAGTAAATAAAAGTGCTTGTACTTGTTTGGAAGTGCTTTCTGACGTAAGGCAAATACTGGCACTAGTGCTTTTGAAAAAAGCCTCATCTCAAATGCCTATCCCAGAGAACACCGTGTTCTGGCATAAATGTCCCCACTGTGTTCGCAGAGTTGGGTTGGGTTCGCTGTTGAGGCACAGAGGGATGATCCCTCAACCAGCCTCCTTCCCTCAGATGCAGCCAGCCGTGTCCACCTCTTAAGCTCGACCCGACAGGAAGGTCTTAGTGGTGGTGGGCTGGAGTATTAGAATGCTGTACCCAGTACAATGTCTTCTGACGTGTAATGTTTACTTATCATTTATTCCTCTTGTTTTGTCTTAATACTTTTTTGAAACATTGAGTAAAGATCTTTGACCTTGCAGCCTTTACTTGTGGCTTAACCGTTTGGTCACTGCTTTGTTGGCTAAACCTCAGCAAAATGAAATCTTATTATGCATTGTGAAAATATCAGCATAAAATTTTCACAATATGTTCTTCCCCATTTTCTTTCCAATTGTGTAATGCCCAGTTGTTGATATTCCTCACCATGTGCCGACCCAACCATTGGGCCAGAGTGTGCCTTCCTACATCCCATGGACTGCTTCATTTTCACTAAACTTGTACGAAAGCAAGCACGCACAGACGAACACGTAACCGTCACCTCTTTGCCGGTGCCTCCCATGCCCAGCAGGAGGAGCTGTTTCAGTGCCAGGGAGATGCCTTCGTACAGCCATCCATCTCTTAGACACTGCCAGTTTTGCCTGTACTTTTTAAGGTCCTATGGCGGCACTGCAAAGACTCTGTGGACTGATAATGGGATAGTGCATTTTACCACTGTTTACTTGAGGTTTTATGTTGTTTGTTTCTTGGATCTCTATTGCTTTTTGTTGGTTGAACTGAACCCTCCTGAAGCTGTAATTCTTTTTCATTATCATGAGTAAAGGCACCTGGTGAATAACGCAAAAACGTATTCATCCTCTTCTTTTTCCGCTGCCACCCTTCCTGACTTCAGAGATAATAGCAGTGAAGTTTCGTTCCCATCACAAAGCCTGACATTTTGAATCCCGCTATCTGATCGCTGTCTTGGTTCCTCCTCATCTATCTTCATGATTAAACGTGGCTCTCTTTAGACCATTTAGGTTCTCCACAATGGTTTGTTTTGTGAAAACCAAGCAGATACACTGACCTTGTGCGGCTGCTGATAAGGGTGTGTTATTTCTTATCTTCGTCCTCTACAGTGTCTGGAGACCCTCACGCATCGGCAGATGGACATGCAGAAGTTTATCGCAGACGGCTGCAGAGAGGCTCTGCTTGAGGAGAAGAGGAGGTTCTGCTTCCTAGTGGACAAACACAGCTCTTTTACATACCAGTTTTCAGCTTTCCATGATAAGGTGGGTCACATTGAGTGCATCACCGATATGTTATTTAGAGGTTCAGTCAGGAGAATTTACCATAGATCACATACGAGTGCTTGTATCAATCAGGGTAGAGTTTATGGGTGGGCTGGGGTCAGCGTTGCCCACCCAATTAAAACTGAAAAATTATCATTGAGCATTCATAGATCCTTGTAACTTTGTCATTGGTCGTAAAAAATACATAGCTTTCCTAATGGCCATTTTGAAGGTGTGAACGTGTTCAGTGCTTATCCTTTAAATTATTTACCAAACCACAACACAGACATGGTTAAGTGAAATGCTAAAAACCTGTTTGTAGCTGTTTGTGCTCTCAGAAATCAAATTAAAATGCTTAATATCTTTGATTCATTTTTATGTTTTTCTTTGGTTCTTCTAAGTTGTATTAGTAGTCTTGTACGGTGTCAGAGTTGAGTTTGCACGTTTTGCAGGCTGCGTGTTTTGTAATCCCTCTCCAGCTCATCATACAAATGCAAACAAATGAGTTTAATTTTCTTTTTCATGGTGTATTGGCCCTAGACTCCCCTTAAAATGGATGCTGCAATTGTATTCCTTTTGCTCTCTTCTCAAAATAAAACTACACATTTGTTTACATAAACTATAAATCAACATTTTTGTTGTTGCCCACCCAAATAAATCAAATGCCCACCCAAAGATGACACTTGACACCTCTGGTGGTTATGTTAGTTTATTTCATACAATAGATTAAAAATTATGATTTTCTCACTCTCACAACCCCACACCCAGCCCTGGGCAGGACCGCATTTTTACTCACAACTTAATCTGATTTGGATTAAGGATAAGACAGACGCCTTCACTCATTTGATTGAAGACTTTCAACGGAGGCTGTAGTTGCTGAGAAAGTGGCGCACACTGGAATGTGTCAACAAAGCGGCTTCTTTTTCGCAACACACTAATTAGAACAGCGGCTTCTGTTCTGTTCCATTAAGAGTGTAAACTATTGCAAAAGTCAGCACAAGTTGAAAGTGAGTTGCAGACAAATAATCAAATCAGAAAGGCTATTCTGTGAGAGTGTATTCCTTTCAAAGTACTCATTGTACTGTTCTGTGTTTGCGAATGCATTTCAGACTTCTCTGGCCCAGCCTGACTGACATTTAAGCCTTTTTTTGTTTTTGTGTTTGTTTTTATTTTTGGTTTGTCAGCTGAAAATGCCACTTTTGGGAGGCTGAAATGTCAGTGCATCGCAATAAGTGACATACTAATATTTTGTACTATGTTCTTTCTCTAAAGGCAAAGCATATATTAACAGAAAAGATGCCCAACTGGCAGGACAAATGTTCTGATATTAACAACGTTCCAGAGAGCATCATGTCAATGATCGAGGGTCTTCGAACTCCAGTGTCCATCACTCCTCAGGCCTCTCCAGCTATAAAGCGCCACAGCAGGGTAAGCATG
Organism: Ancistrus triradiatus; assembly: GCA_025084515.1. Taxonomy (NCBI): domain Eukaryota; kingdom Metazoa; phylum Chordata; class Actinopteri; order Siluriformes; family Loricariidae; genus Ancistrus; species Ancistrus triradiatus. The sequence continues at coordinate 115,805 of JAJAGP010001276.1, read as the reverse complement.
TGACGCCACCCAGAGTCACACGTGTAGATTCCTATTTTTGCTGCATTTTACTACAGTAAAGAAAACTTTCAACTCTGGAGGCACAGAAAATGGCTTTTTGTAGGTATTTTTGCTGCTCTTGTACACTATAAGGACAAAGTTTATGTAAACCGATTCAAATTAGTGATCTTTTGCTATTTTAACTTTGAGTTCATTAGAACCCAAACAAGAAGAACTTGACTACGACAGTATATTTCAATTAAACATATTTAATTCCATGAGTATTAAAAAACATACAAACTGTAAACACGGTGCATTTTTGACCTGCATTGACCCCACTCATTCAAAGGGTTCAAAAGCCGCTTCAAACGAAAGCATAAACCAGGCTTAGCTTTGGATTTCGCTGAGCCTTTTGAAGCTTAGCTTTTCATCCGATCTGTTGAAGTTACTCTAGATACAATAGATACCACTCATGACTTGTTTTTACCACTCAGAAGTAAATTGCTTTTAACGAATTTCTCTGTAATTAACTGTCAATATTGGGCACAACACTGGCGTTCATATTCGCCAACATGTCCAACATTTCTGTGATCACTTCCTCTGCTATTTAATTCTCAAGTCTAGTTTAATTCTCTTTACTAAATGTAAATAACAGCCACATGTTCAACTGTTACATTATAGTTTAATTTTGCACCGATATGTCGGGTTTAAACTACGTTTCTGAACATTTCTCCATTTATACTTTCACAGAATAACTCTGAAATAATGATTCCACCTCCTGCGCCCCCAGTAAATCCTAAAACAAGTCCACTAGTCAACATATTCAACCAAGAACCACAAAAGAAAGAGAGTTTGCTGGGTAAGGTTTAGGCTGCCTCCTAATTCTTCATTGTTCCTGTGTCTTCTGATACATTTAATGTAAGTAATGGACAATTGTGTCGTTTCATCTTGGCTTCAGCGGCAGATCGTAACAATGATGAAAATCAGATGATCAGGTCCATGTCAGTGGCTACAGGGCTGAACAACGCGGGTCGGAGGCCACGAGTCAGGACCATCTTCCCCCACAAATCCGGCGATAACAACACCCTGCTCAGTTTCGAGGAGGGTGATCTCATCATCCTGCTCATTCCTGATGAGAAGGACGGCTGGCTTTATGGGGAGCTGGAGAAGACCAGACAGTAAGGCACCACACTAACTCATGTCTGCTCCACTGACTTTATGGCTTGAATAAGATGACTGATTAGGTCCACAGCCTCTGTAGCATCTCCAGAAAGAATTTCAGTACAGCTTACAATAGTAAATAAAACGTTCTATTGTAGTTTCACCCTATTTTAAGTAACTGAGTGAAACATTCCTTTTTTATTTCTGGAGAATAACAATTGCTAATAATGTCTACTACTAAAAATGTCAACAAAAAGAATCTTTAGTCCCCTGCATGATGTATGATTGAGCCCTCTGGTGTTTGAAAAATGTAATTGCATTAGTTGACGTAAAGAAGAACATCGACGATACACATTGTCCCATTTTTAGGACACGATGCATTGTTACACCCCTAGTTTCCATAGCACCAAGTCTATTACGATTACTAGAAGCAGCATTTAAAGTTAGTAATAGTAATTTACGCGGCACTTTTCCTTATTGCATTCATAAATGAAGTACGACAGAAGCAAAAACAATCACACACAAGCTGAAGTCAGGCTCGTATCAGCATGGTGAAGCTAGCCATTCCCCAATGATACCTGATGTCACCATGCTACCAAGTTATAACATCCGTTTGTGTGGTTTTAGGTACAAAATGCTCAAATAAATATGGGAACTTGCTCTCTATCCCAGTATAGTAATACAGTAAACGCACCTTTTACGTGAATTCAAATTTAAAATTGAGCACCAAATTCTCCAAATGCATCATTGTCTCATTACATAATGCTCCTTCTCAATATTGGTTGCCTCAAAGTGAGTCGCTCCATTGTTTACACCAAATAGAGTACTGTATATACATATATATGCTATGCTCTACTTGCATGAACTTACGCAAAGCTTTTTTTGAACATTTTGGTCGTGTAAAACTGGGAACTGCTGTAATCTCATGGTTCTGAGCAGCAGCTGCGGAAATGCAGTGGAATTTTCAAAAAGCTCCCGGCTAGTATGTTCTGAATAGCACCGAATGTGTTTTATTATATTGTCTTTGTCTGCATTTGGTCGCCTCTGTGGGGCCCTGAACAATTTACAGTTCCCTTTCGATTCGGCTATATATTGTGTTGCACAGCACATTGTGTTTAGCTAAGAACAATTAGGAGGCAAGTGCCTGAAGGTGTGTTGTAAAGCAACTTTTATTACTCCTTTGTGACGTACACTGAATACTGTGTGTGCGTTTGCTTGCTGTTCACAGGAGGGGCTGGTTTCCATCGTCTTACTGCCGTCCGTACGTAGAACCTCCGATAAATAACAGGTAATGAGACTCTCCCTGCTGTCACACACACGTACACCTCTGTGTTCTCCCAATTACTGCCGATATGAATCAGTTCTCCTTTGAAGACGAGGAAACCCAAGAAAGGGTCAGGCTCTAATTTTAGGCCCATTATATTTGAAGCCCTTTAGCTGCTCATTGTCAGAGGGTATTGCACTGCTGCAGCTCCTGAATAGGAAATAGCGGACGGCAAGGGGGAAATGAATTCCCAAGTAACTTGGTTTTAAAACTTAATTACTTCGGCTAAACAATAGAGCACGGATATTTCTATTTCTTAACTTGAGTCTCTGAGTCCCTACCAACCCACAAACTGTGATATCGGGCAACCCGGTCATTTTTTGTGGGCTACCTAGTTTAAAAAGTGGGTTGTATTTTGCTCTTTGATTCACAGGTGCGTAGGTTTGAATGCGTACAAGTCGGTCCCAAGAAGAGTTGATTTCGTGATTCAAAGATCTAAGAACTAGGTGTCAACCTTAAAATATTTGGATTCGATTCCTCACACAGAATTGAATCACACAGTTCATACAGTGTTAGCCACCATTTACATTTTATGTTTAAATTTAATGTTTAAATTTCAGGTATAGTGCTGCTTGAAAGTTTGTAAACCCTTTAGAATTTTCTATATTTCTGCATAAATATGAGCTAAAACATCATTTGAATTTCACACAAGTCCTAAAAGTAGATAAAGAGAACCCAGTTAAACAAATGAGACAAAAATATTATACTTGGTCATTTATTTATTGAGGAAAATAATCCAATATTAGATATTAGTGAGTGGCAAAAGTATGTGAACCTCTACGAATAGCAGTTAATTTGAAGGTGAAATTAGTCAGATGTTTTTAATCAGGTGTGAGTGGGCACCCTGTTTTATTTAAAGAACAGGAATCTATCAAAGTCTGCTCTTCACAACACATGTTTGTGGAAGTGTATCATGGCACGAACAAAGGAGATTCCTGAGGACCTGAGAAAAAGAGTTGTTGATGCTCATGAGGCTGGAAAAGGAGGCTCTAAAGAGTTTGGACTCCACCAATCCACAGTCAGACAGATTGTGTACAAATGGAGGAAATTCAAGACCATTGTTACCCTCCCCAGGAGTGGTCGACCAACAATGATCACTCCAAGAGCAAGGCGTGTAATAGTTGGTGAGGTCACAAAGGACCCCAGGGTAACTTCTAAGCACCTGAAGGCCTCTCTCACATTGGGTAATGTTAATGTTCATGAGCCACCATCAGAAGAACACTGAACAACAATGGTGTGCATGGCAGGGTTACAAGGAGAAAGCCACTGCTCTCCAAAAAGAACATTGCTGCTCGTCTGCACTTTGCTAAAGATCACGTGGACAAGCCAGAAGGCTATTGGAAGAATGTTTTGTGGACGGATGGAGAAAAAAAATAGAAGTTTTTTTGGTTTAAAAGAAAAGCGTTATGTTTGGAGAAAGGAAAAAAACTGCATTCCAGCATAAGAACCTTATCCCATCTGTGAAACCTGGTGGTGGTAGTTATTTATCATGGTTTGGGGCCTGTTTGCTGCATCTGGGCAGGACAGCTTGCCATCATTGATGGAACAATGAATTCTGAATCATATCAGAGAATTTCTAAAGGAAAATGTCAGGATATCTGTCCATCTCAAATCTCAAGAGAAGGTGGGTCATGCAGCAAGACAAAACGACCCTAAGCACACAAGTCGTTCTAGCAAAAATGGTTAAAAGAAGAAATAAAGGTAAATGTTTTGGAATGGCCAAATCAAAGTCCTGACCTTAACTCCAATCGAAATGTTGTGGAAGGACCTTGAAGCGAGCAGCTAATGTGAGGAAACCCCACCAACATCCCAGAGAGAGTGAAAGCTGTTTTCTGGTACGGAGGAAATGGGCTAAAGTTCCTCCAAGCCGGGGTGCAGGACTGATTTTCAACAGCTACAGGAAAACGTTTAGCTGCAGTTATTGCTGCACAGGGGGGTCACACCAGATTACTGAAAGCAAAGGTTTCACATACTTTTTGCCACTCACTAATATCTAATTATTGGAACATTTTCCTCAATAAATAAATGACCAAGTATAATATTTTTGTCTCATTTGTTTAACTGGATTCTGTTTATCTACTTTTAGGACTTGTGTGAAAATCTGATGATGTTTTAGGTCACATTTATGCAGAAATATAGATAATTCTACAGGATTCACAAACTTTCAAGCACCAGTGTACTCCCCGATTTACGACTGGGATACGTTCCAACAAATCCGTCTTAAGCTGAATTGATCGTAATCGGGAATTGTAATATATACTGCATATATCATAGCACACTATATTAAAAGCATTTGATCATGACCGTGGCTTTTCCTCATTGCCTTTCCCATCACTCATCACTCCCGCCACGTGACTCATTACATCATTAATGTAATTTGTATATGAAACTCAACACTGGTCACATTGTTATGCACGGTTCTGCTATCTGTCGTTATGAAAATGAGCTCTATGTAAGATTGGAGGAGTTTATGCTAGCTGAGACTCTCCCACTAAAACCTCATGTCTGAACTGATTCAGCATTCTGGGATCATCAGTAATGTTTGCGCTATCAGTAATAATGTTTTATAGTAGACAAAAACGAACAACGTTATCAGTTTTAGAAATGTGTGTGCTATTTTGTGCCGGCTTGCAGTGTTGTTGGGAGTGCTCCACTGCGCAGTAAGAGCGTGCTCAACCTGGCACAGCAGAACAATGACGAGGACATGATGCCACTGCCTCCTCCCGACTACAGCGACGACTCCACCCAGAGGAACTCCACAAAGTCGCTGAACCAGACATTCGTGCCTTCTTCTGAGAAACCGGTCAGTACTATGAGCTCATATTAAGTGTTGATTTGTTTACTGCTTTATAGGTGCCTGGAGGGACATTAAAGCGTCCGTTCTTAAATTGTTCTGTGACATTAAATGTTCTGAGTAACCAATCAGATCTTTTCTGTAAGACAGTATCTGACCGGTCAAGTTAAGCTTTTGTGTAGTGAGATGTAGAGTCGATGAACGGTACTTGCATGACCACGTACCAAAGCAGATAATTCACACGCTGGCACATGATCTAATTAAGGTGTCATCTTCATGGTGTGTGTGTACTGACACAGAAATGCGACATAGGATGAGGTACAATTGCCTGCGAAACAAAACTGAATCCCTAATGCTCAGCTAGAGTCGATTTGACCTCCCTGAAAACCCCAAAACACCCGAGTGCCACCTGGAGAGCTGTTCTGCTTAAGCACCCATTGCATTCCTTGCTCATTCAACTTTCAAACTGACATCCACAACATCCATAATTATGCTGACATAAAGACGCTACTCTCACAAATGTCAACAAATGTTTTCAGGCTGCTTTGCTCACTCGAGGAACCAGAATTGTTTTGCATGGGATGCAAATCAGTAATAAAAACTGTAGGTGTATGAATATCAACAGTGGCAACAAGATTTGCGTACGCTCAGTGAGCCTTTGTTTTATAGTAACAATAAAAGGTCCTTATTCAGAATCATTTAGTTGACTGATAACACTATTGCAAACTTGACACTCTACACTTGTACAGTTGACTGTATTATACTCTTGTCAAGTATGAGTATAATGTGTAATAACATCTGCTTCATATGCCTATCTCTTTAAGTGTTGTATGGTGTGGTATTATGTCAACAATCAGAGCCTGTGTGTTCAGTCTTATAATGAGGCAGGCAACTAGCATAGGCTTGAACTGAAGCAAAACTCTGGAGGCCCCAATTAGACCTTTATTGCCTGAATTTTCTAAATTTCCATACCGTCTCAACTTTTTCCCGATTTGAGGTTGTAGTAATTACCTTAATTACCTTATAATACTTATAATCATACTTCATGAACAGTGGCAGTGGAGTTATGGTACTGGACTGTGGATCAGAAGGTCCAGGGTTTTGTCTGCCAAACTATCATTGGGCCTTTGAGCAAGCCTCTTAGTTGCTAGGATGGTTAGATTGTATTACTGGATAAAGCGTCTGCTAAATGTAAGGGTTTTCCAAAGATTTTGTGTCTGTAGAGTTACCACTATTAGTGGGTAGAGTTACAATGACACCAAAATACCATCTACTGTCATCATACTATCACAACCTTGCTGTAAAGGACTGTCTGTGGTATAAAATTAACAAACCTCTGCAAATTACAGACATACTCGTGGAGTCTAGTTGCTCCTTCTGTGGCATCTACGCATTTGACCATGAAACACCATCCCTGACTGAAGACAGCCCTGATTTCGGTTGTTTACTAGGAGAAAGCTTGAATGGCGAGACCGTGAAAGTTGATACTCCTTTCTAAGCATGGTGAAATATTCATTGCACACTCAATACTGGGTGAGTCCCAGAGCCTCCTCGCATCCGGGTCACTGCCCAGCCTCGCTGATGGAATTCCACACTGAGCTCAACCTGAAACCCTCCATACAGGACCGTCCCATTTATTCAGTCTTCTCACCAATCACCAGGTTATCCAAAGAATAGCGTCAGAAGTGTGCACTGCTTAGTGGGCATGTGATATACTGTGAACATAAGCATGTGTGGTGATGTTAACACCTGCCCTTCCAGGTGAGGTGTGTCTCGTGAGCAGTGTAATTCCTCATGCAGGGCTTGGCTCTAGGATGTGAACAGACCTGAAATCTGAGTATAGAGATGCTACACCGGCGTGGGTACAGATATGACAGCCATAGGAACCGGAAGATGCTTCTGATGTTGTGTACAGAAGCAGAGGAACAATGTGGAAAGATGACTTGCAGATAGATCTCTCCGTAGCTAACTAACACACCCGTAGTTTGTGTTCTCTGAGTCACTTTGACTCACAAACGTACCTTACTCAGGATGGAAACGTCTTGTCACTTAGGATGTCCCAATCTCATTTTTTCCCATTTCCATTACAATACCATATCAGTGCTCTAAGTATTACCCAATGATGACCTCATACTGATTTTCCCAGTTACTGAGTCACCTGGTTACAAAAAATGTTTCTTGTGTTCAAGGCTGGAAATCCAGGGGGATGGGGGAGACTGTTTAAATTAAATTATACATAGTAAAAAATTGTGCTAATTGTAGACACACAATAATTTGTTTACTTCTGCTTCTGTTATTGTACTTGCAGCTCTGAAAATGTTCCTGCAAAGCACTGAGATTAGGCCACTAACATGTATGTAATGACTACAGAGCAAATTCATGCTGAAACCATCTTCATGATGCTTCTCAATTACAATTCTGTTGGATGAGATCTGGCCACTCGCTGTGCTTAGGAAAATTACGTCCATTGATAAGGTGCCGTCTACAGGCTACTCTTGGAACAAAAAGCTGTAGCCCCCATATATACACTTAATACAGTAGTACTTTTGGTAGCTCCTTTAGTGCCACCTTCTTTAGACCGTTTAGTGTTTATCTCCCAGCCCCCCAACATTGAAATGAAAATTTACATCCTTGCTTGTGTCCACAAGGATGATCTGTGGAATATCAGAAACATCATGCATTCGCAGCGGTGTTGTAGTCAAGACACTGTGGTCAAGAACAAGACCCATACCTCCATAAGATCTGGATTCTTCACTGAGAGTTACTGTGAAAGAGTTACAGTGAGTTACAGTGACAAAATGAAGAGTTTGCTTTCTAGGTCACATGCAAGTTATCTCGGATGGATAAAAATTGCACAGGCAGCCAGTCCTTTTAAAACAGGTACATAGCGGTGTCATGATTCCACTGGAAAATCAATGGTTTTATGGTCTACAAATGCAAAATCTATTACAGAGAATTATGGAAATTCATGGGCAGTAGAAGCTACACGGAGGTAGGGGTAGATTGTATGGTGTACAATCATTCCTTCTGAGGTATCCGTTAGGAAAAATGACCAAGACCTTTCATTAAGAGCAAGATAGATGGGATCCAGTGTTTCAGGGGAACCAGTTCAATCCAACAGGTGATTCACTGAGCCTGGACTCCTGCATAATGCCTGTTCTCCTTCCACTCTCTCCTCCGGGCTGCTTGTTAAGAGTTACACAAGTCAAAATGAATTTACTTCCTGAAGTCTCACTGTTTACTCAGAAACTTTGGTTTCATTCTAACCCCTGGCTTTCCACTCATACTAGTATAAGATCATTATACACTATACATGAGATAATCACGATTTGCTTCACACACATACGAGTCTACTCCCTGCCATGCGAGTCCAAGTGCGAGTGAGCTTTGATGCAGCTTAAAAAAACGATCCTTTAACTGAATAAACATGTTCAGTCTTTGGGACAGAACTGAAGCTACATACAGTTAATGTAGTGGTTAAAGGAAATAGACCAAACAATTGCGGGCTAGTTCGTAAGCATGCTATTTAGTCAACATAATGGCTAGTCCAGATGACATTTTAGAAAGGAATGTTCGCTGTAAGCTACTAAACGTTAAACTAGATTAGCTTTAAAACAGTCTGTATGAATTTTAAGCTTCTTCCACTTTTTACATAAGCGCTATATGGCGTAGGAGGCTTAATCTTGACATTATGAAGCAAAAGTGGGTTCAGATCGCGTTAATCCAAGGATAAGGAAGTAATTTGGATGGAAAATCTGACCTACTATTTTATCACTCCTAAAGTAAAGTGTAAACGTGTCGGCTCTCAGTGAATATGTTGGAGTGTTTGTTTGAGTAAAGAGGCCAGTCATGGACATGGGAATGTAATAAATGTGTATATATATTTTATAAAGCCAGTTTTGGCTGTTTAATACTTCAAGAATGCAAAGTAGACGGTGTTCACTGGAGATATACAGTCATTGGAAAGATTTCTTTGAGATTCTGCTGCATGTTGACATGATTGCATCACGGTGTTACTGCACATTTTTCAGGTGCCTTTTTATGCTCCTGTATTACCACATCCCAATGAGATCTGTTGGTTTTATATCCTGAGTGAGAAGGTGTCTGAAGAACATTGTCATGCTCATGAAACCACTTTTTCTTTGTGACATGATGCAAATTCATGCTGAAAGTAGCCATTAGAACCTGGATAAATTGTCAGTGAAGGGGTGCACATGATCAGCGACAATACTCCGGTAGACTGCAGCATTCAAACCATGATTTATTGGTGATAACATGCCCAAAGTGTTCCAAGACGACATTCCTCACACTTTTACCACCTCCAGCAGCCTGGACTGTTGACACGAGGCAGGTCTTGTAGAAGAATTCATTCTGTTGACGGTAAATTCTGACCCTGCCCTCAGAAATCCTTCAACTGTCCAGTTTTAGTGAGCTTGTTCCCAATGCAGCCTCAGCTTTGTGTTACTTAAAGGTCCTCTTATAGCAAGCAAAATGAGCAATAGTAATGAACTGGTATAGGATTAAACCCCATAGGTTAACTTGAAGACAAAGATACATACTAGAACACCGACTTAACAGCTTCACATGTGTGGAAAAAGTCTTAATAGTTGAGAATAATAAATGATTACCAACACCAACTCATGGAGTAATTGACATACACCCAGAATGTATAAAATGGCAAAACATTAACCTTTTAACGGTCTTAACAACAAATAATTAGCAAGAGACTTGGTATGACAGCTTTTTCGGCATCTTTAAATGTTCAACCTCAGTGTTCAGTGTTGATGGTTGTTGATGAGTAGTTGAAACTAGCTTTCCAGGCTAGTTTGTTTAATATGAGACCAAATATTGCCTATATTATGTGTGATTCTAAACTCTGACTAGACCAGATCATGCGACTCGTGGACTTCTTCGTCAAGACAAAAAAGTCTTCAGCAAAAATCCACTACGAGCTAATTCGGGACTTAAAACGTTGAATATCAAGCTGTTCGTTATTACTGCAGTAAACATCAAGCGGCATCTAGTGGAGACATTAGGCCAGTGCGCCTCCTACTTCCAGAAAGTTCTTTATTTATTAATTAAAAAAGGCGAACTATATTAATTCTAGCACTATTTTTACTACTGTGTCATCATATATGTTATTCGCCATGGATTAGTCTTACTCTTTGAACTATCTCTAGTTAAATCCACCTCAGTTCGGCTCGAATGAACGTCAAAGAAGAAACGCTGTTGAATTTGAGGTCAAGGTCTCTAGCGCTTCCAGCAGGACTGGATTCCAGGCAGTGCTTCGGTTTGTGTGAAAGTGCTACGAGTTAGCCATCAGACCAGTCTGACCAGCTCAGCATAAACCTTGCCTTTAGATCGTGATCACTGATGGATGTGGTTCACTCTGTGGAGGTTATTTAGGATCAGTCTTCGCTTTTGAAATGTAGTAAAATCACAAATCTGCCCCTTATTGCGCTACATCAACAAGAGTTCAGTTCATATTTATTCCTGACTGTGCAGATTAAATAACTAACTACTAATCTGATTCATGTATCCAGATAGTCTAGTTTGAATAGTAAAACCGTGCTGAGACAACGTGTGTTTTTCTCATAGGTTTCCCAGGCAAATGGAGTTGCAAAGCCACCTTTCCTGATGTGAGTATACTCTTAGTAATCACTTCAGTAAATATGAAGAGCGTAGCGTATGGTAAACAGTAGTGGAATCACTCCTTCACTGTGTTATGTAATAGGATTATTAGAAGCCTTCATGTTTATACATTAATCCTAGCCTCAAGGAACAGTTTCACATGAATCCACGTTTTAAAAAGCCTCTTATCCTCAGTGTAGTCGATCAGCCATGACGTTTGGTGTCTGTTCGGTGGATTGTTTACTACAATGCACCAAAATAAGTTATTGGCCTGTGCCAAAATTTTGCATTCACTGAAACTGAACCTGAAAACTAAACTGGCTTCCGTTATTTGAAAGATGTGCGATAATGACAGAAATTATTATTGATATCGTACATGAACAGTGATTACAGATCGCTTGTCTAATGCCTGCATACCACTCGTGACTGATTTCTGAGATCAGCAATAAGAGGACTCCTATGATACAACTCTCAACCAAGACTGTAGTAGCTAGGAAGTGCTGGACTCCAGTATGTGTACTGACGTGCTAATAGTACAGCAGTCTACGTTCCTTTGTTCTGTGGTCTAATAATATAACTAAGAGTCTCAAAAAAATCATACAATAGCAGAAACCATACAATTTTACTTGAATTTTTCCCCAGGCAAGCAATACACAGTACGGTACTCTCACCTGCTAAATGAGGATCTCCGTGTCCTCATTTAGCACGTGTGCCATAGGGAGCGACATGGTGGGAGGTGTAGTGCTGGGAAATGTAGTGAGGAAAAGCCGTGGTGGCAACAAAAATCATGAGTTTTTCACTTTCAGTACATTATTTAATAAATTACATGATATATTCAGTATTTTATTCTAAAATTCGAAAAATCTGATTTTTGCCAGTAATAAGGTCAGCAAGTTTACATGCAGTGAACTAATCAGATAATGGGAAAGCTCTGGATGTGACGTAAACGTCAAACTTTATTAATTAGATCATTAAGTTCTTCATTTCTTAGAGTATATTAATTCTGGGGTTGCCAGATCCCACCAGGTCTGTGGAAACAAGCCAAAAAAAGCCAAGTCTCCTCGAATAAGTGGAGCTGGCAAGTGGACAGACCAGGGTTGCTCCTCATTATCCGAATATTAATATGATTAATTATGAATATTAATTATCCAAGCCATTTCAAGAAAGAAAGTACATTGGAATAACAGTGTTTGACTGTAGTGTTGCTGTTGTTGTTGTTATGAGTTGACATGGACTGCAATAGCACCATGGCTCATAACAAATCAACAACGTACACCATTTGTGTGATTTGATTACATTTGATTACATACATCGAAATTGTGAAAATGTCGGTGCCCCCCAGCTTGCCGCTGGATGAACAGGCTACTCTAAACCCCTAGATGTGCTCGAAAGTGTGATTTATTTTATAGGACTGGCACCCTGTCCAGTCTGTATTCCCATGTTGCACTTAGGACAGTTGGTTTTTCAGTACTTAAAGCAGATATCAGAACTGTTGTCACAGCGGCCACCTTAAACGCTCAGCTGTAATGCTCTCATCTGCTAAATGCTAACCAGGATAAAGCAGTGACTGAAGATAAATGCATGAAGCCATATCTGTCTTCTCCTCAGGGGCGGGAACCCTTTCGCTACAGTGAAGCTTCGGCCCACGGTCACCAACGACAGATCGGCCCCTATGGTCTGATTATGACGCCCACCAGCAGCAGTCTGCACCACTGCACAGACCACACCCATCTCACTTGTACAGACTAGGCTTCCATAATAAAAGCGCTGCAGGTGGATCGCCGGGAACGCCGCATGGATAAGTTAGCAGCACTGCACAAAGTCACCACAAGATGGCACTCTACACATTTATTTATGTACATTATACACTAAAAGCCTGTATTTCGATTCTACTTTTGTAAGTGATAACAATTTGGGGTTGGTCCCAGCCCAGGGGACCTACAGGTGTAATGTATTATAGAAAGTAAGCACATGATGGCTGAAGCTCTCCTGTTTTTGGTTGTAAGTTCATAAACACACGTTGCGTTTGAGACAGGGACTGAACCCTAAGCACAAACCAAATTGTACCTTGGACAGGGTCATGAAATGTAATCACTTAATATTTCAGGATTATTTCAGGATTAGTTTGTACCAGGTGTGTGGAAAAGCTTCTTTGGACTAACGTGTTAATTCCAGATGAGTGATGGTTTAGGAGTTTTGGGGCTGCAGGTTTGGATGATTTGTGGCTTGTTGACACGGACGCATCCCCACTATTTAATATTCTTTCTCTTTGTCAGTGAGGATCCTGTCTTCCTCGTTTTAAAACACTTGTCTTTCTTTCCTAATATAAAAATGTTCGAAATGTCTCAGGGTTGTGTGTGCAGGTTTAGAAGCGTACCACTTGTCTGAGACTCACTGTTAATGCACAGACCTTCTAATGATCTATAATGGACACGGACTGTTAACTTTGAATTTTTGATGCTTCAGCGAGCGAAGCCGTTCATGTTTTTAGCAATGCAGCTTCATTCAATGCCCTATGGATCACTGCTTTGTATTAAAAATAAAAAATGTTTTTTTTAATTCTGGACGTAGTAGAGAGAATGAATTCATTCAGCAATAGAAACCACTGTATATGATTCCTAATACGATCGACATTTAACGCACAATGTAAGAAGTGAAAGGCCTGGGGGTTTTTTTTTTTAAGGGTTAGCTTGTACAGGAATGCGCCGTTTAGCATCCATCTGATGTGGTCTGTGTGCTTAAACTGCTGAGGTCTGATGTCCTGTTCTGATATGTACAGTAATGTAATGTTACAGTGGTGCTTAAGTACAGTGAACCCTTGAGAATTTTCTATTATTTCTGCATAAATATGATCTAAAATATCATCAGATTTTCACACCAGTCCTAAAAGTAGATAAAAGAGAACCCAGTTAAACAAATGAGACAAATATATTATACTTGGTCATTTATTTATTGAGGAAACATTGATCCAATATTACATATTAGTGAGTGGCAAAAGTATGTGAACCTCTAGGATTAGCAGTTTTTAAATTGAAGGTGACATTAGTGTCAGGTGTTTTCGACCAATGGGGATGCCAATCAGGTGTGAGTGGGGGGCACCCTGTTTTATTTAAAGAACAGGGATCTATTCAAGTCTGCTCTTCACAACACAAGTTTGTGGGAAGTCCATCATGGCACGAACAAAGGAGATTTCTGAGGACCTCGGAAAAAGTTGTTGATGCTCATTTCAGGCTGAAAAAAAAAGGTTTACCAAAACCATCTTTAAAGAAGTTTGGACTCCACCAATCCACGGTCAGACAGATTGTGTACAAATGGAGGAAATTCAAGACCATGTTGTTACCCTCCCCAGGAGTGTGGTCGACCAACAAAGATCCCTCCAAGAGCAAGGCGTGTAATAGTTGGTGAGGGTCACAAAGGAACCCCAGGGGGTAACTTCTAAGCAAACTGAAAGACCTCTCTCTCACATTGGCTAATGTTAATGTTCATGAGTCCACCATCAGAAGAACACTGAACAACAATGGTGTGTGCATGGCCAGGGTGAGCAGGGAGAAAACCACTGCTCTCCAAAAAAGAACAATTGCTGCTCGTCTGCTAAAAGATCACGTGGACGATCCAGAAAGGCTATTGGAAGAATGTTTATGGATGGATGAGACCAAAATAGAAGTTTTTGGTTTATTTAATAGAAAAGCGTTTATGTTTGGAGAAAGGGAAAAAACACTGCATTCCAGCATAAGAACCTTATCCCATCTGTGGAAAAAACATGGGTGGTGGGTAGTATCAGTGGTTTGGGCCTGTGTTTTGCTGGGGTTCACACCAGATACTGAAAGCAAAGGTTCACATACTTTTGACAATCACTTAATATGTAATATTGGATCATTTCCCTCAATATAAATAAATGACCAAGTATAATATTTTTTGTCTCATTTGTTTAACTGGGTTCTCTTTATCTACTTTTAGGACTTGTGTGGAAAAATCTGATGATGTTTTAGGTCATATTTATGCAGAAAAAATAGGAAAAAATAGAGAAAAATTAGAAAATTTTCTCCAAGGTTCACAAAACTAAGCACCACTGTACATTACATTATTACAGTCAGAAATGTATAAGGGCCAGAGTTTCCAGAGCATCAGCAGCTTCTCTGGGTTAGAGCTGGACACTTACAGATAACAAACCTGTCAGAGAAGAACGAAGCTCCGATCAGCCGCGGCGGATGGGTTTGGATGTTTAATGAAAGACTCCAAGTTTCAACTCCAGAAACACCACGGACGTTCTTTGTGAGGGATTGTTGAAGCTGATTCAGCATTGTTGTTTATGGGACTAAAAACTGATCTTCAGTCTCACTGCTCTTCAGTCGAGCTGTGAATCCATTAAGAGTCGGGAAGTTGGATATAAAGTAGTGACTTCCTTTCGCTTTTCCAGCTTCCAAATCTATAATACAAAATCATAATTTATATTTGAAACTATTAAATTTATGAAAAAATGTGCCAACTATGTTGGAAAAACAGAAGCGCTTTTTTAAAATGATTCTAAACCATAAACAATACATCTTTAAAATTCTGAGTTCCTCTTAAAATTATCTTTTTTTCTCTTAAGTCTGAGCAAGTATAAGCAAATAATCAAAATATTCTGAAAAGACTCAAGAGAGAGGAGGAGAGCAGATAACAGATAGAGAATGAATTTTATTTACAGTCTTTCATTATCAAAAAAGTCTGAATGGACCAGATGTACAGCGTTTTATAGAGCAAATGCCCCGGGCCTCTGATTTCTTACATCACAAAACATTGGCAGCAAGGACGTCGATTATTTTACACCGGTAACAACACATTGGCTCTGGTCTGATTGTCTTTCATTGGCAGAGGAATGATGGGTTTTCATCTCGGCACTTAACACGTATAACCATTTAAAAACTTGTTTATATCACCCTGATTATCTTAAACAGAGTTGGACTTTGGCCTGCTCTGATCACTCTCCATAGCTGCTGCATGGCAATCACGTTTATGTTGCAATCAAATATGAGAATGAAGAGGGGTTTTTTTGCATGGGTGTGCCATACTGAATCATGACATTATTTCAGTGCCTCTTTCTTATCGACGGGTTTAAATGTTGGAAAAAACGCCAGCCATCCACAGTAAACAGGGCAGCTGAGGGGGGACACGTCCTGGGGCGTTTCCATGAGATTGAGAGTTAAAACACGGCTTCGCTCAACAACAGCACAGGGGGAAGGGAATGACGGAACTCAGTGTGAGGGTCATGGATGAAACTGAAAACAGAATGAGAGGAAGTGGTTTGGGTCTGCTAAATGGGTGATCAGGTGATTTAAGGTGGGTGATTTAAGAACAGTTCTGTGATGTTAAGCGTAACACCACAAAGCACGCAAAACGAGTGCAACGTACACTGCCTTTAACTTGTTTTATGTAAACCAGAAAGATACAGCAGGCTGGATATTTTTAAGTTATCTTGCTTACTGCTGGAGTCTGGAGTGGCTACAAGAACGTTTGTTCCTTTTCCGGAAATATCATTTATTGTTTCAGCGTTGGCTCCTGACATTACAGAACTGTAGAGCTATTGAAATATTGAACGTCTTTGTTTGACCCATTCACTGCAATTTATATTGTATCCTTTAAAAAGCACTACACTGCCACAGAAATGGCCTGTATAAGCTTTAACAGAATGCGTTTATTGCTTTGCTATAATTCAATAAACACAGCAGTGATTGCCAGACCGATACCTCTTGTGCCTGGCATGTTGTTAAATCACGCCGGACAGCAGAATCTGCTTAAGCCATGACAGAAAGTGTCTGGAATTGGGTCACCATTTGGAACACAGCCTATAACTACAGTGAATCAACTCTATGAAAAGGGTTGAATAAAATTTTAGTATATACTACTAGTATATTATGTATACTATCATAGATATACACTTAGAGAGAAAATATTTGCTGCACTCACCCATAGACGGACGACAAGTTACAGACGTTACATCTATGGTTCATTTAATAAGTAATAACTGTGATCATTTCAGGGTTTGGTTAGCTTGGTCTTTTTCTCCTGAAGTTTTTCTTCGTTTTTATTTAGAACTACAACTAACATTTAAACTTGTACATCATCTGAACGTAAAATCAGATTAAAATTCCAATCTGTGTTAGAAGATTCCTGATTGTTTCCATTGGTACAAATGACCCTGTTTTTGAACCTTTGTGATTTCTAAAACAATTTCTGCTTCCTTGTATACCCCTTGCCATCAGACCTGCTCCTGATTCTGTACACATGCAAAGCAGCAGGCAGCAGAGCGGAGAGAGGAATCATTATGACTACATCAAAATTCACAACAGGCGCTGTTATTTAAAACAAATCAAAAACAGTCTTATTTCAAAATATTACTCCTTTTTTGTCTGAAGTCTTCTCATTAGGAGTTCAGAGTGATCCAAGTCCCTTGAGCATCTCCAAGCTTCTGCACCGAATCACGCCTTAAAGGCACCAGGGATTGGAGGTTTGACTGGTAAAAAAAAAAAGATAAATGCGAAACTCAAACCATCATTCAAAAATGCTAAATCAGCTTGGGCTGTACGGGTATCGTAAAAAATCAAGCTGGGCTGTCGGTTGCAAACGCTTTTAAACGATTAAATTAACCGTACAACCATTGACTATTGGGATTGAGATTATACAATGTGCAGATGGGATGGCATAAGGAAATCATGGTTTAAAAAAAGAAAGCAAGTGATGGTCATGAGCTGTGGTTTTGGTCCATCTAGCCGAAAGTAGCTCCGCAGTTGGGACACCTCCTCTGTCGCAGGGCCAGACAGAAACAGGATGCCCAGGGGGGGGGAAGAAGAAGAAAATGGCACAAGGGATCCCCAAACAGGTGAAGTCTTCCCTCCAGGAACCCCGACCCTGCAAAAAAACACAGCAGTATACTAATTAAAGAAAAACTGATCAAAACCGGACAGGCATGTATTCTTCCCACAGAGTTCTGCCGAACAAGCTTTAATGAAGCTGCATTACTGGGTCCAATGAAGTTAAAACCTATGTAAAGATCTAGTTTATTATTATTTACACAAGGCCTAGCGTCATTAGTCCGGACATATTATAATGGACTATAAAAAATTATTTAAAACTTGTCAGCAGCTGTCTTGAATTCACACTAGACAGGCAATGTGAATGTTGAACAGTATCATTTCCCATGTTGAACTGAGCAGGGGCAGCAACACTCAAATTTAAATATTTATAATATTGCAAACATTGTGACGCAAAAAAGCATAAAATTTTCATAAATAAAACCCCCAACGACTGGCTCTACTGACCAATCACATGACATTACCAAGCTTTGCAGGCCCTGCCCAAACTGAATGCTACCCTAACAAGCTCAAAAACTTCTAATCAAAAGATCTCTATCCAGATCGACAGTGTTGGTTTTATTTTCCCTTGCAGCTTTATGACAACTTCCAAACCATGAACAGAGCAATCACAGAACCACGTCCTGCACCTTGACCAGGAGTCCAAAACTCACTCCGATTATTTGTTTTGGACCCGAGTTCAGTGACATCAAGACGATCATGTGCCTGTGCCAACGCGATTAGGCCGACTTATCCAAAAAGGCAGTGCGTGACTCGCGGCATGACCTAACTTTCATTCAATCACATGAACACAGAGGAACAAGTGACTCAGCACGACTGAACAACTCTGTACTGTACTGTATTTCAGTCATAGCTGCTGACCTACCGGTCATGTAAAAGCACTAAATTAATGTTCAAAGAATAATAACTAGTTTGTTTCAGTGTAGAAACGAGTGGGATTCCAGTCCAGGATTTGAGTCTTGATTTACATCATTATCGTCACCGACTTGTTGACTTGTCAACGTCTGTTCACTTTACTGACAGAGGCCTTAAAATTACAATAAATTATAATAGGAGATAAAAATCTGCCTTGTAACTCTCACCGGTTTTTAAAATGTTATCGACATGAATTGTTCCACTCCTCATAGGTACTGGCTTTTTCTTATGTATTAGAATAGTTAAAATATCACGTTCTACAACTGTCCAAACATTAACGCACTAACCTGTTTCAAATTGCTGTAGATCTAGTTACGTTTTTATTTGAGCCTATTTGGCATAATTTCTAAAAAGTGCTTTGCATTACTGACCATAACTCCAAATGCACTGCAGTTTGACGTTTTTCATAATAAACTAAAAAATGTTAGCAAGATGTCATTTTTTGTGACCATCAATATAAGACCATTCTTAGACTCTATATAGAAAACAACAAGAAATGGCAAATTGTTGAAGACCTATGAACAAATGTAGAGGTTTTATAAGACTTTGTTCGATTTGGAAAAGCTGTTTCTATGGCTATGGGATTAGAGCAAACCCTTAAGAGTCATTATGTCCAAATTTGGAACAGTAGTAAATCTTCCCAGAAGTGACCGGCCTACCAACATTCCCCTCAGAGTGCATCGATGACTCATCTAAGAAGTCACAAAACAACCCAGACACACATGTAAGGCCCCGTTTGACTCAGCCAAAGTCAGTGTTCATGATTTCACGATTAGAGGACAAATCCTCTGCTGGCCAACAAGAACATAAAAGCTCATGTCAAGCAAAGAACAGCTTAAAAACCCCCAAGCTGTTTGCCATAATGTTGTGTAGACTGATTATCTGACACACTTTGGATAACACGTGTCCTGTTGGAGGAAACTTGGGTGAAACTGTTACAATAGCACATTGTGTTGCTGTAGCATTATTTAAAGTTCCTTATTTCTTCTAACTGCAGGGGACTACCAGCTATTTTGGTTTACATTTTTTATGCGAGAAAAGTGCACGTTATTTTGAAGTGTTACTCTTCAGAAATAAAAGAGGAATGTTTTCACTCGTATTTAGGACATGGTGACGCTACAATAGAGCATTTTGTTTACAATTATAAACGTGCATGGTTTTGCATTGTTTACACTTCAGAAACAAAAAGGAATGTCTTAAAAAAAATCGATAATCGTGAGAAAATCAAATTGCGCACTAAGAATCGTGATTCGAATCGGATCGTGAGCAGATACATCTAAATTTGCCGTATGCAAACATCTGGCCATCTTTCCCGGTGACAGTGTTTTAGTAAGCCTATTGCACAGATGAGGAAGCAGGGGAAGTCCGTGTGAGCTGCCTGACTGTTCCTCTAATTCAAATGGTCACAGAGCTGAGGGAAAATTACCAAAACCACTGTAACCATCACTCATGGTGTCATTCAGCCACCATGCAGCTGAACCATTTCCCTTCTTTTCCTGTTCTCATGACCAGCACATGTACAGTTCCCTGAAAGGCATGTGCCTGTGCTTATGAAATCTACACGCAGTGTTCATCAAGCTAAGCCTGTTAGAATTCCATCTAGTTGAAGTTATCGTAGCTAATCATGGTGATTCTGATCAGACTATCCTGTGTCCATATAAACAGAAGCACTGTGTAATGCAGAACACCTCAGCAAACACAAGGTTCATTATCTCTAGCTTCATCAGTATCATCAGGTTACTGCCATGAAAGTTTTTCTTAATCATCGTTTTGATGAATATGTTTACGGGAAAAAATTGAGTTACTTCGTAAACAGAGGAAAATGTCATTTGGTGCCTTGCTGAAATGACATGAATACGTCAGAACCTTGTTGTCACAGGAATTGGGGACGTTCCTGTTCATTAACAAAATGAATCCATCACCATTTTCTGTGTAAACACGATCAGTGGAAATGCTTGTTTAGCCCACCAGTTACACTGCGATAACACATTTCGTCATGATAAAATGATACAGGTTAACATCCGCATTACGCTCTGTGAAAAAGGGCGTTGACCAAAATGAGCACATTTTGAATAAAAAATAAGGGACACTATACATTTACAGCATTTAGCAGACGCCCTTATCCAGAGCGACTTACAATTGGTACAGTCTTACAATCCAAGCAATTGTGGGTTAAGGGTCTTGCTCAAGGACCCAACAGTGGCAGCTTGGCAGAGGTGGGATTTGAACCCTGGACCTTCTGATCCATAGTCCAGTACCTTACCCACTAGACTACCAAAGTCCCTATACTATACTAAGTAGTTTTTGAGAATCTGTCACTACTGACGGATTTTGTCTGCAATTGCGCGTCGTGATAAACATCGTGTATCGTGAAAATGTCTTTAAACATTGTGATATAATATTTTCTTATCATATCGTCCATCCCTAATCTGCAGTGAACCCTATACAGGGTATTATTTACCAGTGCGAACAACCCCACCCCTCCTCCCTGACCCCATTCCACCTTACTGGCACACATAAATCCGTGGGATCTATCTCCCATCAGTGACGCACATCATTTTTACAACCTACCTCATTTGTAATCATGACATGCCGAAGGGATTTTATTGTACTGGGCAGCAATAAGTTTCCACAATCAGCTGAATGTACACATAGTTGCATCCAAAAGTCTATTTACAAGTTTCATTTTGGAGAATTTTGACTGTGGTAGCAACCAAACTTTTGCATCGGTCTCCACGTCAGACTATTCTAACTCCCACATTAATGATGAGTGTCATTTTGCTCACCTGCAGGCTGGACATCCTCCCACCACCACCACCGAGGGTTGAATGATGGTATATGTGTTTGACTGAGGCCCTATAGGAGCAGCCTGAGCTGCAGGGAAACCTGAGGAACAAAATGACATGAAATATGTTATTACCTTATATATCTCCTCCTATCAGCTGTCTTGGTTTTACAACGTTACTGTGCAGCTAAGCTGTTTTAAGAGTACACATTTGTTGTTTTTCTGAGTGACTTCCTGATTCAGGCCCGTCCTGACGTATCTTGAACACTTTCGAAAAGTTCATTCATTAAACATTCACCACAAACTGTTTGGGAGTGAAGTAAGAATAACCTTTGCTGAATTCACCCTAAAAGTAAACAACTGCTACACAACGACGAAGGTGAAACCACAATCTGCCGTCATAAGCAGCAGGAAACAGGAAGGAGCCTCAGACCCAGACTCAGAGGCCGTGCTAAATGACAAAGAAATTACTCGCGTGTCATTTCTCAGCTTCATGACATCGCCAGTCATGTCAGGTACGAATTCCACCAGTGTTGCTCTTATTTTTAGCCCACTTTTCAACTAACTGGGTGCTCGGTTTCAGTGTATTTCTCATGCTGTTCTAATTTAACCCACAAGCTTTTGTGTGGTTTGAAGGTTATGGGTTTTCATTAAAAAGCCTACAGTCATGTTTACCCAACACAAAAACAACCACATTTTGTCTGGGACAATAGATAACGTGCTGATCATGGCTGGGTACCGATTCTTGTCCGGGTATGGGGGTGTATTGCAGCTGTATAGCCTAAATAACACACAAATGGCACAGATCGTATCATACAAACTCTAAAATACATTTTTTATCTATTCTTTTTCCATCTTTATTCCAATACATTTTTCTCTTTTAATTCTATTGTCTGTACTTTTACATTTGGAAAGCACTTTGAATGGCCGTGGTGTAAGAAAGGTCCTACATAAACACACTCATTGACAAAAAAATAATAGAAATGTCAGATTGCACACAGTTATGTCTCGGGCAGATGTGTAAATGACTACAGCTGGGTCTGATTAGACACTGGGTCTTGCCAAAGTTTCATGCCCACCAGCCAGACACAGGTGGCACCTTCACTAAACACCCCTGTCTCTGCTCGGACCACTTCCAGGCGTTTAGCAGAAGGAAATTTGCTAATGTGACAGACTGAGATTAGACCACAAACACATATTTAATGACTACAATGTTAGGTTACATTAAACTGGCCTGATCTGAGTAGGTACGACTAGTTTCGTTTGAAAATTATATGTCAATGTAGCCTTGTGCCTGTCATAAAATAGCCACTGATTCTGAAAGTGATCTTAAATAAACAAACAAACAATGACTACAGTGCTTATTCATACTGAAACCATCAATACGATGCTTCGCGGTTAAGATTCTGGTAGATTGTGATCACTCGTACTTCTGAAAACTACACCCCATATATAGTGTGCCATCTACAGTCAAGTCATATTTATTTATATAGCGCTTTTTCACAATGGAGCATTGTCTCAAAAGCAACTTTACAAGTTTAGATTATCTCCTAATAACTACCTCCAATCCCAAATTGAGCAAGCCTAGGGCGGACAGTGGCAAGGAAAAAAACTCCCTGAGTGTTAGAGAAGAAACCTTGGGAGGACCAAGACTCAAAAAGGGACCCAACCTCCTTGGGCGGCGTAGATGATAAATCTAAGAAAAAAAAACTAAAGTCATGGAGTCATAGTTCGAATACAGACCATTCATGGAATGGCTGCACATATTAAAACCTGTATAGATACACATATTCATTATCACAACAGTACTTTTGGTAGCACCTTTGATGTCCCTCTCAGAAATTTTACTGTTTATTGTTCCCTCCAAAACTGAAATCAAACTTACACCCTTGATGTGAAGATGTTGTAAATAACGAGAGTAAATAAAGATATCCATAGCGTTACAACGAAAGTGAAAGTAAGGAGCTAATTTGCACACAAGTTCCGTTCTGCACGAATGAAACGAACTATAATGTCAACTTGTTGTTCTTTCATGGAGGAATGTGTGCAATTGCTTAGAAGTGAATCCAAAACGACCTTACAGCTCTTCATTTGAAATGGGGTGCAACAGGTCAAACTGGGGTTTAAAACCAGGCGCATTAATACCGAAAGCAAACGGGTTTAACAGTTTCAAACTCTTTCAGACACTCAGGTCTAAGAATCGGATCCATCCTTTTACATTCAGTCGTTTTGGATTACTTTAGTAAAACACAACACTGCTGATGAGAGCTAAATTAGTACAAATCGCATCATCTAAACACAAACTTTTGCCGTGGCGCGATGCTCCGTGGTTCAGTTACAAAGAGATTTTTTTTTCATATTTCTAACTGATATTAGTGTCTCACCTTGTCCAGCAGGGAAGTACGGTGGAGGTTGAGATGGCAAAGCCGCTGGAGCTGCAGCAGGAGGCGGACCATGGACAGGAATCGCTCCGTATCCAGGCTGGGGCTGCGGGTTGTAATCATACCCGCCTGCTGGCACGTTGTTATAAGCTGGAGGTCTGTCCTGAAGAAGAGGTTTGTTATCCATCCTGGTATGATGTTTCCTCCTGAACAAAACCAATGCACTGGGTTCGCTCGTTTAGTCAAAGATCAGGATTTCTTCTTTTTCCTATACTTTCCTTTTCTTTTCTTTAGGCGATGTTTATCAGCGCGCAGAACGAAGCAGGAGAAGGAAACTTGACTTCAGCACCTCCTCCTCCTCCTCCATGCGCCAACTTTGTCCCCGAAGCGCCTTCAAAGCTCGCAGCCGAGCACAGGAATGTGGGATAGCAACTGTTTCTGCTTCAAACAAACCCCATAACCGGTCCCGATCGATCTGTGGTGGGATCCGAGCAGATCAGCGGGAGTTACAGATTAAAACTCAGCAAGTTGGGTCAGAAATGTGGTTGCTGTTATCAGCTCTGTCACAAGACAGCAGTCATGTGATGAGGGAGTGAGGCGATCCTTAAAGGGCCAGCAACCTGTTTTACCTACAAGCATTGTTTATCATGGAGTGCTTGTGAAGTCTTCACACTCTCACAAAATCCTTAACGTTTGTCACATTACACTCGGAAAATAAATGAACTCTAACAGGTTTAAATTACAGATCACACACTGACATTAGAGTAAAAAATAAATTCATCTTCATCTTCTTTTCCGCTTATCCATGTTCGAAACGTGGTGGCAACAGAGCAAGCAAAGAAGCCCAGGCCAAACCTCTGTCCCATGAACTTCCAAGCT
Source organism: Ancistrus triradiatus (assembly GCA_025084515.1). Classification (NCBI taxonomy): domain Eukaryota; kingdom Metazoa; phylum Chordata; class Actinopteri; order Siluriformes; family Loricariidae; genus Ancistrus; species Ancistrus triradiatus. The sequence continues at coordinate 91,105 of JAJAGP010001276.1, read as the reverse complement.
CCTCCTGGGGAATCTCAAGGTCTTCCCATTCCAGCTGGAAGATATAATCCATCCAGTGGGTCCTGGGCCTATCCTGGGGCCTCCTTTCAGTTGACTGTGCCTGGTATACCTCCAGCGAAAGGAGTCCAGGTGACATCCTTATCTAATGAACCTCAACTGGCTCATCTCAACATGAAGAAGCAGTCCTCCAAGCACCTCCTGGATCACTGAGCTCCTCACCTGATCACAGGGTGTATGCCCAGCTACCTGCAGGAGAAAGCTCATTCAAACTCCCTCAAACTCTCAGCTACCCACTGGAGAAAGATCATTCAAACTCCCTCAAAGTCTCAGCTACCCACTGGAGAAAGCTCCTTCAAACTACCTCAAACTCTCAGCTATAGACTTGAGAAAGCTCATTTTGGCCACCTGTACCCTACAAAATACATTTTCAAATTTAATTACTGAAATAAGTGGGAAATATTAGTGGGTTAGGGTCTTGCTCAAGGACCCACCAGTGACAGCTTGTCAGTACGGGGCCATTCAGGAAGGAATTTTGTTCTAGATATGAATGGCCAGGATTACACTTGTGTCCTGTGTTCTGCAGAATAGACATCTGACACGAAACGGATACTGACCTGGACAAGTAGGGACAAAACGTGAATCAGCCATACGTACAACAACAAAAAATTGTCCAGAACATGTAGTGGTCCTTATTAGTCTTCAGAAAAGCACTATCACTCTCTACTTAGCCATCTCTGAAACATGCACTGTACTCTTGTGACATTATAAATACTTGCAGGAATAGAATACTGAAATATAATATTAGTAGTAGTGGTAGTAGTAGTAGTAATAATAATAATAATGATAATAACCAGCTGCCCTCTATGTACTTTATTTTTGACGCACCCCTACAAACACCTCATTGTATTGCTCCTGAGTTTACCAAACACATTCAGAAGACGATCGGTGAGTGTTTGCAGCAGATGGACGGTTGTAACTCAGCTATCGCGTAGCGTTGAATAATTAATTTGGCACGGAATAAATAATTGAATGTACTGTATGTAACGGAAAGCATACGCGCACCATGGCGTCCAATCACATACCGGGATTTCTGAGCTGGCCTGTTTATTAACCAATCAGAATTCATCCGTACTTCCTGTTGCCGCCGCGTGAACCTGTTATAATATTCTCTTAGAATAAGATGTGAATGAAGGAAGAGGTGAAAACCGGAGACTCGTTTTGAGGATTTAAGTCGTAAGTTTGCTTGTAAAGCACATTGAGTGCGGTTTGCATGACTGGGCTTGACGGCCGATGCGCACTTAGAAGCGTGGCGTCCTTTAAAATGTCATCTGATAAGATCAAGCGAAATGAGTATGGAGTTACTGGATTTATCATTTTGAGTAGTTCATGTGTAATGGTTAAATGTTTGTTGTATCATTTCAAACTTGTTCGCATTAGTATTAAGCGTTTCTACCGCTACATACCACTTTTATCAAATGGATAGCTCTGGTTCTGAAATCTGATTGGCTGAGCCTTTCGATCCGTTGTAGCCGTACACATAATAATATGGTCTGTGCTGTGTCTGTTTGTAGCGCTTATATGGTTCGACCTATAAACCGCATCACAGCGAATTCCATTATGTAGTAATGCGCCAGACGTTTAAACTAATATAACCGTCGCAGCGTTAAATCAGGTCTGAGCTGTTAGTTTGACTTCACACTTAAAGCAGAGCAAAAGTTTTTGCTTTTTGGCTTCAATATTATTCACTTTGTGAAACAGAGAGATAAAACAACCTAGAAATAAAGTTAAGAAGACATACTGAAGTTAAAGGGATACAAGTCTGAGTGAGGGGGAACGTTTGCTGTTTTCAGACCCGATGCTCTGAGAGAAACTTGTGTTAATGTTGACACAAAAACGAGCTAAAAAAGAGTTTAAATCAGTTTGATACTACAATAAAGAATATTAACGTTTATCATTGGGTTTTAGAAGCTTGCTGGTTTATGTGCAGGCCTGGAATGTATGGACTACTTTTTGTGATGTGGAAGAATTTTATTGCAACTGTTGTGTTTTGTCATAATGTAATGTCTGGTAACACAGTTTGTAGGACTCTTGTTATACAGTGGTGCTTAAAAGTTTGTGAAACCTTTAGAATTTTCTATATTTCTGCATAAATATGACCTTAAACATCATAAAATTTTCACACAAGTCCTGTGGTAGCCTAGCGGTTAAGGTACTGGACTATGGACCAGAAGTCCAGCGTTCAAATCCTATCTCTGCCAAGCTGCCACTGTTGGGTCCTTGAGCAAGACCCTTAACCCACAATTGCTTGGATTGTAAGATTGTACCAACTGTAAGTCGCTCTGGATAAGGGTGTCTGTTAAATGCTCTAAATCTAAATGTAAAAGTAGGAGAAATGGAATTAGACAAAAATGAGATCCTAGTTTAATGCATTTCTAGGTAACAAATAGTGGACTTTCCAGGGAAGTTAATTTAACCACTTGGAACTGTAGCCTCCATGGCCCAAAAGGCTTCCTATTGAAGCCTTTCTCATCTGCAGCTTGGATTTTCTTTGAGAACAGAATTGAATTGTTATTAATTGTGTGTCTGTGTGTGGTGTTGGCAGTTAGTCCTGTCTGCAATGCCAGGCTCTGTGTTGTGGGCAGTGGATGTGTATGGAAGGGTGTTCAGCCTTTGTGCTGAAAAGGGGCTCTGGGAACGATGTGAGGAGAATCAGCTGGAGCTGAAACGTGTTACCGCTGCCGATCAGTGCTGCTGGGCCATCGGCTTCGACCAGCAGGTTTACCTTAATGTGCTTCCCAGTGACGTAACCATACGGCATCAAGAGGAAACGTATGAAAACCAGGTAGGTGACTAAGTAAAACGAAGGTCTTTAGCAAACCTAGGGGTTCTCCAAAAACTGTGTGTGTTAAAATGAATGTCCTTCAGAGATGGAACCCAGTGGAGGGATTCACCGACACCCTCCTGCCTACTGATCGCTGGCCGTGGACAGATGAGAACGGACAGCATCCTCAACCTCTACACAGCTTCCACCTGCCATCTGAGAACTGGGAGTGGGAAGGAGACTGGTACGTGGATGATGAGAGCTGTGGTAGGGAGTCCACAGCCACGGGGGTGAGTGAGCTCTTACCTGAACAATATTTCCAGGACAGATGAGTTTGGAAATTAAACTCAAAATTGGTTTTAACTTAAGAGCCTTACAGCAAAGCCCAAACCAATGGTATCCATTGGAAAACTAAAACTGAAATTTTGGGGGGGTCATGTATGAAATGTCCCCACAAGGATAGAAAGATCTGATAATTTTGACATTGTGCGGATCTAAAGTTAATTGCTGGTCCCCATGAAGTTAACTGCTTTCTTACAGAAATTGTAATTTTCTTTGGAAAAACCAAGAGAGTCAAAAGATTTGCTTTAGGTTACTGAAGTTAAGGTTAGTGTTAGGTGTAGGATTAATTAGCTACTGTAATTAAGTCATGTTCCACTGGGGTTCTGTTCTTTTCCAGTGACAGCTCTTATTATGTTACGTTTGGTCTGTAGGGCTGGGAGTATGCTGTTGATTTCCCGACCACATTTACGAAGGAGAAGAAGTGGAACTCATGTGTCCGTCGCAGACGATGGCTACGCTACAGGAGATACACAGCACTGGGATTATGGGCCAAGGTACCGCCAGGGTTATAGTGGTGCCTGAAAGTTTGTGAACCCTTTAGAATTTTCTATATTTATGACCTAAAACATCAGATTTTCACACAAGTCCTAAAAGTAGATAAAGGGAACTCAGTTAAACAAATGAGACAAAACTATTGTACATGGTCTTTTATTTTTTGAATAAAATGACCCAATATTACATATTAGTGAGTGGCAAAAGTATGTGAACCTCTAGAATTAGCAGTTAATTTGAATGTGAAATTAGAGTCAGGTGTTTTCAGTCAATGGGATGACAATCAGGTGTGAGTGGGCACCCTGTTTTATTTAAAGAACAGGGATCTATCAAAGTCTGCTCTTCACAACACACACCGTTTGTTGGAAGTGTATCATGGCACAAACAAGAAGATTTCTGAGGACCACAGAAAAAGAGTTGTTGATGCTCATCAGGCTGGAAAAGGTTATACACCATCTCTTAACAAGTTTAACTCCACCAATCCCACAGTCAGACAGATTGTATAAATTCTAGGAAATTCAAGACCATTGTTACCCTCCCCCGGAGTGGTCTCGACCAACCAAAGATCACTCCAAGAGCAAGGCGTTGTAATAGTAGGCTGATTCGAGGTCACAAAGACCCCCAGGGTAACTTCTAAGCAACTGAAGGCCTCTCTCACATTGGCTAAATGTTAATGTTCATGAGTTCAACCATCAGAAGAACACTGAACAACAATGGTGTGCATGGCAGGGTTGCAAGGAGGGAAAGCCACTGCTCTCCAAAAAAAACATTGCTGATCAATCTGCAGTTTGCTAAAGATCACGTGGACAAGCCAGAAGGCTACTGGAAGAATGTTTTTGGGGACGGATGGTTTAAATGAAAAGTGTTATCTTTGGAGAAAGGAAAACGCTGCATTCCAGCATAAGAACCTTATCCCATCTGTGAAACATGGTGGTGGTAGTATCATGGTTTTGGGGCCCTGTTTTTGCTGCATCTGGGCCAGGACGGCTTGCCATCATTGATGGAACAACGAATTCTGAATGATATCAGAGGATACTAAAGGAAAATGTTCAGGACATCTGTCCATGAAACTGAATCTCAAGACAAGGTGGGTCATGCAGCAAGACAACGACCCTAAGCACACAAGCCGTTCTAACCAAAGAAATGGTTAAAGAATTTTTTATAAAGGTAATGTTTTTTGGAATGGCCAAGTCAAAGTCCTGACCTTAATCCAATGGAAATATTGTGTGGAAGGACCTGAAGCGAGCAGCTAATGTGAGGAAAACACCAACAAATCCCAGAGCTGAAGCTGTTCTGTACGGAGGAGATCGGGCCTAAAAAATTCCTCCAAGCAGGACTGATCAACAGCTACAGGAAACGTTTAGTTTTGCAGTTATTGCTGCACAGGGGGTGGGTCTCACCAGATACTGAAACGAGCAGATGGTTCACATACTTTTTGTCAGTCACTAATATGTAAATATTGGGATGATTTTTCCTTAATAATAAATGAACCAAGTATAATATTTTTGTCTCATTTGTTTAACTGGGTTCTCTTTATCTACTTTTTTAGGTGTGAAAATCTGATGATGTTTTTAGGTCATATTTATTGCAGAAACATAGCCAATTCTAAAAAAGATTTCACAAACTTTCAAGCACCACTGTATATGGGCATTAGAGGCTATAAAAAGAAACGTTTTATTAAGTTGCTATAAAAACCTCCCGGTATTATATCTCTGACATTTGACCTAATGTGTTTTGTAGAGAGCTCAGTTACTGAGATGGTGTTTGGTATCAGATCAGGTATCAGAGCTGTGGCCTGTATGGCTTTCTATAGATATTACAGCCGAAATGAAGCAACAATGATCCAGTGGTTACTGTGATGCTGTAACACTGAGGCGTCTGTTTGTGTGTCTGTGTGTCTGTGTGTTGTCATGACTCAGGTGCCTTTAGACAAGGGCCAAGCTCCTCCAGAGCCCTTTACAGACATCAGCTGTGGAGGCTGGGAGATGAGCGACACACCACAGAAACCTGTCTCTCTGTGGGCTGTGTCTCAACAAGGGAAGGTAAGATTGAAAAAAGGTAAGATTGCTGTTAGTTCCCTGCTATCAACTAGCATTAGCTGGCCAGCAGTACAATTGCTTGCTTTGATTGACTGACTGATTAGTATCCTAGTGCTAGTATGAAAAGCTGAATATTGCATACTATTCAGTATGCTGGAATGAGTAGTATGCATGCGATTTAGTATGCTAGTATGAGTAATATACGCACTGTTAGGTATTCTAGTATGAAATATTGTATAATGCAAACTATTTAGTATACTAGTACGAGTAGTATGCATACTATTTAAGTATAATTCTAAAGTTGTTAAAAGAAGTGGTTATATGAATGACTTAAATTGTCTTCCCTGCAGATTTAAGTAATTAATACACTCATCGTTTCAGCATTTAAAATTTCAAAGTAAACATAAATTATTATCAGTTGGTCTTTCTTTTCTGTTGTGGCCAAAAAAAACTCTGTTATGTAGGTTGTAGCAGTAACTGTGTAACAGGGCACCTCTACAACCCACACCTCCATTCGTGTCTCGGTAGTTGGAATATGTAATAAGTTGATATATGGAATAAAGACATGAAAATGTATGTGTGTTATTATTGATATTATTAAGCTTGTATTTAAAGTATAAACCCGCTTTATCTCTGTGTTTTTGTTATTTGTTATTCTGGACCACTAGAGGTCAGTGTAGCTCTGTGATTCACTATTATTGCCTCACAGCTCCAGTGATCCCCAGTCCGATCCCTGGCCAGACTTCCTGGGCAAGCTGGACCCCTCATCATGGCACCCCATTTAGGATACAAATTCGTGAATACTGCGACCCTTACCAGGACCAGTGCGGAAAAACAGGAGATTTTATCAGAAGACTAAAGCAGATTTTTGTGTTTTGTATCTTGTGCTCAGGTTTGGTTCCGTTCAGGTATTCACCAGCAGAACCCAGAGGGAAAAGAATGGGAGCATGTCCCAATCCCAAATCCCACAGAGGTGGCCCAGGTGAGCGCTGGCCCCGGGGACCTGCTGTGGGTTGTGCTCTGGGATGGACAGCTACTCGTCAGAACAGGCATCAACAAGAACAGCCCAAAAGGTGTGGTGTGACAGTTCTAGTGTAGCATCATTGCTTACAGTCTGGCTTGGTCTTTTCTCACCAGGGTTAATGTAGTTCATGAAAATTAGCCCTGAGTAACATTTTATATGTGTAACTGCCTGCCATTCTCTGAATTGAACAAACCACACATCTAATATGTGTTTTAATTTTCACAGGTGCATCATGGGTGATGGTAGATCCTCCTAACAAGACCAGAGTCATTCATGTAGCGGTGGGAGCCGGTGTGGTCTGGGCCATCACCAAGGACAACAGAGTAAGATGTCTAACAATTATACATCACTGACAAGACATTATGACAAAACCTCAATCTCTTCCACAAATAGCAGTGCCTTATTGTTTAATGTTAATAGATTTCTTATAAGCCCGATTCAGAAAAAGTTGGAAAAAAGATGTTACATTGACTTTTATTTTATTGCAGCATTTATTTATTGTATTGCAAATGCCTTATGTTCATACTGTCTGCAATGAAATAAAACCAAAGTAAATGTAAGAAACACTTACTTTAATTTACACTTCCCATACGGTCCCAACTTTTTTCTGACTTGTCGTTGTATCAATCTAGCATGAAACATGATGGTCAGTTTTCTTAGACATATAAAGAGCAGTACTGACTAGAGAGCTAAAAATGGAGCAACCAGACATTTTCAGCCAAAAGAGAAACTATAAATACATTGCTTTGACCAAAATGGTTCATGTCAGGCTGGGCTGCAGAGTGGAGATGAACTCAATCAACAAGCAAAGAGAGCTTGGGGAAGAAAGACTCTGAGCTGGAATGGCTTACTGTGCATATGTTTTGACCAAATTTTAAGATGCTGTTCAAGAAACTTGCATCAGCAGCTTCAAACAAGGGGTTTAAATAGCAGAGGATGTGATTAAGGCAATGCTGAACGGGTTAGAGGAATCGGTACACTGGCGAATGGGATTGGCATCAGAGCAGGGCTGGTCTGAGTTCTGAGATCTACTACATCCTCGGTCATATGAGTAAAGGTGTTCCTCTTATCCCTGATCCAAAGCCTCAAAAATGAGCTCGAGTCACGAGTGGAATTCCCGACGACCAGAACATTAATAAACTAGTACTGAATTTTAGTAAACTCAGAATTTGTACCCTCCAGCATGTTCGTTGTGTTAAACTGAATGTGAATCGTTTGTTATAGGTTTGGTTTAGAAGAGGTGTGAACTCCCATAATGCCACTGGCTTGGATTGGATCAGTGTTAGTGGAGAAATGGTGATGATCAGCGTGGGACCCAGTGATCAGGTGAGGCAAAGTCCAGTCTCAACTGAACACACAGCGTTTTACTACATGGCATCAGAAGCACCAATGAGACACTGTGGCAGTTTTTCAGTGAAATGCTTGTGGGGTTGTTGTCACACCCTCAGGCTGACCATTCTCACCCATTAAGACCTGCAAGTCCTGCGAGTTGCCATTGGATTCTTGATAGCTTTCCTGATCAATGTCCCTTTGTCGTCCAGTTTGGTTGAAATTAGGCATGGTGTTGGTGGTACCACACACATTCCACTTCTTCATAATGCTCCGATCATTACTTTGAGGGATAGTTCAGGCCAGTCTTTTTGTATCCTTCTTCTAACTTGTGTCTTCGCTCATCTTTATCCCAGAGCTCTGTTTCTAACCATGGTGATTCGAAGGTGATTGGTTGTACCAATCAGGGAGGGAGTTCATAATGACTAAGTGTCTTAAGAAAGAAAGTCTTCTTAAACTTCATCCAACTTAAAAAATAAAAAAATAAAAAAAACCTAAGAATTATCTTATTTTTGTCTTAAATCTTAGCTTAAGAAGAATTCTAAGAACAAGTGGTATTCTTGAAAGCATTATGTCCTTAAATGGTTTCCTATAAGGAAATTTTATGGCAAAGCTACTTCATTTTTAAATAGTTTGACAGTTCGTATGAGGAAAGATGAAATAGGGGCGCTGCTAAAAAAGAAATACAATTGTGATTCATGTTCTGATATTTAATGGCCTTGCTCTCAGAGTTTGGCCATGTTTGACAGTCTTCTTCATGCAGGCTGTCCTTGGAGGACCCCGTCAACTGGAGCTGTAAAGGAAGAAGAAAGGAACGGGGTGGGGGCGGGTCTAATTACATCAGGGTGCGATGTTGAGCACTGAATGTCATTAGAGCGACTCTGCTGCTGACTGATATGTGCAGTCACAGAGACACGCAGACCCTGCCACTGTCTGCGCACACGTACAGTTCAGTCTTCCAGCTCACGCCCTCCTGCTCCTCCTGGCAGACTTGTATTGTCTTGGATGTCACTTTTTTTGCTGGAAGGGCTTGAACTGCTGATCCTCAGTGTTGCTCTTGCTTGCGGTGCAAACTGCTCCTCGTCCTCCTCCACCTAGTTTTCTGTCTGTAACCTAACCCTGAGGCTTGCCTGCGGCGTCTGCTGCACACTGCCAAATATATACAGATCCTATTCTCTCACTCCTGCGCAGATATATGGGAGGATATCTAATTTGGGTACGGCTCCCTCACGACATGCCCATATTTCACACTTTATTCCCAGCAGCCTTGGCCATGCTTCATAAAGGTTTTCTTGCTTTTAACAGAATACTTGGGTTGACTGCGCATGCTATGTTTTAGAACTGAGTCAGCAGATACAAGGTGTCTGTGGATATGAGACTGTGGTGGCTTAGTGGTTATGGTCCAGTGTTCAAATCCCACCTTTGCCAAGCTGCTACTGTTTGGTCCTTGGGCTTTAACCCACATCTGGGTTAAAGCTAAATATTTAAAAAATACAGACTTGTGTATGAGCAAAGGGCCTGTTTAAGATCTTTAAAAGGTTCCTCAGAGGATACTGCAAGACTGGACTGTATTTGATATGACACTGTCCTGACCTAAATTTCTGCTCTGGCATGGAGTTTGTTGGCCTACGACCATAAACATTTGAGACTTCTTGGATTACTTCTCATCAGGAGGATACAGTGCTCAAAAGGTTATGCCAGCACGCCAGACCTGGGCCTACCTAGGCCTCAGTCGTTGCTGTAGCATGCTGCTTCTAAAAATCTTACAACACTAATGTTTAAAGACCTGTTTGAATTGGTCCAATACAGCATTTGAAACCCAGGGAGAAAATGGAGGATCTAAAAACAGGGTCTCTGGAGCTGTGAGGCATCAGTTCCTAACCACTGCTCCACCACTACGCCTGCCCAGTGCATTTTACAACCATTATATAATCAAGCATAATACATAAAATGGGCAGGACAGAAAAATGTAGGAAGTAGTGCCACACAAACTAAGATTACACAGTGTGCATAGTTTCCTGATGTGATGGTTTCATCATGGTGCAGGTGTGGGGAATTGGCAGCGAGGACCGGACTCTTTATTTCCTTCCGCTTTGGAGAGTGACTCCCACTGAGGTCACAGGGAAGGCCTGGGTTCCTGTGTCCGCCCAGGTGGACGGTCAGCCTTCCACAACCAGGCCCAGGTAAGTCAGTGTGGCTAATGCTTACGTAAAATATTTATTCCATCTTTCAGTGCAGCTCATGCCCAGCAGGTGTGACCATGGAGATATCACACAACAAAATACGTCTTTGTAGGTTCTCGGTCATCCAGGTCATGGTAGACCTGAGTGTTTGAGTTGAAGGCAATTGGACTTCCTCTTGGTTCCTCAAACCCTCAAGACACACAACAAATGGATCGAACCACAGATTCGAGCTCAAAATGTTCCCAGGCCAATTGTGAGATCTAATCTTGAGGTCTCTCTCCAGAGGGACATGTCCAGAACAGCTTTAGTGGGAGCTGACCAGGGACATCCTAGTGAGAACTAGAAGTTCTGAGGGAGCACTGGCTCTACTCTGACAATCCTATGGATTAATTAGGCCGATTAATGTCATTTTGAAGTAACTGGCTGATAGTCAAAAATAGTGGAGCAAAATGCAGAGAAACTGAAAACTTTCCTGATTGACAAACTTCTCATCAGGAGGGCAATCCTGTGGAGGAACCAGCCAGCATTAGTCTTTTGGTCAGTACCCAAAGCTCATGACCGTAGGTGAGTATAGGCATGTAGACTGACCGTTATACAGGGAGCTTTTTCTGAGGACTACACCTGCTACAATGACTGCAAGGGCCTGAGATACTTGAACTCCTCCACTAGGTGGCAGGTGTTCTCCCATCACCTCCAGATAGCACCCCACTCTTTTCAGGGGAAGTACCACCATATGCTCTAATATTAATGAATAGCCCATGTGTTATAGAATGCTATGGCTGTGATTCTCCTCCCTTTATTCTTTTCTCTCTTATTTGTACTTAACAGTGGGGCTGGAGTGTTCGGTGCTGAACATACCACACCTTCCCAGGGTTCTGTGCTGGACTGTGATGATTTGGACAAACTCCCCATAGCCAAGGTCACTTCGAGCGACAGCTTCGTCTCAGCACTGGTGGCCGAAAGCAGCAATACTCCAGCAGCAGATGAGGAGAAAGCAGAGCAGGCCGGCGCCCCTCTCCAAACTCTGTGCTCCACTCCAGCCAGTCGAAAAGCAGTGAGGTGCCGTGGAGTAACGTGGACCTGGCTGAGATGAGGGCTCCTACAGGAAGCACAGCTCAGAACTCCGTGGCCGTGTATCCCATGGACCTGGGAGAACAGGAGGTGCAACAGGAGGAGAGGCCTCCATGGGCCTGGATCACAGCAGGGCAGTGTGAGATAGACTGCAGCTCACGTATCAGCTGGATGGAAACGCAAGGTACGGTGTGCCAGATTGTGGATCATAGTCGGACTATTCAAAATAAAACATGTTCGTTGATTGGATACTGAACGACGAGAGCAAGAAGTTGTTGTGCAGTGTTAGTCAATCTAGGTTTTGTTTAGGCATTTAGAGCAATGACTGATTTATTCTATTTGAACGGATTGTCCATATTTCTACCTTTGTCTGTTTGCTTTGGTGTTTATGGGTTCCTCTCTCCCAGATGCAGGACCTCTGTCACCCTCCATCACTCCTGCCCTTGGTGTCTCTGGTGCCCAGGGCCTGCTGACAGCAAGAACACTGCGAGAAAAAGAGAGCAGTATGGAGAGGGTATGCTTACCACACACAGCTAGCAGTCTGCTAATCCTGACTACCTGATGAGCGTCCATTCAATTTATTTAATCATTATCCAGTTATAAATGGAAATAAAAATCTTTCTTTTATTTATATTTCTAATAAACGTCTGAATGACAGAAAGTGAGTACGTTTAAACCCTTGCGTCAACAGCCATTTTGGTCAGCGCCCTGTTCCACTCATGTGATGCGGTTGCTAAACGCTGCGTACCTGCATTACCCACAGAGATAGGTTGTTGTGGTTGAAGTATTTCCATACCTGCTGGTCTACTGGTATTATCATGCCTAACAGTATCTGGAATGTACAAGAAGGCTACAGAAACTCAGATATCCACTTTGAACAATTGTGGTGGATCAGAAAAGAATGCTCACAAAGAATGCACAAGATATTGAAACTTGAGGCCGATGGGCAACAACAGCAGAAGACCCATTTGGGTTCCGCTTCCATCATCTGAGAACAGAAAGTAACTAAATCACTTCTCTAGTGTCTGCCAGTGGCCTGATGCGTGATTACAGGTGTGTGTGTGTGTGTGTGTCAGTCTGTCAGTGTGAGGAAAGCTGTGATGGGCTGGTGGAGAGACTGGCTGCCCCATCAGTGGGAGGAGGTCTGTGTGACCCTGGAGCAGGTTCGAGGCGGTGGAGCATCCCAAGAGGACATCCTCTACATCTCTTTCACCCACACAACCAGGAGAGGAAGGTGAATTCCCACACTCTCAGTCCCTATAAAGCTGTTAAATGGATTCCAAGACTCTTGTTATTTAACAAACGTATGTTTTGGTTCTCGGCGCAGTATCTGTATGCCATGATGAGGGAGGTGACTGCTCTTGTTCCGGTGCCCTCCGAGTCCCTGTACGCCCTGGCTGTATATAACGCTGAGAGGACGAGGCAGAGATGGCCGATTCTACTGGCTACAGAGTCTCACGAAGACATGGACAACTGGGTAATGCTAGCACAGTCAAGTTCTCTCTCTCACTCACACACACACACACACCACCAGTAAGTGAGAATTGAAGAACGCTACAACAACCTGATTTATATCTTTTTCTTTTATTCTTAAAAGAAAACCATAAATGAAATATGAAAGGAACTCCCTAGCAACCATTAACAACACCCTAGTGATCACCTAGCGAAACTATAGCAACCTTCTAGAAACCAATTAGCGTACCTTAGCAACCACCTAGCGATACCATAGCAACAATGTGGCAACACCATAGCAGTTACCTTGGAGACCATAGCAACCACCTAGCAACAACAAATCAACCTTCTAGAAAGCAATTAGCATACTTTAACAACCACACGGGATACCATAGCAACCACCTGGGATACCATAACAGCCACCTAGCGATCCCATAGCAACCACCTAGCAACACCATAGCAGTAACCTGGGAGATCATAGCAACCACCTAGCAACACCAAATCAACCTCCTAGAAACCAAGTAGCAACCACCTGGGATGCCATAGCAACCACCTAGCAACACCATAGCAGTAACCTGGGAGATCATAGCAACCACCTAGCAACACCAAATCACCAAACCTCCTAGAAACCAATTAGAAACACCTTAGCAACCACCTGGGATACCATAATAGCCACCTAGCGATCCCATAGCAACCACCTAGCAACACCAAATCAACCTCCTAGAAACCAGTTAGCAACACTTTAGCAACCACCTAGCAACACCATAGCAGTAACCTGGGAGACCATAGCATGTGACTGTGACATATCATTTCTTTTTGTCATGGTATATGTTGTAATTACCATATACTGTCATAATTATTCCTAACCAGATCTGTACTAACTGAACTCAGTAACTTGTTGTTAAAACTTTGTAAACTTCTGCAGTCATTTCACAAGTGGGATGTGTTCATGCTGTCCTTAGAGCATTACCCTAGATACTCCATCTAATGTTTACAGATGGCAGTTAGTCTATATGATCATTTTATAACCATTATACGTTGTAAGAGTAATAATTACATGTTACTCCTCTAAAGTGGATTTGGATCACATCACCATCTTTTGTGATCATTTTTCTGAAGATAATGGTTGGTCAAAATTCATTTTAGTAAGGGAAGGATTTATTGTTGTATGGCATGCTGTTAGAATGCATCCTTGATGCAAAATACATCTTAAAATGCCACATTGGGATTTAAATCTGTTTAACCTAAAGTAAACAAGGTCTAAATGTTTAAAGTAGAGATGCTGTTGCCTCACTGCTGAAAAGCGTTGCCAATTTAATAGCTTTGCTATTTGTAGAGACGCCCATCTCATGTAGGCTTTCCCATTAGCATATTATGAAGTGTGTGTAGGGCCAGTGATCAGATGGTCGCCAAAATCTGTAACCCAACCAAGCCAGAACTCGAGGTGGTTTCTGTTTGTGTGAAACCGAAGCCCTGACTCATGACCAGTTAGCCTGATGTTATTGTCTGTATCTTGACGGCTGGCTCGGAGCTGCGCGAGTGTGTAACGACGTTGGTATGCTTGTGCTTTTTCTGCAGCTGTCTCTGTTGAGTGAGTCTTGTTCCGAGTCCAGAGGTCTTCAAGGCCCTCCCTCCAAACAAGCCCTGTGGGCCGTCACCTCAAAAGGAGACATCATGGTGCACGAACCCCTCAGTAACCTTGAGGCTCCCGCTCAGTATTTACAGTGTGACCAGATGTAAGATCTGCTCCTGTGCTTCTCCGTGTTTATTCCTTCAGTTCTTCTCTTTCCTGCGAGAATTTGCTTGCTGCATGTTTAACATAGCGATCGTGTTTTGGGGATTTGCTCCATGCGTTTGCATGCATTTATGCTTACATGTAGGGATGCACTTTGCATATGTAGTATGCCAATAATAACTGGACAAAATTCTCGATCATGGTAATGTTATATACACTCAGAGGCCACTTTATTAGGTACACCTTGCTAGCACAAAGTCGGACCCCATCTTGCCTTCAGACCTGCCTTCATTCATCGTGGCATAGATTTCACAAGGTGCTGGAAACATTCCTCAGAGATTTTGGTCCATATTCACACGACAGCATCATGGAGCTGCTGCAGAATATAGTACTGTGGTCATAAAGGGACGCACATGGTCAGCAACAATACTCAGGGAGGCTGTGGCGTTTAAACGATGCTCAGTTGGTATTAAGGGACCCAAAGTGTGCCAAGAATATATCCTCACACCTGAACCGTTGATACAAGGCAGGATGGATCCATGCTTTCATGTTGTTTACCAATAGATTTATAAAAGCTAAAGTGACGAGACCGGTTTGAAAATGTAGTGGGAAGAAAGTATAGATTTTTATTTTGAAATGCAATTTAAAGTAAAGAAATAATCAATCATCATAGACACCTAAAAATATTTAAGTACAGTAACAAAATACTCGTAATTTTGGATAGGTACTGAGCGCATGCCATTAGTGCATCCCTAGCTATCGAGTATGTTCTGGACTGCTGTCTTGCTTTACCTAGCGTGGCGTGGCATGATGGTGGCTGTGTATTTGTGTGTGTATATGGGCTCAGGTTCTGGCGCCAGGTCCCTGGTCACCTGCACTGTGTGGAGTCTAACAGTCTGGGTGTGGTATGGGGCATCGGCTATGATCGCACCGCTTGGGTCTACACAGGGGGCTGCGGGGAAACCCGAGCGCAGGGTAACCACATTAGAGCTTGTTTGAAGCCTCGCTTGTGCTTACATTATTGTGGCTGGGGTTTTTGTTTGTTTTTTAATCAAAATGGCATGTAAACACCATCTGCTTTTGCAATGCCCTGTCTAATTTCAACCTGCATTAGGTCAGGAAGAGAGCCATCACGCACTGACTGATGTCAGAAACGTCTACATCTACGAGAACCAGCGGTGGAACCCAGTTACAGGATACACAGATAAGTAAGTCACGTGTCCTCACAGTGGATTGGTCGGCCGTTTGTAGCTCCACATCCACAGGTACAGTGAGGGCCAGAAGTCTAGCAAAAGGATAGGCAAGGATTTCTACTGGTGCAGGATAATGTCAAAAACACAACTATTAGAAGACCGAAGAAGATCAGGGACATGGGCTTTCCTCCACAGTCACCTGATCTAAAAGACATTGAGCATTTCTATTTTATCACCATCCCTATTCCAGTGTTTTACCATCATATAGAACCCTATAGGGTATATAGAATCAGAATTGCCTGTAGGAATAAATTGCAGTTAACTCAGTGTCCTAATTCTAATATCTTCTTCTTATGAAACTTAAACGTTTCTCAACCGCTGCTCCAGAAATGATCCTGTACCTACTCTGTTCATCAGGGGTCTCCCCACGGACCGCTACATGTGGAGTGATGAACATGGACTGAAGGAGTGCACCAAGGAGAACACTAAACCACCCTCAGCAGAGTGGACATGGGTAGGCATATTTCAAGTAGGGAGATAAAATTCAGATTGATTCAGTGGCTTCTTGTCTGAACAAAACCTGTTCAGAGCTAAATCGGAGCTTTTTTATTATTATAATGTAGCATTGAGTAGTGTAGCTTGTTGTCTAACTTAAGCAGATTTCAGTAATGTTACCAGAAACCCAGCTGCAGAGTATAGTGAGATGTTCTGTGAAGGAGTCTCATGATTTATCTCTGTGCAGGTATCAGACTGGGCTGTAGACAGTTACACTCCAGGAGGAACAGATAAAGAAGGATGGCAATATGCTGCAGATTTCCCCGTGTAAGTCTGAGACAACACAACCACCCACTTATCAGAACGCAGGGTCGTGTTGGGCAGGGACCTAACCACCAGCACAGACACAGAACCGGCCCTGGTCCTCACACCATCCATCACAGGGCACATGCACGCTCGCACACGTTTGCATCTCTGTCCTTGTGAGGACTTTCCATTGACATAATGATTACTGAAGTGAATTAAAGAAAAAAAAGCAGACAGAAAAACACAGACATGCAGATGGTCTAAAGCAGACATGCAGACAAAAATAGACAGACAAACACAGACATGTAGACAAAAAACCAGACACACACACACAGACAAACGCAGACATGCAAACAGAAAACTGCAGACAGACGAAAATGCAGACAAAAACAGACACAAACAAAAATGCAGACAAACGAAAACGTAGACAAAAAACAAACTCAAACAAAAATGCAGACATGCAGCTGAAAACAGACAAAAACAGACACAGACAAAAATGCAGACACGCAGACAGATAAACGCAAACATAGAAAAATGCAGACAGAAAAATGCAGACATGCAGATGAAAACAGACAAAAACAGACACACAGACAAAAATGCAGACACGCAGACAAATAAACGCAAACATAGAAAAATGCAGACATGCAGACAAAAACAGACACAAACAAAAATGCAGACACAGACAGAAACACAGACACAAAAATGCAGACAAACGAAAACGTAGACAAAAAAACTCAAACAAAAATGCAGACACGGAGACAAACGCTGACATAAAAATGCAGACATGCAGCTGAAAACAGACAAAAAGACACGCAGACAGATAAACGCAAACATAGAAAAATGCAGACAGAAAAATGCAGACATGCAGATGAAAACAGACAAAAACAGACACACAGACAAAAATGCAGACACGCAGACAGATAAACGCAAACATAGAAAAATGCAGACATGCAGATAAACAGACACAGATGAAAATGCAGCCACACAGACACAAAAATGCAGACACGCAGACAGACAAATGCAGACAGAAAAACAAACATGCAGACTGAAAAATGCAGACAAATGGAGACACGCAGACAGAGAAACAGCAAAAAATGCAGACACGCAGACAGAAACGCAAACATAGAAACATGCAGACAGAAAAATGCAAACAAAAATAAATGCAGACAAATGCAGACAAAAACAGATAGGCAAAAATGCAGACAGACACAGACGAAAACGCAGACACACAGACAGACAAAAATGCAGACAGAGGAACACAATTCAAGCATAGACACAAACACACACACACTTTGTATCATTGTGGGAATGTTCCATTGGGAACCTTAACTTCAGTATTTTAAATCCAAGTTTTGGGTTCTTTAGTTTTTTGTTTCAAATGGTAAAGGGCATTTGGACCTCAAAACGATATATAAACGTGTATATAAATACCTTGCAGCCAGTGCAGCTGAACCAGACAAAGTAACCTGTACATGACTCTCTAATCTGAGCTGAACTTCGTGTGTCTGCTTCATACAGGACATTTCATGGTTACAAGACAATGAAGGACTTTGTGAGACGAAGACGATGGGTCAGGTAAAGCCAGTCTGTGCATCACTGCTGATCTCACACTCAGACCAAACCTGACCTCTGTGGCAGGAACATAGAGTTAATTCTTCAAGAAGCAAAAATTGTATATAACAATATTCATACGAACGTCAGATGAATAAACATTTTAATACTCCATTAGCTTTTTCTTTTTTTTAAAAAGAGACTATAACAGTAAAACATGGATCTTACAAATGCATGTATTTCTCCATAGGAAGTGCAAGATTACTTTAATTAGTCCCTGGCAAAAAGTGCCGCCAATCCCCCTGATTGACGTCACCATCCTGCCGTGCCTGGCACAGACGAGCGTGCAGCAGGTGCCTGTGTGGGCCATCAGTGAGAAAGGCGACGTGTTGTGCCGTCTGGGAGTCACGGCACAGAATCCAGCTGTGAGGACATTACATGATATACACACCTCTAGAGAGAACATTTAAGTAATATTATTGTGCAAAGTATCTAAGCTACTGTGTGACTATGGTGAAATAGATGTTAAAAATATAGATATACATAAAATCTGCTGAACAGCCTTGGCTTTATAGTATCGTCTCAGCAGGACTGTGTGTCCGTGTGCTGCAGGGAAGCTCGTGGCTCCATGTGGGAACAGATCAACCCTTTAAATCGATCTCCATCGGAGGAGGACACCAGGTGTGGGCCATTGCCCGGGACGGAGCCGTCTTCTACCGGGGTTCAGTTTCAGCCCAAAACCCTGCAGGTAGGATCGGAGTGAATACAGAGCAGATCAATAAGAAGCCCTGATGAGTGGTACAGTGTTTGTGCTTTAATGTTGGTTTGCAGGCGAGTGCTGGTACCACATCCCCTCTCCTAACAGACAGAACCTCAGACAGGTGTCTGTGGGCAGGACCTCCGTCTATGCCGTCGATGAAAACAGTAAGAGTGAATGCAAATGGTTTAGTCTGAGCTTAAGAGACGACATTCCATACACAGTACCAGTCAAAAGCTAGGACCCACCTGCTTTTAATGCTACGAACTCCATGAAGCATGCGGTTCTGTTAATTTGCGATTTCTTATTTTAATAACTAACACAGATCCTATCGATGTCTGTTCGCTTGAATGGGCAAGATCTGAAGAATTATAATAGGAAATAAAACTGTCTTACATATATCTAATTCACACCTGAATGACAGAAGTATGGTACAAGCAAACCCATGCGACACCTGCTGGCAGAAAAGAGAATCGCGGTCTTGAAAAGCATGGTAACAGTTACCACAAACGGTTTCCTAATTACAAACCTTCTATTTTGTATCGGATATTTACAGTTTATTAAAGAATGTGTTTAAACAATACCCTGAGAGAAAGAAGTGAAAATTGCTATGTAAAACAATTATAGGATTATCAGGACATGTCCCGACCTTTTGGCTGGTACTTTATTACAACAGAAAGGGTTCGAATGCAGTTTGCTGAAGCATGGGTTTATTTTCTCCCACAGGTAATCTGTGGTACAGGCAGGGTCTGACTCCCAGTTACCCTCAGGGCACTGTATGGGAGCTCATCTCTGGTAATGTGTACAAGGTCTCCGTTGGGCCGCTGGACCAGGTATATGATCTCACTTTCTGGAGCTTGTGTAACTAAACTCAGTCACACTGCGTACTGATAATGATTTACCAAATACCAGGGATGGGCTACTGTTATTTTTCTCAGTAGAGGAGACAAGAATGAAGTCCCTCCCACCCACAGAACAGGCATAGTTATACTCTGAGAGTCTTACAGATGAGATTTCAAGTCTTTAACCATATTGTGCAGGTCTGGATAATAGCTGAGAAGGTTCCAGGTCATCCGGCCGAGCGCTCCGGCACCGTGTGCCACAGGTTAGGGGTGCAACCCATGCAGCCTAAAGGCTTATCCTGGGACTTTGGAATTGGGGTGAGTTTCCATGTGTTATTCACATAGCTAGCGGAGATGTCCTGAACTGATGCTGATCAGTGACAGCAGATCAACAGAGGTGTGTGTGGTTGTGTACCGATACAGGGAGGATGGGAGCACCTGTCAGTCAGGGGAAACTCCATGGAGGCTCAGCGCGCCGTCCCTCACAGCCCTCAGGTCAGCAGGAGTCCAGAGCAGGTGAACCGAAACGCTGCACCGTCTTAAGCTCCTCACCCTCAGCACCACACAGAGCACACTCACGCTTTAGTTTTTTGTGTTTTTACTTGTTTGTTTTAAACTTCTCAGATGCAGTGTTTAAAAATCGTCCCTTTCTCTGTCCGTTTGCTTTGTTCAGTGGCTACGTTTCCATCCAGACAGAACAACACTGATAAATGTCTTTAGTTCCCTGGACTGAATGTAATCTGATCCTAACTCGTACGTGTGTGGAACATATTTAGTACATGCAGTACTTCAGCTCTTCCCATCACACAGGGGTAGCAGTTAGAATTCACACCCTGCAACATTCTTACCCATACTATCAGGAGAACCCAGCGTCCATCCATAACGCCGAATTCAAAGTCTGAAGCATAAACGTTCCGTCTGGAGATCGATTTGACAGCCGGCGTGTTGAATTAGCCGAGACGTGTGCTGTAAAGCAATCACACAAACGCAGACCGTGACAGATTGGAAATGTAAGTTCACATGGCTAATATGCTTCTACTTAAAGGATTGCCCACATTGTTCAATCGGATTGGCCCCAATGAGATTACTGTACGTGATTTATCCCATTATTTACTAAGCATAGCCAGTGTAAAATGATTACATCCCTATCACTTCTAATACTTTTCAATAACAACCACTTGGAAAAAGTTTATCCATGCTAAATGCTTCCCAGCTAAAGGAGCAGCCCGTTGCCACAAGCACTTGTAATCGACCAGGTACATTTCATTGATTCATTCACTTACCTGCTCAATCCTCGCCATGCATGCTCAGCTAAAAATTGATGCAGCAGACCATTTTCCTTAACTTCCTTGCACCACAAATTACAAAACATGTCAGGGAAATGGATATTTTTCATTTATTTCAATAATAAACAGTGTCATTATTTATAAACAGTTCATTCAATTACACTAAGCATGATCATCGACGAAGTAAAAAGATCACCTGTTTAAAATGTACAACCTTTAAGGACATGACCTGCATTCGCTCCATTTCTTTCACGGATCCCTCAGCTTTTTTTGATCATGTTTAAACTGATATGTCAGGCTTCGGCTTTAAATTACAAAAAAATGGACACCTTACCCCTAGAACTTACATTATTCCCAATTTACAGACAAAATTTCACATTTATATACATCCGTATACAGTTCCACATTAAGTTACACTTGTGCAAGATTAAGCAAATGTATATACTGTAGAATAAAACCGGTTTTCTTAAATAAAATTTCAAGATGAACTAAGAGTGCTGGTAATACAAGCAGTTCTGGAACACAGCTTACTGAACTGAATTACAAGCTTAATCAGTTTACACACTTCAGTATCTGGGGATGGACACCAGCTCTGTGACTTCGACGACTAAGCCTCTGAAGAACTCATCGCATCGACTCTGTAGCTTAATCAAATATACATATTAAACATAGTGGATACTTCCCAGCAGTGGGACCGTTCTGACCAAACTGTGAGTGATAATGTAATCAGGTAAGGAAATGAAATACTACAGGTGTTAGTGTTAAGCTGCTCCTTAGTGAAAATGACAGATTTCTTAAAATAACTTAGGCTTCCTATGTAAGCATATAAACACCGATCGTTCGTGATTTAAACACAATGAACGTTTCAGGCCTGAAAACAAGCGTTTAACTGATCACGGTTCTGTTACACATGAATCATTTCTCAAAACACTTTCACAATTCAAATTACAGTCTAAATCAAGGCAATGTGATGCAAAAAAACACACATGACGTACGAAAATACAGTATAAAATTGTGAGGAAAAGAATTTCAGCTGCTCAATGAATTTCCACTCGTTTGGGGTAATTTGCATAAAAGACCAAAACGGAAAATGTCCAAACAAACCCGTTTCGCTCTTCGCTTAATACGCCTACATTTGTTTTACTTAATACTTCTCAGATTTGAAAAGTGTCAATTTATTCCTTGGAAACTCGTGCAAGATAAAGCTACATACTGATAAAGCTCATGGAGGCCAAGAAACACCTGTGCTCCCTCCTTCCATGGACGGCTGGATGTTAGCAAGCACTGAATCGTTTTAGAACAGGAAAAGCCAATAAACATCCAGAACGCGCCTTTAATCGGGGACAGACTAGACGTGAACAGAATACACACCTGGAGAAGCAACCAGTCAAGGACGTATGAAGACTGAGGAGACTGTAGCTACTACAGAACAGGCCGTGTGGGGTATACTCCAAAATAAAGGAGCGTCTCCGTCTTGGACAGTCAGCTGTCACATAAATAAACAAATGATTAAATATCACTAGATTTCTAAGCACTGGTTTGAAGCAAAGACCTGAGTCATGCATTTCTGAATGGATCGGATAAAAGCAACAAGGCCTGAACACAAACCACTGGAGCTGCCAAGATGAGGTTCATGATTGATCAGTATGAATGCATGCATAGCAGAACGCTGGGTTTCTTTCTCGCATATTGACTTCGGAAATAAAACGACCCACCCATTAAAACTAATTTACTCCATTTATTAACTATCCTCATCAACATCCAGACTGGATTAAATGTAAATGGGGTCCTGGGCCAATTTCCTCTTCTGTAGCTATAACCTGGTGATTTTAGATCCGTCCGGATCGGCCACGTCTGTGTTTTTCTCCGTGCTCCCTGAGAAAATGACTGGTTTTATCCCAACTCAGTGGTGCGCCCAGAATTCAGTCCCACCCTACGATCATCTCCATGCATTTGCTACTCGCTGTAGGTCTTTGAGCAAGACATTCCATTAAAAGATGTGATCCACAAAGACTTTCACATTGCAAACCCAGACTTTAAACCAGATCTTGAGCTGCTACATAAAATTATACATCTAAATCAGTGCTGTTGGAGGTTTTAAATATATAACATCATTTTGATCATGTTAACCAAAACTTAATTTTCTGCTGCATTTGACCCCATGGAAAGTTTTGTTTTTAAATAAAAATAGAACTAGAGTTAAACAAGTGTTCAACAATGCACTTCACTCCCTTAACTCAACAGCAGCACCCTTCATTGGGGCCTCTCTTTTTGTACAATACTTTAAATCTTCATTGAAGTACTTTCATAACCAACAGCATCTCCAAGTTATTCTCACTATGATTCAGTTTTGGAGGAAAAGTCCGTTTTACGCGTCCACCTTCAAGTTCTCCAGAAGTGTATTCCAGTCATCTCATATGGTCCCACAAGCCTAGCAGCAAGCTGAAGGCTCAACTTCACTTCCCAACCCTAGAGCGCTCAGCCTGGACGTCCTGAACCATCCGTGTCGTCTCATTACAGAATCAAGACCGAGAAAGGACAGGCCATCGTTAGAAGTGTAATCAAAACACTGTGCAAAAATACCTTCAGGAGGCAGAACCTGCCGCTATGCAAAGCTAGTCTTTAAGAAGCATCTCATACAAGATTTAACACTCGGCAAAATTCAGTGTTTCGTAATAAAAGCCAGGTACCATAGGATAAGAATTGCACAACCAGGTATGAGCCCATCGGCTGATAATCTCTTAAAAAAAAAAAAAAACTCCAAGTACTCTTTAGATGACAGGGAATGCATCAACAGAAAAGTGACGAGTTCTATCTAAGCATGTACAGACAAATGATCACAACACTGAGGAGGCGCTTTAACCTAAAGCATGGGAAGCCAAAGGGGTTCCTTCAGTGATGCCGCTGGAGAACAGTGTTCATAGAGCACACTCTGAGGTCTGCTGAAGTATAGGAAGGAGACGACAATAGACACACCGGTGACTCACTCTGTGGAGTATTCCTCTTCTGCATCACCCAAGAACAGCACTGATGCCTGAGAAGCGGTCTTCACAGCATGGATCCAACTCTCTTCAACACTTACTGTGCTTTGTTAAGCCGAAATACGAGAACGTCCTTGGAGACTTTAATCCTTTTCTCCATCCTCGCTGCTTCCTTCCTGAACATGGATAAAAAAAAAATGAGCACAAAGGTAACTAATAAGGAACAACAGCTCGAGAGTTTGGACCAGAGATTGTGGGCACCAACTGGAAACTGTTGGCCATATGGACATTTTTTTTTTTTAAGATAGCTTAATAAATTAGCATACAAAACTTATGCCATGTATGCACTCCTTAATTCACTGCTCACTCATGAGATTCGAGCAGGTAGCTAATGCGCAGCTGACTCACCCCCTTGTTCGATGTCAGAGTCAGTGAGGTGGGTGAGGGAGAAAAAACTGGCGATGTTCGCCGGCGAGATGGAGAAGCGGCAGTACGTGGAGGCGCCGCTCCAGCTCTGCTCCGAGGTGCGGCTCGCAGGGGGAGGGGAGAAGTAGTGCGAGGGTGTAGTGGTCTTGCTAGAGGAGTGATCTTGCCCTGCTTTGGAGAGGAAGGACGGCTCTGGAGAGAAGTCATCATCCCACTCGAAGGCGCCACCTATTCAGAAAAGCCTCGTTTGTACTCAGGTTCATTTTATTTTATTTATTATTATTTATTATTGGTTTTGGCGTTACCTTCTTCATCCGTGGAGCTCTCCGAGTTGGTGAACCTGTTAAGGTAGCTGGAAGAAGCGACCGGGCTGCTGAACTCAGACACCTGGCTGTTGGAGCCTAACGTGTGATCTCCAAGTTCTTTAGTGGGGGTTTCCTGTGAAGGGAGAACCAAAAACGTTTCACACTTCTGGGAATTGAGCTATAGACGTGTTAGGCAGAGCCCTTTTGGTCGCCCATTCTCTACACTTTGTCCGTGCGCTTTGAGTGGCCGTACGACCATCATTATGCAGCTCATTTATGCACGTACCTGATCAAACAGATAAACAGTGACATCATCGAAGAAGGACACTCCTCTCCTGTTCCCTGCGTTGCCGTCTCCTGACGCCGCAGCTTTTGGGATCTGGAGCGATCTGGGCTTCAGCAGGCTTTTGAGGTTGCAGCAGTCCCTGTTGTCCGACACTATGATGGGCACCGCATGCTCGACGTCGTCCTCGCTTTCGGAGGCGGAGCTGTGCATTCTGTAAGCGCGCATGTCGTCGTCCGAGTCTTCGCTGTTCTCGTCCTCCTCGTCAGCGTCCATGCTGTCTTCTAAACCTCCCAGCATCGTAGCTCCGTCCAGCTTGCCGAGGTATCGGCCTTCCATATCGGGCTCCTTCTTCTTATGGACTTCGCCGGCGTAAGTCCTGGTGAGTTTCGCATGGACCATGTTGTCCGCTGAAGGCCTCGGTGAGGTAGGGGACGTCGTTTCTCGAGGTTCCGGGGGCAACCGAGAATGCGTCTGATTTGCTAAGAGATCGGAGAGCGATTCTAGTATCTCTTTCTTTTCAGAACTGTTCACAGACTCGCCTTCACCCCAGTCCTCTTGTGTAGTTGGAATCAACTTTGGTTCACCCGTCCCCCTGGAGAGCGTTCCAGACGATTGTGGACCTCCGGTCTCGGGCTCGACGTGCTCCTCTCTAATATCCGGGGCAAACGCTTCCCTCACATGGTCAGCCGGTGAGCTCTCAACCCAAGCTGGGTCATCCGCGTTAGGACTGTCGGCAATGACATCATCACTCTTCTTATCCAGCTCATCGTTGTCAGAGAAGTAAGCAGAATCTCTATATTTCCGACGACAGGTGCATCCCCAATTTCTTGGCGCAGATCTTCTTCATTTCCCTGAACTTCAGCGACAGTGTCCACCTCGGACACGATTATTTGCGGAGGGGCCAGTGTTCCAGCAGCAGGTTCTTCTCTGGTAACCTTCACCTCCTCTACAACGTCGTTAGTGCTCGGTTGAGAATTCCACTCGGGCGACTCTGTGTTCTCCGTTTCATAGCCACTGTCGGCGGTTTTGTAAGGTGGTTGAAGCTCCTGAACGACAGGCGTGCCCAGCGATTCCACATGCCCCGCCTCTCTATGCATGTCCAACGAATCTAATGAATCAGGAGTTCCAGCAGGTGGTATGGTGAATAAACTGCTGTCGTCCAGAAGGCTGTCCTGACTAATCTGGTCCAAACATGAATCGGAGATCACCTGTGAGGACACGTCCTGAGATACCTGGCCGTCCACGAAGTGTTCTTGATCTACGTCTTCTTGCAAAGGGGTGATATCGGTGGGCCTGCTGACATCCCCTTCTGAGAGCATCTCACTGAAGGAGTCACTACTAGTTAAGCCTTCAGTTAGGCCACTATCTACTGCTTCTGTAGACTTGCTTACAGGTGAAGAGTTCAGCTCAGAAGACCGGAGAGCTACAATTTCAGCGGACTGCCCGTTGTCCTCTGAGACCCTCAGCCCTCCATCCAGGCCAGAGGTATTGGCATCTGTGCACAAATTGTCTATGGTGGCACTTTCATTAAACAGCTGGATGCCGAATGGATTCGGGATAACAAGCTCGGCGCTCTCAGAGGTAGACTCGGAAGGAAAACCTTTCGAGGAAACTAATTCAGCTTCTTCACTGGGTGGGCTGGTTATATCTGGCAGCTGGTTGCTACAGGTTTCTTCTGTTGAGAACGTATCTGAAGGCACCAGTGTTTCGTTTTCTTCCAGCGGCGAGAAGAAATCCTTCAAAATCGGACTCACCAAGTCCAAGAATTCATCCCTAAGCTGTGTGGAGGTAACCGTAGTGTTTGAGGGGTCATCAGTGCCATTCAAACTAACAGAGGCATTCAAATCAAACGGGGTTAAGGACGAATCCAGAAAATCACGGCCCTCTTTCATAAGGCTGTTCTCGTTGAGGAACAAGAAGTTGTCCACCAGTTTTCCCGTCTTAAAAAGCTTCGTTACATCGCTGTCATCTCCACCGAGGTCTCCGAGATGAACAGATTCTCGTTCGACACCTAAAAAAGAAGTGCTCAGGCCGTCACTCTGCACTGCGCCTTTGGCATCGGGAAAAGCAGCGCCCCTTTCTGTGCGAATCTCCGGAAGCTCCACGAATCCGCTTCGGAATGAACGAGGCTCCTCCAGTTTTGAGCTGTTCTCGCTGAAAATGTCTGCATGGTAAGGACTATCATGGTCACTCGAAGACCATATATGGCTGTCCTGAAGAAAAGAGTCTTTCGAGTCTATGCTCTGATGAAAGAAATCGGCGTCCGTGCTGGACTCGTCCAACTTAAGGTCCTGCAAGACGACGTACTGGTCCTGGTCCTTGTTTGATGCAGTGGCTCCCTCAGCACCGTGGCTACCCAAGACTCCTAGGTCACTTTCATCTTTGCCCTCTAACTGAATGTAGTACTCGTTGCCAGAGTTGCGCTCTCGTGCGTCGAACACCGGCAGAGTCCCCGGGACTCTTTCAGCCTCCGCTTCTGCTCCGGCCTCAGGGAAGTGAGCGTGAATGTCCTGGCGTGGAACCGGAAAGAACATGCTGTGATAATTGAGCGAATTTTCCATGGAAGAGCGATTGTGGCTGTCATAGTGGTCGTGCTTGGCCGCTTCCCAGACGTACTCGAAGCTCAGACCATGACTCGTTTCAGTCACGGTCAACACCTCATCCGGTTCTCGGCCATCATCGAACTGATCAAGGATAGGGAAGGAGGAATGGCTGACGGTGGTTTGTCGGGCGCTGGGATTGGGCTTGAGGGAGCTCCAGCGCTGCTCAAAGTCATCCTCGATTTCTTTCTGGCCCTGCATCCGGAGGTAGGTGAGCAGGCGGTGAATTTCCTCAGCCGTGGCCCTTTTGTCAGCAGGCAGCCAGCAGAACAGCAACACTTCATACCTGCAGAGAACAATCACTGCATGAGGCTCACATTAAAAAACATAATGCTGTCAGATATCTGTATGAGACTCACCATCTTTCCGAGTAAGGGAGATCGAGGTGAGGCTTCGGGAGCTTGATTTGCTGATCTCTGATCACGTGGTGCAGGACCTCTTTATCTGACAGATGTGTATAGGGTTGCGTTCCTCTCTCAAATAGCTCCCACAAGGTCACGCCCAGTGCCCTGAAAATACATATCTCCTTACTAAAATTTCAACCACTATACCGCTGACACAGCTAACATTACTGAGTACTAAATAATAACGTTTTTCAATATAGTTATTGGTAGGTCATAGAAATCCCTCCGTTATGCATGCATGGTCTGGGTCTGGGGTAGCCTAGTGGTTAAAGTCCTGGACTATGGACCAGAAGGTCCCTGCCCGCCCAGTGGTGGGGTGGAGAAGTGCTGTTGTGCCACCTGAGCACTCAAGGTACATTATTCCAAGGAATTGTACTTAAAAACTACAAATTTATGAAATAGACCCACAAAACACAATACTGTGCATCAGACTTCACCATTAGATTAGACATCAAGATTAGACACACCATAGAATACAAACCAGAAATCCATTTACAGGCTATTTAGTGCGACCTCCCCTTACACTTCCATCTGGCAGCTTCACCGGGTTGCCAGGTTGGCCCTTTTACAGTCCGAAGCCGCCTGATCAGGAATTTTTTGCAAGGGTAGAAGCCAAGAAACCACTTTTTTTGGAGGGGGACCAGGCTGAAAATGCTAAGATATGCTAATGCTCACAAAGGTTGGAATGAAGATCGGTGGAACAGAGTATTAGAGTGACGGATCCAAATTCTTGGGTCTAGTCGTTGACAATGGTACATATGGTCATTATACTAGTGCTACAACCATCAGCAAGCTCTACAGATCATATTTTGCCTCCCAGTGACAGATTTTAGAACGCCAAATCAGGTCCTTTTGTAATCACAACATTTCTCCTCATCTTCAGTTCTTCATGAGGAGTCCAAAAGCACACGTCCCATTTGTCATTTAACCTGTATATATAGAGATACGTACCAAACATTGCTGGGTTTAGTTTGCTCTGAAGTTATCACACCTCCATGCAGCTCTCCGACCACCTCTGGTGCAAGCCAGCGCAATGCCACGCACTGATCCTCCTCTGTGGTGATGTAATCCTCCTGGGGAGAAAAATGACATGGCACAGTTGGTTGACAGCTGCAATTAGACTAACAGGCTGCCATGCATCTGTCAAGTAAATAGTCCAGTTAACCAAGAGGTCTTGATAAATAACACGGGCTGAAAAATATATCTGCGGACACCCATGATTAAAAAATCCCTTATGTTCATCAGATTTCAGCAATACTAATGAAGATACAGACAAGAGCATACCCAGTTTTGCATCAAGACTGTACAGTACTCTGGTGGCAAAAAAACCCTCACCTTAAACCTTGATGTGCCGATCCCATAGTCTCCTATTTTGACTGTCATGTCTGTTGTAAGGTAACAGTTCCTCAATGCTAAATCACTGTAAAGGAAAGAGACAGCAAAGAAATAGATACATTTGAACATATTATCAACAGTGACTCTTGAACACTTGACATGAAATGGCACAAGATAAGGAGCAAACTCTTCATTCTGGGCTTATTTGTAATGAATAAGCTCTTAGGTACAATGTTAAAAACCCACAAAATGGGGTTACGCAATCCGGACTGAAAGAAGGATGTCATAGTGGCAGATGGCATTATAGCATGGGGAATGTGAGCCTTTAAAGGAACGTGGCATCATTTCAGAGATCTGCAGGTGGAACGCCCCACAATCTAGAATAAACTGTGCACTTGGTTAGTTAGAGATACATCTGGTTATTAATTAAAGGGAAAGTGTAACCAGGCCAGGGAGTCCAAACTCATAAGTCATTACTGATTAGCTGACAGATCATTTGAGGAAGACATAGGACTGTCAGTACAATTAGAACCCCAGACTTGTCTTCATCACTGGCTGGTTGATCTAATCAGATCAAATAATGGAAAAGCTCTGGTTTTACACGACTCCTACAATAACCGGATCTCTCCTTCGCCACCAGTCAAGAATCTCACAGAAGGATGTGACGTAAACTTCTAACTTCGGTAATTACAAAATGAAATTCTTCATTTCAGTATCCTAAAAAGTGTTTGGGAACTGTTTCGCAGATGCTGCACCCAATTCCGGGGTTGCCAGATCACACAAGAGAAACGAGCAAGCAGGGATAGGGGGGAAAAAAAGCCCAAAAACCCCAAGTCTCTTCGAATAAGCTAACCTGGCAACCTTTTGTCTGGTTACGTTACTGCTGCGAAATTTGGTTACCGAGCTGAAATCCAGCTCTTTATCGAATGTCTAGACCTTAATCCGTTCTACACGACCACTTCATCAGATGACTGCAGAAATCAGATTACTGAATGTACCTAAACACATTCATTTTCAGGGTCAGACAGCACAGAAGGTCAGGATTAGCAGTAGCGACCTCTGAATTCTCCCTGCCTACTCCCTAGCGACAAAATCACTTACGCTGGAGCTTTTCCTCACTCGCCTAGCATGAGAACATTGTTCCCAGGGAGGAACTGGGAGGAACTTGGCTCCTAAGCGTAGTGAAACATATGGTGGCTCATTCAGACTGAACTCAGTCAGTGGAGCTCTGATTACATCCAGCCTATGCCACCTTCTCTAAATGCATGTTCCAGAAGTGCAGGGAGGCTCCTGTACCCCTGAAGCAAGGACATCGCTGACACTAGTGATCTTTGCTTGTACAGCCTGGGGCTCCTGTCATGCCCAGTGCATCGGCTGCAAGATAAATGTACCGATATATTTGAAACGGTACACTGAGTCTTGGCCACACAGAGGTTCATACAGTGCTTTTGGCCATACATGGCCAATTCAGGCAGCGTAATACACGAGCAGTGAATGGAGACTCCTGCTGGGAGGTCGGACAAATGTACAGCAGTAAGCAATGGGATATCAATCCATTAGAGCGGTTTGGGGAAGTTCTCTGAAACACTGGTTGCATTATTGAAAGCATTATTGCCACTGGATGTCTGCTGCCTCTCTCTATCAGCCCACGGCCATAGTACGTCCTCTGGAACACTGCTTACATTTCCCGACAGCAAGTCTGTACTAGGAGAAGGAACCTCTGAGGGACTGGCAAGCAGCATATCAAAAGGTCTCTGTACATTTACAGCATTTAGCAGACGCCCTTATCCAGAGCGACTACAAGTCTTACAATCCAAAGTATTTTGGGTTAAGAGCCTTGCTCAAGGACCCTACAGTGACAGCTTGTCAGAGGTGGGATTTGAACCCTGGGCCTTTTGGTCCATAGTCCAGTACCTTAACCGCTAGGCTACCACAGTCCCTGTCTCTACGATTTAAGCAATTTCGGTTTTCAGCCGCAAACAGTTACAGCTCCCTGCCCTCTCACACACACACACTCTGGAAATGTGAAGGGGATCCTTTTACACCTGAATCGCAGAATCATCATATCTCCTGCTGGATGACAGCTGACACTCAGCAATCCCTGGGAGCTGTGTAATTGGACTCTTTTCTATGTATTCTGAGCATGCGAGCGCAGCCCAAGCTAAGCATGGCGCGACACCCTAGATGAGCCGCCCTAGCTTCTGCCAGGCTGAAAAAAAGTGACGGTGAAATGATGCCTTCGCCAGAGATTACCCATCCCGGTGAAACCCTAGGCAGGACAGAAATCCTTTTCTCCAAATATGTAACATTTTCATCACTCGTCTGTGCAAGCTGGTCCAGGTCTGAAGGATGGCGCTTATGCAAACGTTTGGGAAACACAGAAGCACCAAGTCAGGGAATCCCATCAGGTATTCAAGGGGCTGGAGGGAAACACACCTGTGCAGGAAGTTGTGCTTGTGCAGGTGGGTAAGTCCAGCGGCGATCTCACAGGCAATCTTCTGCAGCTGCAGCAGCTCTCCGTTCCTGTACAGCCAGTCATGCTGAGTAACGTAGCTCCTCAGGTCCCCCTGCATCATCAACCACAGAGCAGTTAACGTGAGCTCAAAGATTACGAACCATATACTGCACAGAATTAAGTCTCTTCCTCTAGGATACTGCCTCGTCTAGTTTCAAGTTAGCTGTCCTTATGGTCTAAGTGCTTACTGTATGTGACTTAAAGGTGGCAGATTCTATAAAACTCACTTTTTCTGAATACATGGGAGTCAACATATACTGTAAATATAAAATATTCTCTCCTACAAAATGGGGGCACTGCAGGAAAAGTTAAGGACTGAATTAAAGCAGCATCCATTCAATCTGACCGTTCTAAAAATGGGCTGTTTAGACAGGGGGAGAAGGGTGTTCTGCTCCCCAATCTAAGCAGCATTTTCTCCCGATCACATCATTAACACCCCAGGGGAACCATGTTAATTTGTGGAAAAGCAGGTAAGTGTCAGCATCAAAATGAAAACTTGTGTGTAATCTCTGGGTAGCATCAGTCTCTAATCAAACAAGTAATGAATAATTAGAGGTCCTACTTGCATCCAGTCACTCTTAATACGTGCCTCTGCCAAATGACTTCACGTCCATTTATTCAAAGTGAAACCCAGCATGTTCTTTACACACAGTTACCACTGAGAGGCAGCACTCTCACTCTGTACAGGTACTTTAACTGTCGCCCAGGGACTGGACCAAATAAGGGCATGGCAGTTTAATGGAGTATTATATATGCTGTGTCACAACAAATTAAAAATAAAAAGAGCAGACTGGCTTGGAGGCTCTGGGCTGTTCCTCTGGGTCAGGTTTCTCAGCTTGCAGACGAACGACCACTTTAGGAGACACTCCGAGACGACTTCGGGTTCCAGTAGGGAAACAGGCCATTAGCTTGAATGCCTATTAGTATTTAGTGCCATTTTATTCTGTTTATATAGTGTGTTTTATAATAGATCCATTTGCTCCAGACCACAAAACATGCAATCCAAAAGTGGAAGTGGCAAACGCTTTTCAAACTGTACACCTACTTTTGAGACATTTTTAAATGTTTGGGCTGGAGAAAACAGCATAAGATATGCAACAAACTATCTGACATACTTGATGCACAATGCTGCAATGGACTACCAATGTGCCACAATACAAACCATTTGGACAAAAGCGGTTTGGAACAAACACGTTCTATTTTTCCTGTATATTCTCGGTGTCTGCACGGGTTTCCCCAGAGTACTCTGGCTTTCTGAGAGGTGTTCGGTTCATGGGCTGCTCTAAATTGCCCCAGCGTGAGCGTGTTTGCCGAGTGTTGTTCTAACCATGCTCCTGCCCTGACTATAGCCATCGATGCTCAAGACATTAATAAAATAAGATGTACATTTACAGAGCAGACAAGGAGCTCCATGATCCAGTATAACTTTAAGACTCAAATCCAAGTCACAGTTGCTGAGGCAGAATGGTTATAAAGGACATCACGAAGGCGCTCACACCCCAATATACAGACCACTGTGTCATCCACGGTATGCCAAGAGCGAGGCGCTGCTCCCTCTGCAACACGCATATGTTATGTACAACATGTCAAGCCTGTGGCGGCACGGGGGTGATGTGTAGCCGTGTTTCAGCATTCAGACTCGGCGGCTCTATAGGACTTCTTGGCAACAAGCCGACTGTTTATTCCTACAAGACCATTCTAATTCCTCAGTGTTATTAATATTACAGCAAAGGGACTTTGGGTAGTAAACAAGTACTAGCTGATGGATAGAGAGGGTAAAACATGGCAAAGATTCAGGCACACATCAATTACACCAACGGCCTGTGGTTTATGCTGAAAGATGCGTGAGCCACTGTCATACATGGGAAAGAACAGACATGGGGATTTTACGCCAAGGATCTACTTAAAACCTGGAACCAACCTGGATTTCACCTTCATGGGCAACTGAAACTACTGAGCAGCACAAACTATTGGTTCATGAGAACACCATAAGCATTGAGCAAGTGACAGAGGTCTTCAGGAATAGCTGAAATTCATTTCAAACATAATTCTGGGAGTCAGCATCCCTCTGGATCCATATGGTTCACTGTTCAGGAGTTACGAAACCTAGCCCTGAGAACGTGTTTAACAAAAAACCTATAATGCTTTACAGGTCTGGTTCAGCAAGGATGCAAATGTTTCCACCAACCAAACAGCAGCTCCACCTGACTCCACCTGTTTAATTAATACATCCTAACTCTATAAATAACTCTGGCTCAAAATCAGATCCGATTCAGCATGTAATGCTGATCACACTTGTGAACACAGGGTGGTGACAGACATAAAGCAGGCTTCCAACACACCTGTTAGGTTTCACATTCCTTGTTTACCGAGACGCATCTTACAGTCAGAAGACTGTATTCAGTAATACATTCAGAGATGAGAGCAAGGCGACTAAAGATAGTACCCCACAGAATAATAAAGCAAGCAAATAAACCTATAAAGTCTATTCAGCAGCTCCAGCACCGTCAGCTCTTCACTCTCCTGCTCATTGCTTCTTCACGACATACATAGACATACTGTATTCACTCTCACACACCTCTCAGGACAGCCTTTACAGGACACACTGACACTCAAGTCGGCCAGCGGCTGGCATTCAGGAAGGCTGCTCTGATTGCGCCTCGCAGCTATATTTCTGTCTAAAATGCAGTGAGTCAGGGTTGCCTATGGTTACCAGCCATACAAATGGCAAACAACCAAGGAAGCCTTCCCACAGCAAAAATGCTTTTGGATGTACATGCATATAAACAAGTATGCTATAAAAAAGCAAGTGGGCATGACTGAAAGTTTAAATGTCATTGGTTTGTTTGAATTACAACTTAAAAAGACTGCTTCCTCACATAACCAGTGATTACAGCTCATTTCCCACAAGACCCACATTTGAATGCGCTGCTGCTCAAACAGGCTCAAGAGACTGCTTTCTCATTTTTATTACCCTTACATTACTTTGCGTCGTTTCCACTTTCTCACTCCCCGACATGGCTCCAATCCAGCCCCATCCCTGGCAAGCACTGAACAGTTTTGTGGATGCTTCTCTCTACGGCGCTTGCCCATGCCTGCATCTCACTCCTGGCTCGAGCTTATTGTTGAGACTATGATTCAGGTGTAAGTTCTAGTTGTAGTAGCTGAGACATTGCTGCAGACTTGTCTGGATGGATGTTCTGGACTATTTTGTTCCACACCTGCGAATGCCTTTCTGTGCTCGGGTTTTGTCCGTCCTCATGCCATCCATTAAAGAAACTATTTAAAAGCTGTACACGTGTCTTCTGTCGTTCCCTGTGCTCATCCTACTCTGACATTGTGTCTTTGGTCAAACCTTTTTACTGTCTTTCCTCCAAAATGATGGCGCACCCATAAAAGGAACCTTAATTACTGAGGTTTACATTTACAGCATTTAGCAGACGCCCTTATCCAGAGCGACTTACAATTGGTACAGTCTTACAATCCAAGCAATTGTGGGTTAAGCGATCGCTCAAGGACCCAACAGTGGCAGCTTGGCAGATGTGGGATTTGAACCCTGGACCTTCTGGTCCATAGACCAGTACCTTAACCACTAGGCTACCACAAAAACATTTCATCGGACATTAACGATGGTTAGATCATGCAAAGGCCTTACATTTCTAAGGGGACTATTTAGTAACATATCAAGTATTCATTAAAATAAATTAGCCAATAAATAAATAGATGTATGGTATATTGTATGGAGTCTGAAATTGCATGTTAATGTTTACAGTAAGCCTGTCTAAAACGTCAGAGTTAAACCAAATTTTATATGCTAATGTATAGTCTTTACTGCACAAATGAATAATAATTAACATTATGCTACAAGCATAAACAATATCTGCTGTCACATCCTGAACAATATCTAAAAACTAAAACAGATAAATAAGGCCCTTAAACTGAGTTAGTGTCAGAAAGACGGGATACTGATGCCACTGCTGTGCTGCTCCCTGTTGCTTCGTGCTCTTAGAGAGTGAAGCAGACCAGACGTTGAACTACAATAACAGCTCAGAGATGAGCAGCTCAATGGAGAATTGAGAATGAAGACTGCATTACGCAACTCCGGGCCACAGTGAGCTCATCCTGGCCCTGAGAGACAGCGGCCATGGCGGGGTGCCATCCACCTGCTCCGGCCTACGAGGACTTCTGCCCAAAGCTGCAGAGTGTCACCGCTGGGCAGGTGCTCCCAGTGCGCCCTTCTAACCGCCAGGGCTTTGCAGCCTGCCGTGTGCTTGCAGAGTCCTAATGAGGTCCTTTTTGGCTTCAATTAATCTGTAAAGAACACGCAGTCCATTCCAAGGGAATACCCCATTCCTCCATGCGCTTTCACCTAACCAGGGACCAGCGACACCTCTTTAGAGTTACCATTAAAGCACGCAGCATGCTCCCTAAGACGACTTTCACTGTCGTTCATTCTAAAGCAACGGAATATGTACACAGTCCCCTAGATGCAAAACTCAGAAATAAATTGTGGCAGAATTAAGTTGCACGGTGCTTGGCGGCGACGAGCAGGACGTGGAGATTTAGAAGTGGCTGCGTTACCGACTGCGTACAGTACATACCTCCTTTTAGAGGACATGTTCCTCTATTTTTTGAGGTTTGGAGGCTCACGAGCTGGAGCTTTGGGGAACCATGTTTGGACTTGCGAACTGACTCAAGGACTAGTTTTGTATCTAGGGGACTTACTACAGAAGCCAAAAGTTAAAAATACTGAAATTGTAATTTGGTGCTATTAATCTCATCACCTTATATTTGATAGTATGTTCATACAAGAACATGCTGCACTTTAACTGTGATGATTTTAATAACTGCATAATCTGAAATGGCACCGAATCACTACCCCCTAGATTCTACATACAATGCTGTAAACGATTTTATGCCTTCATTACTTTTTTAATCATTCAACAAACAAATCAACAGTCAATAGCCATGATGCAAAGTATTACAGTTATTAGGCCCTTGTATTAGAAACAGCCGGAGCAAACCGATACCTCATGTGCCGGATATGTTGTCAATCAGGAGGTTGGACTCGACTGTGTTTTATGTGACAGAATCTGCTGGCGCACATTAAGGAGGCGTCCTTTATGACTTATGTGAATTATAAGGGAACCAAGGGACCATGGCTCTTAAGCTTATTATGATTTAACAGATTTATAGCCTTAAGTTAAATAGTTCGACTCAGCCATGCTCATGTCTATTACTTATTATTAATGCATCGAAAAACAAAAAACAGTTTTAAACTGGTTTGCATGGGTTTGGTTGTATTTTTTAAATGACATCAAATCACATCTTGTGTTGCACGTTTGCTCTGGAGATCACGAAAAGTTTCCACTCATTATGCTGTTAAGCTGCTGTGCTGTCCAGTGCCAACAAACAGCGTTTAATGGCTTTAATCAATAGTTATTTTAAAGTGTTACATTCTGATATTTGTCCATGTATCTGTATATCTACCACCAGAATCCACCTTAGACTTCCTCATACTCTCAAACGACAACAATCCATTCCCGTGGCACCAGAGATTCAGATCGCTGGTTCCACATTTCCTTAACTAAAGCCTCTGCTATTTAACCCCTTGTCTGAAGAGCTCAAAGTCACAGTTTTAAGATCTGAGTTTGTTCAAACTTTGTTCGTTACCTGCATATGTCTGTACTCTTTGCTCCACCTGACATGAACAATTTTCCACTCAAAACCTCATCCATCTCCTCTTTTGGCCACTTATTGATGACTAAATCTCTGCACCTCTGTTCCATATGAAACCAAAAACCCAGAGAATGCACCTAGAACCATTTTTATTCAAACCGTTTAGTCTGACCAGTCACATGATTGGATTTACCCCAGGAGACCATTACTTTACAAGGAAGGACTGCGATCCTGTCCCAGCTGTGACACATGCACACAGTGCAGGCTGTGTTCCACAGCAACTTGAAAGCTAGGCAGTAAAATGCACCAACACAGCAAGAAGGCAAGGTGCCAGTGGCGGTAAATGGAGCCTGTTACTTTATTGGGCTATGAGGGAATTGGAGAGCGTTTAATGTAGCCATGCAGTTTAGATCCCTGTCGGTCTCGAGCAGCATGGCCATAAATAGATCAAGAAAAACAGACGCTGAATCAAACAGCCGAGGCGCTCATTCACACGGGGGATCCGGATACCTCGCTCGTCTGCTTAAACTCTGAAACTGATCAGTGGTGCCTGATCAGAACGGTTAAGAGTACCATCCTAAAAGGCATGTGCCTTATTACTATACGGACAACATATGATAAATACCCAAAGGCTTATATTAAGAATATAAATTAAACATAGAGCTACAGCATCCCAGTGTTGAAGGTTAAGTGAAAACGCACAGCACACGCTCCACTCACCAGTTCGCAGTACTCGAAGACGAGCAGGAAAGGAATAGCCTCGACACACTGCCCGAGGCAATGCAGTATGTTCGGGTGCTGAAGGACCCTAGAGAAGCACACATTTGAAAACAGCAGTGAAATTAAATCGCATGCCTTCAGGTCATAGTGGTTTAGGCCACTACACAACATTAGCAAAGCAATGCGATGTCATTAAATGAAGACAGATGGTGCTACTGACAGAGGAAAAATATCACCAGTGCCAGAAGAATCAAAAGCCTTATCATAAACAAACCCTCTGCTAATCCCCAGCTTCTCGTAGTATGCATGTGTGTAAAACCTGCCCATAAAGTTGTATTTCAACAATTTAGCCTACAGAGAGCTACAGGACGTTCATATCCAGAGTTTTGTTCCAGAACTCCATTTGTCTACCAGAAACGGAGTTCCTTATCATCTCTAGATTGCTTATAATAGCTAATGAACATTGTACATGTGGACGAACACCACGTGCTTGATAGAGACTGAGGAACTGTAAGGATGATGGCGGACTGTACTAATATTTTGCAATCCCAAATGTAAGAACCTGAAGCTTTGGCCCTGTAGAGCATTGCTTACCTGTACGGGTCTCCCTGCTGAAGAAAGTCATTCTGCTCCTTGGAGCTGGCATTGGCTTTCAGCTCTTTGACCACCACTCGGGCTACGCTAGGGTCGGAGTAGACTCACTGAGCAAAACCTGTTCATGAAAGAAGCCAGATTGGAATTTCCCAACAGACAAAACAGAGAATAAACAGCACTGACATGAGCAGAGTCACAGTGATATTTAACAAGAGAGCAGGAAACTGGTCCAAACTCAAGTCATTCACATCCTACTCTTACAGACCATAGTAAAGCAGAGTTATGCTGCTCATAATTCAGCCAGAATTCAGGATCTTCTAATGATTTAAGAGCAGGCAGAACAAATCTGTCAGGAATGGATCAATACTTGGATAGCCCAAGCGATAACGAGCTGCCATTGCGATAGAGTGTGGACAGAAATGGCGTAACGTGTTACCGACCTCATAAGGGTTCAATTTCTCCATCCTATACTGCTGACAGAGTTTAAGGTTATCGCAACTAATTTACGATTTCCATGCATTACATCAGCTTTAACCACCAGACACTACACTATCCACTAGTCCAGCATGCAGCTTCCCTGAAAGACACGCGATTAAATCCATAACAGTCCAGTAGGTGGTTCCTCAGAAGACATGTGTTCAGCAACACAGCAGCATGACTGACGACATTGAGCTTGTACAAAAAATCATTATCATTTATTTGGAAATGTTCTGGATTTCACAATGGACATTGCATAAACAAGAGTTACTTGCAAAAACGCAAAGACGAGACTCGCATGTCTGGTGGAAACAACAAACCTGCTTAACTACCTCAGATAGAACAAGTGACCGAATGTGGGCGCAACAGTTCCACATCCTGAAACAGCACCGAATCTAACAATAATAAGGGCATTTGAT
Source organism: Ancistrus triradiatus (assembly GCA_025084515.1). Taxonomy (NCBI): domain Eukaryota; kingdom Metazoa; phylum Chordata; class Actinopteri; order Siluriformes; family Loricariidae; genus Ancistrus; species Ancistrus triradiatus. The sequence goes on along the minus strand of JAJAGP010001276.1, from coordinate 51,446 downwards.
AGATCACCATGACATTTTATCCAGCCCAGGCAATGATCTAAACAAAACAAGCAATTTAAATAACATACTTACTAAGCCTCAAACACTGCAGTTGCTCTAATGTACACAAAATGCAGGGCTGACAATACAAATTTTACAACAGCCATTTTTGGGCCACTTCCTACTGATTCATGGCCTATCTGGACTTTAGAGGCATATTTTACAGAAAGAATGTCCTCATATTTTTTGTTGACACCTACAACATGGTGGTGACACAAGGTGACAGGAGCATGCACATACACTGGAGCAACTTAGTGGGACTGGAATGTGGAAGAAAACCCACATGGACGCAGTAAAACAGGCAAAATCCAGGGTCAGTATCAAACCACTGGTCTCTGGAGCTGTGATGGCGCTCACCACTTGCAGCATCCCAGCTTTGGACATAAGCTCAGGTCGGTGAGGTTTGTGCTCAAGGGTGAGGGCATTGTAATGAACCAGCCAGTCCTGACGTGCCCATATAAGAAACAGCTTTTCTAATAGCTCTGCTGTCAGCAAACACACACAGACCGTACATAAACAAACACAACATCACACGCTCTAAGGGCCAGGACACTTTGCCAGAGATGGAGGAGAAAATGGGAAACAAAATATCAGCTCAGGAGCTGACAGTACCAGTTTAACTCTGTTTACGGAAAACTCAGTTTCTTCTAGGTTTGGAATTCAAACAGTGCATTGTCTAAAAAAGGCAAGAATACATTCACATCTCCTGGAGGTTATTCCTGAATTCACTGGGCGCTGGCTAGCGTTTCCTGGATGGGTTGCCAGTCCTGTCCCATAACCGCACCACACAGGATTCATGCTGCATGCCCAGCTGAACCCAGGGCCTAAGGAACTTGTTTCCAGCAGCTGGCTCTAAACTCCTCTTTCTCAATCTCAGCCTAGTGTGTAAAATGAAATTCCTGTGTAACTAGTCAGTTTAACCACATTGTGTGCCTGGGTTATTTTAATACAATGAATCTGCTCTAACGTTTGATAAGATTATCATACTTGGGCACACCATAACCCCGTAAATTGAGCTAAATGCAAACCATGTGGTCCAACATACTTGCGATTCAATGTAGCAACAAAACCACTGCTTATTCCTAACAGGGTCGAGAAGGTGAACTATTTGTGCTTGCACAATAACAGGGAGCGTCAGTGCATTGTTCTCATCGAAAACGCTCTTCCCAGGGAGAGGCCCGTGGAGGTTAGCGCTGAGACGAGCACACGTCAGGCGTCACATCACAATGTGGACTGTAAACAGGAAGAGCTCTCACCTTGCCAAACCAGCCGCTCCCAATCTCTTGGATGTAACTGAGAGTGTGACGTGCCACATGTGGGCCGGCCGAGACTTCTGAAAATCAAATCAGACAGACATACATAACCTGTATGGCACAGGACCATAGTTGAGGCACAGGCTTCTCAAATCACAGACATAAGTGAAAAAGATAAGTCTACAGAAAATCTCACACTTAAATTATAGATATCTATCATAGAAGACCTGAAGCAAGAACCTGCAGTCTAATTCAGCTTATACGAAACTAAATTAAGCAGGTTGAGACATTTCCTGAATAAGCACACGCCAATAAACCTGCCCAATGTATGGTTCAATAAAAGAATTCTATCGTGGCATGCCAACAATTTCAGGACACGGAGTACCTAAATCTGTGATGCCTGATTTCTTTGGCGTTTAAGCAAGCTAACCAAAATATAACTGGGTAGGATACAGCACTGTTATAGCCACATAGCACAATTCTTCAAAGACCTTGCAATTTGTGCAGATAACACTCTGGAATTTATAAAAAAGAATCGTCAGAATGCCATTATCACGACATTAAATTGAGTTTGAGTTACTAGTTGGCATTGGGATCAGGTTACAACATGCTTGACCACATATCTGCTTATTCTTTTCCTCATATGCAAGAAGACATTACTTTCATGGCCGTGTGACTCATTAATCGGACCTTTTCGACTCCCATCTAAGCCGCTTTCCTATGTGGAACTGAAATCTGATGCGCATCTGATACATGGCAACACGACCTCAGTCTGAACACTCAGATCAACATTAAAGCTTTGGAAGATATCCCCAAGGTCAACTCCTTGGGTAGCTTTCTGTAATTGGGCATGAGAATATAACTGGCTTTGAAACTTTCCTCATAAGAGCATGACAATGTAAAGCTTCAATCAACCTGCTATCCTGGGTAGCTGGAGGTGTGGAGGTCCGGGCATAGGCACGGGCGGTACAGCCAGTGTGTAAACCTCAGCCGGAGACTGCATGGAGGGGGTGTCTTCTGCAGGAGGGGTGAAGTCAAGCTCATCTTCAAAGTTGTCTTCAAACTCCTACAGAAAAACATTGACTTTTCATGATCCTTTTGGTGCCCTCATAGCATGAATGCATTTGGTCTGTTATTGGCATAAGCAGAAATAACATCACAGTGGAAGAACCCTAACACTTATACATACTTACATACAAACTGATTTTATTATCAAACATCTGAAACTGCACTTTTAAACATGACAGGGATGCAATAACTTACGGGATACTTCCTGCACGGTTAAATTAAACCCAAAATGAATGTACGCCAGCTTAGTCCACAGAGGACAGAGCGCTGCTCACCTTAAAATTGATCTCTCGCTCTTTGCAGCAGGTCACACAGTTGAGCAGGACCAACACAATGGACACCAGCACAGACAGAGACACCACTAGCAAGATTGTGACGGAGAAGTGCACCTCACCCGTAGAACCCAGTGCTAAAACAACACAAAACAGTACAACTTAAACACCTACGAACCAGTAAAAAGATGACAGAAGCATTTCTCAATCACAAAACAGTACTTAGGACACTGAAAGAGCAATAGAACTCAAATCTGTTTGTTTTGCTCTAAGTAGTTAAGGGTAAACCTAATGCTTTAGCTGAGGACTTCATGAAAAACTGACTTGAGAAACCAGCAACAATCCTGCCAGTAAAACCACACTTTCCGTGCAGGTGACCAACTTTGGCATTTACCTTTAAACCTAATCTGAAAGGCCTTAAAATAAGAATTTCATATTGCAATAAGGGTTGGTAATGCTCATGGTGTAGGAAACTACAGCAGATAAGCAGGGCAGGATATAAGGGGTCAGCCTTGTGCTAATCTGGAATGTCAATGATGATTCACTGCGTTTTAGTCTAGGATTAGAACTAATCTTGGTCTTGCGAACCAACCCATGGTGGTTTTGTTGTTTTACAGTCAGTTCAGCTCCTTTGGAGATTTATTGGGTTGAATTGATATTAAAGTCACCACAGGAACCAAGCCAACAGTCTTCAAACGAGTTAGACAAAACATCAGATGTGATAGTGGCATGCTTTAAGATAGTATGTTTCATCCCATCACTGACAAGCTTGGTCAGGTCTGTAAAAATCAGATTCTTCCACAGTGCAGCAGTCTAATACTCCAGCCCACTTCTGCATGGACCTGGGTTTGGGTCAGATACCACATCCATACAGGATTGACTGTCTGTTGGAGGAGAGACCGGTCATCCTCAAGCGCTGCAACAGTGACCTCTATCTAGCCCTGCATTGAGATAGAAGGGTGTCCAGGGCATGTTTACAACCAAGCCCTTTGTTCTCCAGAGATATGTGGCTGTGACCAGGAAAAGGCGAGGTTAAAGAAATACACTGATACTCAACACCAGATCAGAACATCCCTCAGGTTAAGTGTATGCTCAATTGAAGGTTGACCAAAAGCTCAACAACACAATGAAACACACACACAAACGGACGGTCTTAACAGGTTTGCCATGTTAAGTGAAATTACAGCCACTGGTTTTGATCTAGCTAACAGCGAAAAAGGACAAAACATGCACATCAACTACTGGGACAGGCTTTTTTTTGGCAGAACAAATAGTTTTTTAACTTCTATAACTTTGGAGGTGCAAGGCCTCACATTTGCAAGACATTTCCCTAATATTTTACAGCTTATTCCGGACACACTTTATGATCACAAGGTCCAAAGTTTACTCACGTAGCCTCAACTGCTTCCTTTATACAACTGTAAATCAGTTACAGTCTTACATAATCCAAGACAAAAATAGCACAGCAGAGTGCGATGTGCCACTGTGATAAAAGTTATGGGAAAAAACACAAAGTTAAATCAGTGGTGCACAATGTTAGCTCCAACACGAAACAAGAGCCATACCATAAACCGCAATAACGTATATTAGGTAAGAGTTGAGGACTGAGCTTGTGAGATGGAGCATTCATGGACTACCGAACATCTCTGCTCAGCAGTGATCACAGCACTGTTCATATAAACGTTGCAATTACATGCTGATGTATTACCTTCCTGGCTTAGCTATTATACTAGCTGGCAAGCATACTTAGTACACAAACTACAGGCTACTTTCAAGCAGTTCAGCTTTTTTCCACAGTGCATTGACTGTACATAGCACATCATTTTTAACAGGGGTTACTTTTCTAGAAAGCAATATTGGTAACACAAAGGCAAAAAAATGCCTCTGAAGACTTGGTGAACGTCGCTGCTAAGAAACACTGGGCTTACAATGACCCACAGCATGCCACAACGCATGTAGCACGTCCCGGGAGGCTCGACCAAGCCTGGATCCAGTGACGTTTCACACACTGATGCAACAAAAAACTTGCACAAGCACAGGAGGACACAAGAACAGTCACTGACAGTATCAGGTACAGATGTAAGCAAAACTCTGCAGAAGGTCAATGTACAAAAGGTTGCTGGCCCAGACAGCATACCATGTAAAAAAGCAGCCTATTCTTAGAATCTCATTTGTCAGAACTGTATGACTACCATCCATTAATAATGGGAAAACTACCTTAGAGGTTGGTCGTGACACACAAAAAAACTACTCCTGCCATGCTGTCACTCTTTAATATACATACAGACCAAACAATTCAACCTCACATGCCAGGGAAAAGAAAATAATAACAACAAGGCAGTTATGCAGGGATGCTAAATTTCAGTTCAGCATCTTAAGCCACTGACTTTTAGACACTAAAGACCTAGATATTACACTTCAGCAATACAGATAACCTTTGTAACCACTCTGTATAACAGTGGTGAGCTGAAAAGCATCTTAGAACGCACAACACATCGAATCTTGAGATGATGGGTGGCGACAGCAGAAGAACACATCAGGTTTCTACTCACTCGGCCCAAAAAAAACAGAAAGCTGAGGCTGCACCAAAACTAAAGAAGCTAAAGACTGAAAAAAGGCTTAGCCTGCTCTTGATTTCTGCTGAGGCACGGAGATGGTAGGGTCAGAATTTGGTGCCAAGCAGCTTGATTGCATGGAACCAGCCTGCCTTTGCGCATCCCATCTCAGAACATCAAGGAGCAGAACATCAAGGAATCGTTTCCAACATATCTCCAACATCACAGGTGCTCTGCAGTGTACGATGGGGGACAACATTCCGACAAACCCATCGTAATTTTTAAATGCAACTTAAAACTGAGGAGTTTAATATACTACACTTTAGTAGCTTAAACATAAATTCAGAATATGGTTTCTGCTGAATGTGTATCATCTGTATCAAACTGGACCATCGTAACAGAGCACCTGTACAGCGTTTCTAATTAAGTGCTCGGTGACTGTACAACAATACACAATCCGTGTAATGTTTTTATATCCAAGACTGTTCAATCACTGGGTGGGCCTTTGAGGAAACAAAGCACTGCTGTGTAAGCACATCTCTTCAAGGCTATAATCTGAGCAGTGTCAATCTAAACAAGAGTAAAAGTCTAAACCAAAACCAAAGAGCATAAAGCATGTATAACGCTTTCTACATGTCTAACATGTGCTTAAGAAAGACCACTGATTATTATAAAGACCTATGATAATCATAACAACCACTGATTATAAAGAAAGACTATGACCTGTGCCACCCAATGTTACGTTCACCAAACAGTAATGAGACACCATTTGTCACCATTAGTCAGCTGGGTGTGCGTCACAGCACCATAACGCGATGAGCACTTTGTTACCCATGTAAATTACACTAATGACTCACATCGTTGTTCCAGCAAACCAATTTTATGTACAGGAAACCTGTTGGTTCTTGTAGAGAAGGATTGCAACATATAAGCAACAACAACTTTCCAGCACACACCTATCAAATTTCAAGCAAATGGCACAAACATTTATTGTGATGTGACGTGAAACCCACTGGCAGCATATCTGGATCTAATCTGGATTACGCAATGTGACCTACAGCTTGAGTTGAAAGAAATAAGACATCAAATCTGTAATGAGACTACCTAAAACTGTCCTCTGAAGGTTTAAAATCATCAGTGGTTGACCAGATACAGATACATGTGTTATAAAACGCTGTGAGAAGAAGTAGATGTTGCAAAAAACATCCCGATTTTAATTAGGCTGGAACACTTATTTTTCATGTGGGTTTTTGCCTAATTAGCAACATAAACACAGCAACCGAACTGAATCTTCTACTGCTAATAATAAGATCGCACAATTAAAAATAAATAAAATACTCAATTTAGCTCCATAAAAAAATTGTTAATCAAGTTGAGAACCATTTATTTGCGACATCGTCAAGTGGGATGGCCAACTTCTGAGAGTTAATCATTACTGTACTACTGCACGTCTCCAACGACACTGATCAGGACAAGCAGAGTTACAACAGAACACACTGTTTTTTGTTTTAAAATTTGGACTAAGATTTCATATTTAGTGGCCATTGTGTTTCAAGTATTATTACATTTGTTCCATTTCTCCAACATCCAACTCGACTAGGAGAATAAACTGTACAATTACTATTTAACACATCTCAGAGCTTAATTACTGTTGTAAGGAGATAATCAAAGTTCTTTGTTATTCGGTCTGTGTGTGGTCTGGATGTTTAGGCTGATCGGTGTGTGAATCCATTATAACTAACTCAACAGGTAAGAAAACTACTCCCAATTATTTGCATGATACTCGACAGCTTAAATTTGATAATCCTGACAGGCTTACCTTGATGAAGTCAATAATTTACCACAGCTGATAGGAAAGGAATGTTTTATTATATTACACAAATGTAACTGCAACTATAGGTCACATGAATGAGATTATAGGTTAGCCAAAAACGAGGAACTGTTTCCTGGACATGGATTAAAGCATAAACCGGGAGCTCTTAACCTGACAAAAAAGTATGAAGATTAACATGAATAACATTAATACGTGCAATGTAAAAGCACTACAGCTGAATCAGCTCCTGTATTCCCCCTTTATTATTAAACTATTAAAAAAAAAAATTTCTATCATCCAACATGCAGAATCACCACAAAACATCATCAGACTTTCACACAAGTCCTAAAAGTAGATAAAGAGAACCCAGGTAAACAAATGAGACTGGTGGGTTTCCTCACATTAGCTGCTCGCTTCAGGTCCTTCCACAACATTTCGATTAGATTAAGGTAAGGACTTTGACTTCTTATTCTTCTGTAACCATTCTTTGGTAGAACGACTTGTGTGCTTAGGGTCGTTGTCTTGCTGCATGACCCACCTTCTCTTGAGATTCAGTTCATGGACAGATGTCCTGACATTTTCCTGTAGAATTCTCTGATATCATTCAGAATTCATTGTTCCAGATGCAGCAAAACTGGCCCAAACCATGATACTCCTACCACCATGTTTCACAGATGGGATAAGGCTCTTATGGTGGAATGCAGTGCTTTCCTTTCTCCAAACATAACACTTCTCTTTTAAACCTAAAAGTTCTATTTTGGTCTCATCCATCCACAAAACATTCTTCCAATAGCCTTCTGGCTCGTCCACGTGATCTTTAGAAAACTGCAGACGAGCAGCAATGTTCTTTTTGGAGAGCAGTGGCTTTCTCCTTGCAACCCTGCCATGCACAGCATTGTTGTTCAGTGTTCTTCTGATGGTGGACTCATGAACATTAACATTAGCCAATGTGAGAGAGGTCTTCAGTTGCTTAGAAGTTACCCTGGGGTCCTGTGCGACCTCGCCAACTATTACACGTTTATTACACTATTACATAGTAATTTTCTCAGAGCTCCTCCGATTCTTTTCACTGTCAGACATCTATGGCAAGAGCAATAGTGTATGGAACAGTTCGATGCTCCACTACCTCTGCCTCCAACAACCGCAGTTGTAGAGGCAGGGAGACGTACTCCTGTCATTATATCTACAATTTGCGTGAACATCTAGTCTTTAATCAGCATCAGTGTACTGTTAAGCACACTGAACACACTGACTCTGTTAATGACCTCACCCATTCGGGAAACCATCTGTTCGTTGTAAAACTGCTAGAAGCAAACATAACTGAACTAACACCAAGATATGCCATCAGTCAACAACCAATGTCTGATTCTAACCTTAACACTACCTCCACCTCACTCCATCCACTTCCAATATTCCACTTCTCTTATCTAGGAATTTAATCTCTCACAGGCTGTGCACTTTAGTACTCCTAACACATTTAGTAGCATTAGACATGTATTTGGACTACAATTACGCTTGCAACACTCAGGTCCTTCACTGAGCACAAACTTGTACAACTGGTAAACCTTCCCACACCATCTCATCTGACCTGATCTGTTCCTGTATGTGAAGTCAGGCACTGTGTGACATTTGTGCCACTGAAAATACAAGCCGAATGTCAACGCATGTCTGTGCATCACTGATCACAGTGCACGATGAATTAATGTGCTCTAGCCCTGATTAATCAGCCATCCACCACCACATTATTACATGTCCATGTGCTGAGAATGGTGAGAACGTAGATGCACCAATATGTCTGTGTCAAAAGGAAGGGGCAGAAACTTTTAACCAAAAATTGTTAATGTCATTCCGGACCAGGGAGTAGAGACAAACACAACAAAGGGATTTCAAGGAATGACTGACTTAATGCATACATGTAGCTCATGTAGTTTCATTCTGACTGATTTAAACAACTCTTGCTGCTTTAAACTGTTTTTAAATAGCAGCGCCAGCAGAATGGCTGCGTGACACTGAGGTGACTTATGACGCACAAATTTCACTTAGACAACTCAATCTTCCTTGTACCTTCTCCATTGTATATAAGCTCAATAAAGGCCGCACCTCAGTCGGTCTAAGTGTATTTATATAGATAAATAGCGGCTGAGCAACACAGGCGCCTGCATCTGGACCAATCACTATGTCTACGACTAAGCTGCGTCACTCAGGGTTCCTATATGCTGAGAAAAAGACCCTACCTTGAAGTAGGAGTGAAAAAAGTCTACGCGGCGGCTTAAGAACTAGTTATTCCCAGTTCCTGCGGTGCGAACACGTGACAAAGGGCTCGTCCAGTGCGAAAGTGCCTAATGAGGACCTGTAGAGCCACCGAAGTGCCAAAACGATTCATGTAGTCAATGAATTACAGATTAAGAAATACATACGGTGGCTCAGTGGTTAAGGTACCGGACTTTGTACCACAAGGTCCAGGGTTCAAACCCTACCTCTGCCAAGCTGTTACTGTTGGGTCCCTGAGAAAGGCCCTGAAGCCACAATCGCTACCATTGTAAAACTGTATCGATATGTACAAGCAAATTCCCAAAACCTGTATATAAAGGTGTACAGATTACAGACAACGCGTTCTGCTTGGTATACTAACACTACCAGACAGCCAGTACAGACCGCAGAGAATACTTTAAGTGCGAAGAAAGCCAAACTTGACATACACCGAGCACACTCACCCTAGTGACACAGACGTGTTTACCAATGGTGTCCATCTCAATCCACGCACAGATTAGTAAAATAACACACGAGTCGTAACATTTCCGAACCAAAAGAGCAGGTTCTTACCCGTATCTGGATCCAGAAGAGGTGCGCCTTCACAGAGCAGCAACAGGAGCTGGACAAGGACCGCAGTCTCGAACCTGGCCATGGTGTCAGCTCCGCTAGCAAGTCACCCGGCTAGTCACGGATAAACTACTAAGAGCCACTACCGTCAAAGAAAACGAGAAAGAGAGGTCATTTGTGTATAAATCTTGCCTCTACTACCGACACGGCGGGTCTGTCTACATGCGGCTGGTGGAAGTAAAACCAAAACATTTAGCTAGCTCCGAGTTAGCAGCGTGACCACCAACAGTCCGGCTAAGCTAGCCAACCAGGCTAACGCTAACAAGCGACCGGTGGACAGCGGTTTCTCGCTAACTGTCGCCTTTCATCGCTCAAATTATAACATTTACTAATTCCGTCGCTCTTATGATCACATTTTCACACCGACATGTCCCCGGTTTGCGTAAAGAAATTTAAAAGGCGAAAATTAGTCGACACGGTCCAGCATCACCTCCGCTCTCCAGCGCCATGTTCGCCGTGTCTGCGTCACATCAAGCAGTGGGTTCCAACCAATCAGAAGGCAAATCCGAAAAACGCAGATGCTCAAATCAGGTCAACTGACCTCAGTGGGATTGTGTACGGTATATAGATCAGCATCTGGATGTGTTTACCTTAGTTACCGTACTGGTGCATTTAATCAGACGTATTGTACAGGTGTGTTTAATCAGACCTAACATTACAGGTACATTTAATCAGATATACCATACAGGTACATTTAATTAGACATAACACACATGTGCATTTAATCAGACATACCATACAGGTGCAAATAACTAATCTACTATACAGCTGCATTTAGTCAGATCTACCATAAAGGTGGATTTAATCAGATCTACCATACGGTTACATTTAATCAGACCTATCTTACAGGTGCATTTTATCAGACCAACCATACAGGTGCATTTTAATCAGATCTACCATACGGGTGCTTTTAATCAGACCTAGGAAACCAGAGTACCAGGAATAAACCCTCATGGACACAGGGAGGACACACAGCTCCACACAGGCAGATCCGAGTTCGGAATCGAACCAGGGATCTCATCCTGTGCTCCATAGATTACGCTAAGAAGCCTGACAAAAAAAATTCACATGCATGAAATAAAACACATTTAGGTTCTCCAATATTAATAATTATAAAGAAGCTTTGATTGTGGTTGTAATAGCTGGGCATCATGTTTTCTCATCTGAACCATAGCAGCAAATGCTATTAGCGATACGTGTTAAGAATGCCCTGCTCTGATAAGCTAATGAGAAAGGAGGTGTTTGTCCTGGGGAGGTCTCAATGGGTTTGAAAACTGGCTTTCGAGTTCACAGAGTTGCATTCAGGTGGATACGGCTGAGGAAGGCTGCTTCACAGAGACAGGCTCGTTCGGCATCTGAAGGTTAGTGCTGACTAAGGATGATGTTCTTACTATAATGATGCAATAAAGTATATTGATGTTGTGGGCTGTGTAGATGAAGATGTTTTGTTGTCAGTTCATAATGCAGAGGTTATATTTAGGAAGGAAACGTAGAAGTGGCGTTTTCATTTATAAATTTGGAAAATCTGTGAACAAATCTTTAATATTGTGTTGGTGTTTCTTGGTCTTGTGTTGGTCCTGGGCCCAGTGGCACAATGAGAAATGCTCTGGTCCATTGACCAGAAGGTACAGGGCACTACCAAGCTGCCACTGCTGGAGTCTTAATCCACAAATGTTTGGTTTGTAAATTGTGAATTCGCTATAGATATGTATGTCTGTTTAGTACTGGAGATGTAGAGACTCTGAAGAAGAACTTGCTGTATATTTGTAGACCTGTTATTGCTGTTGGTTTGTAGTCATATGCTATAGAACATGTATCATGCATAGCTATACCTCAGGTCAATTTCCTCTATGTTCACCATCCAGGCAGAAGAAAGCATGGCATTCGTAGGGATCCTGAAAGAGGACGACATCGCAGCAGCCGTCCAGGCTTGCCAAGGTCTTTTCAAACACATCTCTGATACGTCTCACACAGTAGCCAAGGCTTAAATCTCAGCTCGATGTAGGCCCACACCCTCACAAACAGTCTCCCATGGGTCCGTGCATGGGAGATGGTTAGATCCAGGTAACCAAGCAGCCAAGGGGATGGGGAGACCAGTTACCATGTGATTGTGCTCAGTGTTCAAGAACAGCTTGACTTGCAGACTCCAAATCCCACCTGCTCTTAATTATTCTTCTCACAATCGGGTCTGCTTTCAAAAACTGATTAGAATTCAAAGAGAAAGAGAAGGATTTAGTGCTGCCATTATAGCATGCTCTTAGTAAAGGTACTTGACACGTACAATCTAGTTGAACTCTGAGAGTTCCAGAAAGACTTCATAGATTTCATCATAGGAGGGTTTAGCCCCTTTTTAAGGGTGCTCAAGCACCCCTAAACTGAATCCCAGCACCCCTGAAAAGAAACAAAGTAAAAAGTAGCTTTTTTAATGGAAATTTGTCTTTGATAATCCGAAAAATGTTAAAACCTTAGAAAGTATATAGTTTAAACATAATATTTTAACAACATAAATACAGCAGTCCCCCCTTGCCTTGCAAATAGTATGATCCACTCTGACCAGTTTCAGGTGACCAAGATTAGATTTCCAATAGTCGAAGGAAATCCATTAAATCCAAGCTCCATTGTGCCTAAGGCAGGGTTCCTCTCTTTACTGATCTTTATATCTTTATTTAGTATTCAAATCTTGTTTATCCCTCTTAATCTAATAGAGTTTTATTTCTTTTTCATTTGTAAACCAAGCGGTAGCTTTGTGGCTCAACATAAAAGGGGGTTTTCTCAGATTTGTTGGTAAACTTCCAGTCACGGTGTTTCCCTACCCAACAAGTCAGATGTTCTTCCATCACAAGTGTTATAATGAGAGTCCAAAATGACATTTTTTTTGTTTGTTTGTTTGTTTTTTTAAAAACTCTCACTGGTCTCATTGAATGCTCACCACTAAAGCTCAGATCCTACAATCACCCCTGGGTTGCATTTTATCAGCACATTCTTGACACTACTGTTGTCTCTTCACAGATCCAGAAACTTTCTCACACAAGTCTTTTTTCGATCAAGTAAGATTGACTGGCAAATCAGATGAAGAGGGCAAGAAGGTGTTCAAAGTCCTCGACCAGGACAAGAGTGGATTCATTGAAGAAGAAGAGCTCAAGTAAGGAAGGACTGCAGTAAATGTTCTTTAGCCCTTACAGCGACTCTTATCAGTCCTAATTAAGAGCATTGAGTTTTATAATTTTGGGATTTGTTTACAAAAATCCAGAGATCATAATCATGTGTCTCATTTGGCTCTCCAGACTGTTTCTTCAGAACTTTGTGGCAGGAGCCAGAGTGCTGACGGAGTCGGAGACCAAAGCCTTTCTGGCTGCTGGAGACTGCGACGGAGACGGCAAAATTGGCATGCAGGGTAAAACATCATTAACGAGGAACCCTTAAGGAATAGCCTAAGCCTCTTGGAAATTTGAGCGTCTCCTCGCAGCTCTGCTGCTTTTTGCAACAGGGAATTAACCCAGGACTGCTAGTGGTGGTCATAGAGAGCGCAAATCCTCCAGTGATTCATGGTCCCTGTAAGGCAGAGCACAGGGCCGCTGATATGAGGTGGTTGACGAAAGAGCTTGAAAAGAAACAACACATTTGAAGATCTTATTGGAAGACTAGCTATTTTCATTTTTGTTTTTATTTTTTAACAGAAGTTGTTTGACTTATTAACGTGTTTATTTTCTCATTTAACCCTGGTAGGGGTCGTGGAAGGCCTTCGGGGTCTATCCCAGAATTCACAAGGCCCTGGTAAATGTATACCCTGAATGAGTGGCAATCCATCACTCAAAGTCTCCTCTCAGATGCAACCAATTGTGTCTGTCTGATTCCCCACATGGCCACAGGGATTACAGAATTGCTGCTGCTCCAACTGAGCACTGATTTTATTTATAGCTTTTAAAATGATATCAATTCATTTCTGAACAGGATTAACCTGGAAAAGATGAATATGGGATAGACGACCAAGATCTCAGCAATTATTAATCTAAATGATTGTAGTTGTTGGGTAGTTACAAATTTTAGAATCAGCCAGCAATGACTTTGTGTGTGTGTGTGTGTGTGTGTGTGTGTGTGTGTGTGTGTGTGTGTGTGTGTGTGTGTGTGTGTGTGTAACTAATATCGTTCTCATTTTTCTCCAGAATTCTGCTCGCTGCTAAAATGAAACGGATGAAATATCATCTCCTCAACTGATCACGACCACCTGAAGTTTTCTGTCCTATTTAATTGAGTTCTTATGAAAATCAGACGTTTCGGTTGTAGCAATTAGACTTTGGATCACAGTTGAGTGAAGATGGTGTACTTCAATAAAGCTGAGTACTTCACAGACTGTGTGTAGCGTTTGGCTTCTTATTTATGAGACTAATGAAGGACTTCACATAATCTCCCTCCCACTCTCAAGAACAAGAACCTCTAATTCACAGCATGGAGCATCTGCTCTCTTGTATACAACTGTTGCTGGAGTTTCTTTATGCTTATAATTGACGGTAATTCATTCATTCATCCATTCATTTCCACATGAGCTTAATCCAGTTCAGGGTAACAAAAGGCCAGAGCTTACCTGGCTTATTAACAGGGTGCAAGCCAGGATCCAACCCCAGCGCCAGTCTCAGGGCACATGCACACACACACTCTCTCGGTCCTTCAGTCAACAATTATCCTAATATATGTCACTGGAATGTGGGAGGAAACCAGAGTACCTAAAGGAAAGCCATGCAGACACAGGGAGAACATGCAAACTCCACACAGGCAACAGCTGGGTTTACACATTACACATTAAAGTATGAAGCAAAGGGCCCACGTATGAACACCCACACGCTGAAATGCAATTAAGGCCTTTACAAACTATCCCAAGTGTGTTTTTAATCAGAGATTAGCAGTGAATTCTTGGATATTAAAAATGAAATCTGAAACTCTGTAATCAGTATAAGGCGTGTAATGTGAGTGTTTGAGCTCAGGCTCTGTAAGGTATAGGAGAGGGACCCCATCAGCCACCAATAGTCTACACATGCTTCACAGCAACTCCTTAGGGTTTAAAAATAGTCCATCTTTGACTAGTAGACACATTTTTCCCAACTATGCACTGAGCCTATATGGAGTATCCATTACTGAGGCCCATAATTCCTGTAAATTGGTGAGGGTTTGAGGGTATATAAGGCAGTCAAGAAGGGGTAACGGACACACCTCGACTTTCTCCTTGGTTTTTTCACTCGCCTTTAGAGAAGCGCAAAGTGAGTGAGATGGGTGATCTTGCTCTAGCTTATGGATCAGAAAACATTTAGTCTTCAGCCGCCAAGGGTTTAGGATCTGTGGAGAGAGGACACAACGTACAGACGGTTGAACTGGAATACGCACTAGAGATTGAGAAAGCTGTACCGATTACATGCTGGGCAAAAACGGACTGATGATTACAGAGGTGTTGTTTGTAGGGATTACCTAAGAGGAATATGTTTTGCAAAGGAACCACAAGTGTGGCATTTGTTCATGTATTATTTTTATCTCATCTGTAAGGTTTGAACTGAATTTTAAAATTGTGAACCGATAAGTAGATTTATTTGTACAGGCTGCTAGACAATTGGCTTGACTGCAACCATACCAGTTCGTGTTTTATATTCATTCTGAGCTTCCATTTGTGTGAAATTTCCAAGTAACTGATTCTTGTTTCTGCAGCTTGATCAGACTGTAAAAAATGGCCTTTGCCGGAGTTCTTGCTGACGCTGATATCTCCGCAGCTATCGCTGCCTGCGAGGGTAAGCAGTCCCGTTTCTGTATGAATTATGACGTAACAAGTAGCACATACATTGTGTTATATTCTTTAAATAGTCTCATAGCAGTACAACAACAAAATGTACCATGTGCAGTACTGTGCAGAAGTCTTAGGCCACCATTAGATTAGCTGTTTTAGCAATAATGACCATGTATAACATATTGTCGATGACTGGATCCAATAGTTTCAAACTTGTCACTCCAAAACTCTTTTCCACTGATGTTTAGTCCAATCTTTGTGAGCTTTAGCATATCGTAGCCTTTTCACCCTGTTTGCCTTCCAAAAATGTGTTCCCTTGGCTGCTTCTTTCCAAAAAGACCATTCTTGAATTAAGCTGCGTACTGTAGAATGATCAACTTTGACTGGGAACTGTGGTAGCCTAGTGGTTAAGGCAACTGGACTCTGACCAGAAGGTCAGGGTTCAAATCCAAGCTCTGCTAAACATTAATTTCCCTGCATTTCTGTGTTGTATTCTAATAAAAGAGATAGAGCAAATAGTTTTTATATTGTCATGTACAACGTTGCTAAAACAATGGTATATCTAATCTGACGGTGGCCTAAGACTTTAGGTGAGTGAATTTGAAATACGAAATGGAAAATTTCTAACTTGACTAGAACTTGTTCTCTCTAAGTAGCTAGAGCGGACACTAAGTACATTGTGCAATCTGGCCATAATGCAGCACAGGTTCTTTGTGATGGTGTTCTCCCAGCATCTGTTAATTTGCTGGGTTAATTTTAACTCCACTTGTGGGTAAAACTTGTAAATCCCTGGGCTATTACTGCATAGATTTTTTTTTTATCATCAAATGAGCTTATTGGGCTAATTTTCTAAATGGAAATCCATCTAAGGTTTTTCTTCCCACTATAACCCAACATGCTCAACCAAACAAAAATCAGCGCTCGGCTGGAGCAGTGGTATAACATGTTAGCCCACCACTGTGTCCCAGCACTGCCTTCTAGCAGGGTCGGGCTTCACATGCAGACACGATTGGCTGTGCCAGATATAGGATAGTCTGCATGCACCAGCACTGCAACAGCAACCCTGGTCAGCCCTGCACTGGACTGACATCCCATCCAGGCCCCCTTATGCCACTGAGTCCTGTGTTCTACAGGGACAGGTGACTTTTAGGGTAAACAATCAAGACGTAGAAAACGAAAGACAAAAAATATTTAAATAAGTTCATTATTTTGGCCTGTGCCTCCCATCTAATGGATCAAGTTTGTGTTAAAAATGAAAGACGAAAGATTAATTAATATGATCTATTACAAGAACTTACAAGAACAAGCTACCTCGCTAAAACAGCTTGATCTGCGCCCTTCTGAAAATGTTACAAACTTTCCATTTTATGCATTATCCAGGCCCTGATACGAATCCCAAACCCAGTGCTGCTTGGTTATTCTTTATTAAGACAATAATCAGTTCTCAGAGGAAGCCGTTAAGCAAAGACAAACCGACGTGCGTTGCGTAACTCATTATGATTATGATCATTTCGATGCTCAGCTGCCGACAGCTTCAACTACAAGACCTTCTTCGCCAAGGTCGGCCTGGCCTCCAAGACCGCCGATGACGTCAAGAAAGCTTTCGGCATCATCGACCAGGACAACAGTGGCTTCATTGAGGAGGATGAGCTGAAGTAAGTCTTATTCTTGATTCAAATGATTACAACAACCTGTATCTGATTCAGTCAGTCTCTGAGCCGAAGAACTCATGCATGAACTCTTTTCCCAGGCTGTTCCTGCAGAACTTCAAGAGTGGTGCCAGGGTTCTGACCGACAAAGAAACCAAGGCCTTCCTTGCTGCTGGTGACAGTGATGGTGACGGCAAGATCGGAGCTGATGGTAAATAAATGCACTGTCCCACCACTCACATGACATGACAGGCTAAACATCCACCGTGATACTGAGAAGTTCAGAAATCAGCCGTTACTTGGTTAATGTTTTCATGAACTGATCTTGCACAGACAGTGTCTAGACGATAATATTTGATTCACCCCTTACACATACATACACCACTACCTTTGAATTCATAATTAAGAGAGTAATGTTCTCTAACACAAAGCTAAATTAAGTATTTCTCTTCAAATCAATTGATTTATGAGCTCTCAGTGAATTGATTTTTTTCTTCAATGAATGTAGAAATTGTAAAAATATGTCATACTTCTAAATCATTTTAACTTGCTGCCCAAATGTTTGACTGTTTAGAATATTCATGCATGAGATACTAATGCTTATTTCCTCTCTGTTTTGCCTCACAGAGTTCGCTGCTCTCGTAAAGGCTTAAATTTCCATCTGACCAAGACCCTTCTCACTTCACGGAACCAGAACTCATACTGCCGCTCATCTGACCTTTTTTTATATCGTATTTATTTATGAACCGACTGTGACCGCCTGTGTTTATTGAGCGTTGTCCTTACAGTGTATCGCACACGTTATCTGGACATGTTTCATTTCAAGCCTATTGGCTTGTGCAGATGTCTCTTATGCACTTCTGGGGAAGAGTGAAAAACGAGGAATAAATGTAATTTTGGTGTAACCTGCCTCTGACATTAGGGTGGTTTTTATGCTGCACTCATGTGTGCAAGTTGAGTTTTGCAAACAGGCCACCTGGTGCACGGAGGCACCTGTTCGGGAGAGGGACGAGAGCCAGGCTTGGTGCTCGAGCCAGAGAGGGAAGGCCCACAGATTTGCACGGGATAAGTTTTCACACAGCAGGTGGATCCAGTTGCCCATGATGTTATCACATGTTACCATATGGGTCCAGTTGGAACAGTGGCGCCCACTGCTGTAGAAAGCAGTCCGGCTTGCTCTTTCCTTACTGAGCTCCAAATGACATTAACAAATGCACAGGAACAACTTTCTGTCATTAATCAGAGAATTTCCTCACCTTGAACAAATGGATTCCTATTTGAATCAAGTCTCAAACTATGGGAATACAAATTTAAAAAGCATAATATTTATAAAACATCACAGATGCAACAGGACCAACCAGTATGGATTCATAAACTTTATTAAGGTTCACATTGAACTGAAATAAAACGAAATACGCAGCAATGCTCTTAAGTTGTAGAATTATTTAATACTATTTAATTGAATAAATGATTAACAATAAGACTTAAACATACTAGTAGTTACAATATTCATGTTCTGCTAAGGAAACCTTCATTAAACAGATCTATGATATTTATGCAGCCTAAATAATGAACAAACCAGACCCACTCGTGTTTCTAAGGCATAAAAATAAAGCTGCATTTAGCGTACCTTAACATAGTCTTCAAGACAACCTGTAGTAAGGCACTAGTGAGGGGTGAAATGAGCTGAGCACCAAGCAGACATCCATACATGCACTTCACACCAGCGCTGTTTCATACGGCTCAGCAGCGGGTATTATTAGCATAGCAGTACATTACGTTTTTTCAAACTCACCTTTTAAGCGTCTTCGCTGATGAAGATAAATATAGTGTCTGTCCACTAAATGCATTTCATGCTCACCCACCAATCCCCCATCCCAACACCCCACCCTTCTGCTATTGGGTGTCCGTTACTTTTAAGCCACATATTTGGACTGTGTGAAAGTATATAAGGCTGACAGCAGAAGCTCGGAGTCCACTGCAGTCGCTCAAGTCTTTCTGAACTACACCTCACCAACGAAAAGAGGAAATAGGTAAGTTTGCATGGAGGGACGAGAGCCTGATCCGGGAGCTGCAATGCATTTCCAATAGGCCTTCATCTGAGCTTCTTAATAATCAACATACTGGACTTACCATGGACGGGAGAACTTCTCTGCCTCGTGGTTTGGACCACAGTGGACATATTGAATGGGATCTAACATCCTGATACTCATGGATGTGGCATGATTTAGACAGCTGTCGCTCTGTGCTGAGGTCGAACTTAACACATCGCCGCGATCCTGAAAATGAATTCATGAAACGTTTTGAAGGCTTAATTGAATATGCATTGAAGGAGGCTTAGGAACTTTTGAGAACATGGCATGCTGTATTGTTATTATTATTAAGCTATAGTCATGTTAATATCATTTTTTCCCCCTCATATAGCAAAGATGGCATTCGCTGGTGTCCTGAATGACGCTGACATTACTGCAGCCCTGGATGCATGCAAAGGTACTGTGACGATAGAGTTACTCTTCATATACTTTGGTGTTACCATTAATACTACGGGGCAGTCTAATATAAATATAAATGTCCTATTATGGTTTGCGCAGTATGCGTTGGACAAATGTTGGATTGCCTCATAATATTAATTGTAATAACATTGTCATAAACACTGTATAATGTTTCACAGCCGACGGCAGCTTCAACCACAAGGCCTTCTTCCAGAAGGTTGGTCTGACTAGCAAGTCTGCCGATGATGTCAAGAAGGCTTTCGCCATCATCGATCAGGACAAGAGTGGCTTTATTGAGGAGGACGAACTGAAGTAAGAATGAAAGCCAGAAGCCAGATGATTACAGCTAACTGCTATAAATTAGAGATGGATAATCTGTTTGCTGTCTCCACGCAGACTGTTCCTGCAGAACTTCAAATCAGACGCAAGGGCACTCACTGATGCTGAGACCAAGACTTTCCTCAAGGCTGGTGACACCGACGGTGATGGCAAGATTGGAGTTGATGGTGAGATTTTTTTAACTCTCAACACTAAACAATTGAACATGCACCGAAAAGCCTCTTAACTTGTTTTCTACGCTCTCCTCCCCAACAGAGTTTGCTTGTCTGGTTAAGGCATAAATTGCTCCTGACCAACACCTCTCGCTCTGAAGGAACAACTTTGCCCGAGACCTCCCGTTTTCATCTGACTTTAAATAATTTTTATACCGATGCTCTGAGAAGGTTCCTCCCATGCAGCACACTGTCCAAACCTGATGATTGTGAATGTAGCGCGGCTGTGTATCCTGTCTTAAATATGACTTTTGCTTACTGTCAAACCTGATGCACTTTTATGGGAACGGACGATAAGAAAGAATAAATATTCTTTTGCAAAATCGAATTTCTGTCCATTCTTCAAAAAACTTCACACTTTCTCACTAAAACTATTTAAGTGACAGAATCCCATACTGGCCTAGTTGGGTGTCACAATGGTCTGGTGGGGCATCATGATCATCATTGCATCCTAATCATTATACTCGTTCACACACTCATCATCATTATTCAGTGCACAGATCTTAAGTGGTCCTATATTTGGAACAGCATGAGCAGTGGTAGGGAAGCCTGTTGGGATTTCATTAGCATTATTAACACCATCAACTCATCAACTAATAAGATCATTGTTATTACCTGTCTCTGGCTCATACTCGTCTTTATCGTCATCATTATCTAACAAGGCGTTGCATTGGTAATTTGTTTGGTACAGAGCAGCATGCCAGACCGTGCATTAACACAGGGGCACAAGTTATACTTTTTAAGATCATAAGTTCCTAAGTTCAAATCTGTCAATGTAAGCAGGATGTTATAATAGTGTGCATCAAAACATCAAATCATTTGCATGCCCTTTTAAATGAACACTTACTTACAGTACTGTGCAAACGTTACAGGTCACCATTAGATTTTATAGATCATTGTTTATCAATGAACATGTAAAATTATTTCTCAATCTCTTTACTAGAACACAACAGAAAATACAGGAAATGTGTATTCAGTATTAAAAAAACCTAAAAAACAACAGAAAAAACAGCTTACGTTATCCGTGCTATTACTATAGTCAGAATGTGTCCTTTTATATTAGCGTGAATAACGATCACACTACATTCTATGAAGCAAAGGCTTCCTGTTTGTGCCTGAGATGGCCATTAGATGGCAGTGCTTCCTCATGAAAAGCCATCTCCCTCTCGGTTTTGACCAGTTATTAAATGGGATGCCACAACGCACCCAGGTAAGGGATATGAGGTATCGGATACAAGCATTACAATATGACCTGGCCGATAAGAAGCGATAAGAAGCGCCTCTTGATCCGGTGTCCTCATCCGACTCTTGCTTGTGCCAGTCTCTTGAGTTTCTCAGTCCGGAAACTGACAGGGGGGGTTACTTTACACACTGCATGTCAGGACAAACTTCAGGTGACACTGCTGTTGTCAAATATCAGGGTTAGGTACACTTCCAGATTTTATTTAAGCATTGAAAATAGATTTCTCTGGTCAGCATTTGCCCATTAGTGGTCAGTTCAAATCCCAGCTTCTGTTGTTGGGTCCTTGAACAAGACCTTTAAACTTCATCTTTTCTTTTTTTTCTGTTTTATCTCCACTTGTTCTGGTGGTGACTCACTGGGGGGTCATAGCCACTGGTGCAGGAAGGTTTATTAAACACATAGGGTCTCTGCATGAGCAACGCTGTGCTCTTTGCAAGCACTGAGATAATAAGCCACTCAAATGCATTAAGTGCACTGGATGTGCGCTCTGTAGTGCAAGAAACATGCCTGGATCACAGGACTATTTGAGAATTTCGAGTTAAATGCACTTGTTTTTACAGCCTCTCACATCTTCTGCCGGTTTGTTTGTTCCCTGCTCTCTTCTAAGGCTTAATATAACTGGAAATATGCTACGCTGCCACATAATAGGCAGTTTCTCATTCCATAAATGTGTGTGTAAAAGTGATAGAGAGGGATAAGGAGGCGACGAGAGAATCAGTAATTAAATCAATGAATTCAATAATCAGTCCAAGAGTGGTGGGGCTTCCGGATAGGTCCGTGGGACTCACATGACTGTCCGTAATGCCGTGAGTGATGCTGCTCACGCCACAGCTTGGTAATCCGGACAATGGGGTTTTGGGGCAAGGCGTGACAGTACTGCCCCCCCCCCCAAGGAGCCTGAGACAGAGCCAGGACTCCAGCAATGGTCCCACGGGTGCAGTCCAATCTCTGGGGGTCTTCTCGCAGGACGATCCCTAGGAGAGCACTGGAGTCGGGATGCTGGCTAATGGTGTCGCCGACGGGATGCTGGCAAGCGGGGTTGCCAACGGGGTTTACCGGTCCTCCCTCAGAGCCAGGTGTTGCCTATCGACCCTTTTGGGGACCAGAGTCCCCCTGTCGGACTCTGGTTCGGGAGTCCCCCTCTCGTTCACTAGAGCAGACGGCCTCTGGGAGGGCCTCACTAGGGCAGGTGGCCTCTGGAAAGGCCTCACTTGAGCAGACGGCCTCTAGGAAGACCTTACTTGGGCAGACGGCCTCTGGAAAGGCCTCACTTGGGCAGATGGCCTCTGAGAAGGCCTCACTTGGGCAGATGGCCTCTGGGAAGGCCTCACTTGAGCAGACGGCCTCTGGAAAGGCCTCACTTGGGCAGACGGCCTCTGGGAAGGCCTCACTAGGGGAGATGGCCTCTGGGAAGGCTTCACAAGGGCAGACAGCCTATGGGAAGGCCTCACTAGGGCAGATGGCCTCCTGGCGGGCCTCTCGGGAACAGATAGCTTCTGTGCAGGAGTCTTGGAAACAGATCTAGCACTGACCTCCTCAGTGCTGGCACGGGTGCTGATATCCTCGGCGCTGGCGTCCTCGGTGCAAATGTCCGTGGTGGCAAGGGATCGGCGCTTCAGGGTTGATAACACACTGGGAATCAACGTCGCCTTCATGTACGGAGTGCTATTCAACATGCTAACAGCTTTAGAAGCACAGCTGAATGGTGCACCCTGCGACAGTTACAGATATGGGGGCCTAGGTGACGCGTCTTTGTTCAGGGCCAAGGAACTACGATTTCCCCGGACGCGATGTGCTCAGGAAACGGTGCTAGCATGATCAGGTACAAACTATTACAAACACGGCGTGCTCGGGCTCTCAGAGTTGCTAACCCCGCATATCTCACGGGTTTAGGGGGCACGACATGCGCAGGAAAACAGAAACAGAGTTTACACCAACTCTGACTAGGAGCTAACATGCTCAGACACTAAACTAAAAGGCACGGTGTGCTCGGATACGAAACTATACAAACGCGGTCATGAACCCAGGGGCCTCGACCCTGCGCAGAAACGGAGTTAACGACATCCGGATACAAGAACTAACCTGCTCAGACACGGAACCAGGGAATGCAACGTGCTCGAATATGGAAAACGGGGCAACGCTAATGGATCAAACACAGAACTAGCACACTCAGGTGCGATCATGGCACAGCTCGGTAATCCGGATAACGGGGTTTTTGGGGTGAGGCGTTGACACATATCATATCGTACTCGTGGACGTTAAGCAGTGCATACGTGTACAAGTGGACTTCTCTTGCAAGGAAATGAAAAGTCCCTAGGTTTTACCACTTTAGGGAATATGGAATGAGATGGATGAATCTGCCGGGAGCAAGGTTCTTTCATTAACAAATCTTGTGTCCGTGTGTGCATCCGTATATTTGCATACATGTATGCATTTGGGTGTGACTGAGAGAGAGCGCCACACACACACACACACACACACACACACACACACACACACACACACACACACACACACACACACAGGCACGTCTTTCTATCGTTGTGAGGAATTTCATTGACATAATATTACTCTATCTAATTAAAACTAACCTTAGTAATATTAACCTACACATAACCCTAAAACCTAACCTTAAGCTCAGGAACCTATATGTATGTATATATATATATATATATATATATATATATATATATATATATATATATATATATACGTACGAGCAGCCAGAGGTGACAGTGGCAAGGCAAAGCTACCTGTAATGTGGGGGCACCCCTGGTTAGCGAACCTTGGTTGTCCATCTGCTTCTCTACATACTTTGTTAGTCCCCCTTGTTGGACTGCTATGAGTGCATCAAACACAGCAGTGCTGCTGGAGTTTTTAAAGACCTCAGGGTCACTGCTGGACTGAAAGCATCCTGTAGGCAGCGTCCTGTGCTCACTGTTGAAGGATTAGAGGATGACTAACACAGACGGAGCAACAACAGATAAGCTAATGACTCTGACTTTACGTCTACATGGTGGAGCAATATAGTAGATGTGTCTACTAGAGTGCACAGCGAGCGAACAGTGTTTAAATACTCCAGCAGCACTGCTGTGTCTGATAGCACCACAACACACACTAACACACCACCAGTGTCAGTGCAGTACTGAGAATGATCCACCACCCAAATAGTACCTGATCTGTGCTGGTCCTGTGGAGGTCCTGTCATTTAGAGAACAGAGTAAAAAGGGGAATAAAAAAGTATGTAGAGATACAGATGGACTACAGTCTGTAATTGTAGAACTACAAAGTGTAGTGATCACTAAGAAGTAAATAAATAATAAGCAGAATATAAAATTAAAAATATAGAATGCCTAAGACTTTTGCACAGTACTGTATGTATGTATGATTTCATGTATTTAAGTGTATTAGCAAGGATAAAATTATTTTTCATTCACCTCAAAAATCCATGCTGAATGTCTGAACTTTTATTCAAACAGAATAGGGGTGAAGGTGAATTCTGCATCTGATGGCACCTGAGCTTGTGCGATGATCAGCCTCTGTCTGGGTTTCCATTCAGTATTTGTTCAACTGCCTAAGTGCATTATGTTAAAATCAAAGAAACTGAACCAGTGAGGTTTTCCTTCTGTGTGCAAGTGCTGAACAGGGTTGGGCAGGGTGAGGAAAGACCCAAGGACCTCAAACTGCAGGACAGTGCTTATTATTCAATTCTCCAGGATCATGTCAGGCTCAGGAGCAGCCTATCCTCACTCAGCTACTGAGCCTATATAAATAGTAATGGATAATTAGTTACCGGAGAAATTTGAGCCGGCCCTGCCTGTTTGAATTCCATCCACTGACAGGTAACTTAAGAATAGCCTATTGTCACCTGGATGGACCCTATATAAATCCCGCCTGCACAGAGGCTGCTCACCAAACAGCCTTACCTCCAACTCGATTACCTAGAGGACAGCAAATTGAGGGGGTAAGTGCATGTAGCTCGGACTCACTCCACCTCCCTTTGCTTCTTTACTACTGAAGCTAAAGAGATTAGTACTGTTTGCATTCTTCTTTCTTTCTTTCTTTTTCTTTCTTATTTACCTGCTTTAAAGCATGCAAGACCCTTTGATGCTATTTCATTTTGTGTATGCTTATTTAAATCTATTAATCATAATTTCATTCTGTGACTCTTCTTAAACAGTTGAAATCATTTTTAATGATTTAGAGATGATATTTTTCCATTTTCCATTAAGATAGGATTTCCATTTTAATTCCTACCACTGAATATGGGTTGTTTGACCTTGTACTGCATTACAAACTCTAAAATGCAGACAAACTAATATTCATTATGAAGCAGGGTCACATAGAACTTTTGTGTTTAGTTTTATATCTGTAGTATATAACAAATATTACAGGACTAAACAAAAGCAATGACCTTTCGGTTGATTGAGAATGAGCTTTACTGTCAGTTTGGATGTGTGTTAATTATTTAAACGGTATGTTCCTTAGGACCATGTCGCTCACTTCCATCCTTTCCGCTGCTGCCATCGAAAGCGCCATCAAGGACTGCCAAGGTATCGATTTTCCACAGGTCATATCACCTGGCACGCTCTTTCAAAAGCTGTAGATAAGTAGATGCGAAGCTGGGTTAAGACGGCCTTTTTCCCAGATTTAATGACTCAACTCAGTACTATAGCCTGTGGTTTGGGTAAAAATAGCTGATTGTAAGACAGTTAATATCACAGGATTATTTTTAAACAGAGTGAACACTTTGCACCAAAAGCACTGCTATCTAGGTCAAATGTAGCATTTCAATGAATAGCTCGTGGTTGTAGTTTAATAACATTCCTTTGTTCCAGCTCCAGGTTCCTTCAACCACAAGAAGTTCTTCCAGATGTGTGGGCTCAAAAGTAAAAGTGCACAAGATATAAAGACTGTTTTCAACCTCCTTGACAACGATGGCAATGGCTTCATTGAGGAGGACGAGCTCAAGTATGAACTTTTGCCTTTGTTTTAGCATATTCTTACAGATGTTCTGTAAACATGCAAACATACCTCCAAAATGTAGAAACACAAGAATAGTGAACACTTTCATTTGCTTGGCTTGGCTTCTTGATATAATCATGAACACTGATTAAGTATGAAGAGCCTTGATGGTGCACCAGTGCACAGTTATCCAAGATCTTATAGATGACACATTAACCTTTTTGTCCATTCCAGTAATGCTACACAAGGTTACACAATACTTTCCTCTTTTAAATCAGAAAGAACCATGTTCAGGGTCCTTGTTTTGTAGTGTTTCAGTGGTTAAGGTTCTGGACTACTGATTGGAATGTTCAAATCCTGGCTCCACCAAGGAAATGGCAATAAAATAGGACAGAAGATATGACATACCTTCTCCTTACTTTGGTTTGCCGAAGAGAGAGTGGAAATAATTTGCAGTTCTGGGATGAAACGAAGACCAGTGCAGCATCCACATCTTATGAGGTTGCTATATTGTGCTGATGGTTTCAAGAATATGTCACTGATGTAGCTTTGATTGTGTTCCTAGATTCTTTCTGCAGATGTTTTCACCTGGAGCTCGTGTGCTGACCGATCAAGAGACCACTGCCTTGCTAAAAGCAGGTGATGATGATTCCGATGGCAAGATTGGAGTAGATGGTGAGTATAAACATAACACGGACTATGATTAGAAATTCTGTTTTGGGTTTTGCCCAAAAGTCACTTTGGATGAGGACCATCTGGTCAGGAAACACATTTAGATGTATAATGGATGTATGTTTCATGACTGGTCATGCTTTAAAACATTTTTTACAGAATTCCAGGCCATGGTGCTCTCCTGAAAGACGAAACCGTCCCCCAACCATCTCCACTGGTGACGAAGTTCAACTTCAACACCTCTTGTTCTCAATTTGTTTCAGTTTCTTTCTGTTGCTTTCCCCGAGGTCACTGGTCTCACAGACACTATGCAAAGCTCACTGTTTATACTTGATTTTTGAATACCTGTAAAGACCAAGATGAATCAGATGTTCAACCAACACAATATAATGGATTTTAAGTCAATAAATATATCTATGTTTAAACATTCTGAGGACTGCATTGAATTGCTTGTGTGTGTGAAAGGTGGTGTTGAATGACTGAGTATTCCAAACGTGACGTGCCGGCAGTAACTAAGAACAGCTGATACAGTGCAACCTATTACGGGTAAACCGCCATGCTAAGGAAACCCAGTATTACAGGTTAAGTGGTGCAGAAACCTGAGAGACTATCCTTGACGGGTGACTTCTGTAGTTCAAATGACGTTTCCCGGCAGGACGGCTTGAACATGAAACCTGCAATTGGAGACTTGACGAAGTAGTGGTTACGACGTCATGACAGTGGCAGCAAGGTGCATTTAAACACCATTTCTGACATCACAAAACTAAATCTGTTTGGATACATTTGCACTATGGGGCTCCCAGGAATCTAATGCATAGGATAGCACAGGGGCATCAACAGAGTAGAGCTACAGAATTATGCAAGCTTTTCAATACCAAACATATTTTATATCAAATATCATTGGCAGATGATGTGTTACAGCCATTAATGTGTTAATCACCATTAATACTAAGGCAACAATGACATTTATGAAAGTAGATGTAGATGTATCCCAACCAATAACTGTCCAAAATCAATTCAAAGGGGTCATGCAGGCCACCGATCACAAAAGGAATCGCAATGGACTGGGGTTTTTTAATGTAATAAATACAGCACACTGTATATTACACAATTTCATAAAACCTTTATGAACTGTCAGTACATCCAACTAAAATTCACTAAGACTATCTTTGCATTGCAAATGATCCGACACCCTGCTCGAGCAACCACCCGGCCAAATACAAAGGTGATTTCTAAGTCAAATTCCTTGTTTTAAACTTTGACACAGTCTTAAGTCTTGACACAATGCCAATCCATGCCATTTGGCACAATCATAAACAGTTCTTCGTTTTGGAATACTTTTAAACTAAAGAGTGGAAAGGGTATTGCATTATTAAAAAGGCCACAAGTGACCTTTGTGATGGAGCAGCAGTTCCACCACACTGAAAAGCCATTCTGGTATTGAGTTGGGCTGTCAAAATAAGCAAGACAATATAATCATTAACATGACAGTGATTTTGTTTGAATGCTGTTAGTGACATTTTTGTTACTTGACCATATGAGGCACCCATGTATCAAAATGCTCCCCTAATCTCTATTCCTTATACATTCTACATCCCATACTAGAATACTACAGATTATACAGTACTGTGCAAAAGTCTTAGGCATGTCTTAACAAAGTTTTACCAAAAATATCCAGCCACCAGCATCCTGTAAGCGCTGACGAAGAGTTAGAGGATGCAGAGTGTTCTGGGTCCGGCCTGGGATCTACATCTCGAAAGACGTGTACCAGAGGGCATCCTTGAGATGTCCAAACACTTCAGCAGACTCCTCTCAGTCAGGAGGCTGCCCCCACACTGATGAACTCCCTCAGAATCCATCTGTGCTGTCTCAGACAAATCGTATTTTCTTCAAATATCACATCGGAGATCCAATAATAATAATACGTCAGAGGCAGAACAGTGCAATATGGGGTGGCACAGTGGCGCAAGTGGTCAGAGATCCCCGGTTCCCCGGGACTTGGCCTGCGTGGAGTTTCAACCTCCCCTGTGTCTGCATGGGTTTACTCTTGGTACTCCAATTTCCTCACACTCCAAAGACATGCGTTAGATTAACCGGTCGCTCTAAATCGGCCCAGTATGGATGTGTCTGACTGGTATCGATGTAACCTTGCTCCTGTCGTGAATAGCCACTGATGCTGCTGTGACCTCCGATTAACCAAATTAATAAATAAATAAACAAACAAACAAATTCTGCAATATAAGGGTAATGGAATAAGAATGAATCCTGGTGAGTGAGCTCAGATCTACAGACAGAAGTCAGTGGTTGCAGGTGTGTCCATGTAAATAAAAGGAGCTTTGTAGTTTATTGACCATACTGACTCAAGTCCACCGATGGAGAGCGACAGCGACAGTGCAAAGTGTTTTTTATGTGTGGGACACAATATTGGGCGTCTTATCAGTTGTCGGAGATAACAAATCAGTTTCCACTGTACTCTTTTTCCACTGGTATAATCAATCAGTGGATGTTTTACCTCATTCCCTAATTATCTCACGTTCTCCCTGTGACATTTTGTTCTGAGGCTGAATCTTAAACCATTCCTTTGTCCACAAAGTTCACTTTATAGAGTCTAAACCTAATTTCTGTTTCTGTGTAGTAAGCCATTTAGGATTGTTTGAAAGTAGATCTGCATGAACGCTGATGAGATAAGAATAGGTTATAGTGGGTTATAATTGTCTGTCATTACACAGTTATGTTTATTTCCTCCTCATGATTTAATTTGCTTAAGAAAGACTTGACCTGTTTAGGAAATGCTGCCAGTGTAGCGCTGATGCTAAAGGTCTCCTTATTTGTGGGCTCATAAATATTCAAATGCATTCAAATACAGTTCCTTTAAAATTTGAATTTGTCGCTGATAATGCTGACCATTAACCTTCAGCATGTCACTCAGCAAACAGGAGATTTATCAAAAAGGTTCAGTGTTAGACGTATTAATCACATGAGATCAAATCATCCATCACTTATTTATAGTCAATGTGTTTAGATCCCCAGGACAGGGGTGTTTTAGATGTTTCAAAGTAGATTTACTTTCAGTTGAGTGAGTATACTTTTACTTGAGTAACACCTCTGTGTATATGTATGTACAGTGGTGCTTGACAGTTTGTGAACCCTTTAGAAATTTCTATATTTCTGCATAAATGTGACCTAAAACATCATCAGATTTTCACACAAGTCCTAAAAGTAGATAAAGAGAACCCAGTTAAACAAATGAGACAAAACTATTATACTTGGTCATTTATTTATTGAGGAAAATGATCCAGTATTACATATTAGTGAGTGGCAAAAGTATGTGAACCTTTGCCTTCAGTATCTGGTGTGACCCCCCTGTGCAGCAATAACTGCAACTAAACGTTTCCTGTAGCTGTTGATCAGTCCTGCACACCGGCTTGGAGGAATTTTAGCCCATTCCTCCGTACAGAACAGCTTCAGCTCTGGGATGTTGGTGGGTTTCCTCACATTAACTGCTCACTTCAGGTCCTTCCACAACATTTAAATTGGAATAAGGTCAGGACTTTGACTTGGCCATTCCAAAACATTAACTTTATTATTCTTTAACCATTCTTTGGTAGAACGACTTGTGTGCTTAGGGTCGTTGTCTTGCTGCATGACCCACCTTCTCTTGAGATTCAGGTCATGGACAGATGTCCAGATATTTTCCTGTAGAATTCTGTGATATAATTCAGAACTCATTGTCCAATCAATGATGGCAAGCCGTCCTGGCCCAGATGAAGCAAAACAGGCCCAAACCATCATACTACCACCACCATGTTTCACAGATGGGATAAGGTTCTTATGCTGGAATGCAGTTTTTTCCTTTCTCCAAACATAACGCTTTTCTGTTCTGTTTTGGTCACATCCGTATACAAAACATTCTTCCAATAGCTTTCTGGATCGTCCACGTGATCTTTAGCAAACTGCAGACGAGCAGCAATGTTCTTTTTGGAGAGCAGTGGCTTTCTCCTTGCAACCCCGGTCATGCACACCATTGTTGTTCTGTGTTCTTCTGATGGTGGACTCATAAACATTAACATTAGCCAATTCAGTTCCTTAGAAGTTACCCTGGGGTCCTTTGTGACCTCGCCATCTATTACACGCCTTGCTTTTGGAGTGATCTTTGTCAACCACTCCTGGGGAGGGTAACAATGGTCTTGAATTTCCTCCATTTGTACACAATCTCTCTGACTGTGGACTGGTGGAGTCCAAACTCTTTAGAGATGGTCTTGTAGTCTTTTCCAGCCTGATTTGCATCAACAACTCTTCTCCCGAGGTCCTCAGAAATCTATTTTTTCGTACCATGATACACTCCAACAAACGTGTTGTGAAGAGCAGACTTTGATAGATCCCTGTTCTTTAAATAAAACAGGGTCTTCACTCACACCTGATTGGCATCCCACTGATTGAAAACACCTGACTCTAATTTCACCTTCAATTTAACTGCTAATCCTAGAGGTACACATACTTTTGACACTCACTAATATGTAATATTGGATAATTTTTCTCAATAAATAAATGACCACATACAATGTTTTTGTGTCATTTGTTTAACTGGGTTCTCTTTATCTACTTTTAGGACTTGTGTGAAAATTATGTATGTATATCTCTCTTTCCAAAAATATTATAAATTATTCATAAATTATTCGAAATATTGTATTCAAAATATGAAAAAAAACACAAAGGTGCAGAACAATTAATATTTATTGAACTACAAAATTGAATTTCAGCACAATAACTGCAGCAGGATATCAAAAAAGTGAAAAACACCATTTCCTAAGTCAAATAACCAATTTTAATGTCACTTTCGGCATCAATGGCTCTACATTCTGCTGAAAGGAAAAATTGCACCTTGGACCATTAACAATGTATTTTTAAGTGATGCAGCGGGCCAATTAAAATCTGTTCGTGGGCTGCATTTGGCCCTAGGGCCAAACTTTGGACACCCCTGCTAGAACAGGTGGAGAACATTATTAAGACAATGTGTACATGTTTTTATAGTTGCAGTTTTAAATTTTATAAACCTTTTAAATTTACAAGCCATATCAGCAGTATAGGCACAATACAGTTGTGTATCATGAGGAAGGAAGTCATATCACATGACTACTTAAAACTACTAAAAACGCGTTCCTGTGGCACTAAACAAGTTCCATTCTGCAAGTCATCACTGCACAGTCACACCCCGTCACTCATTACCTCTTTCAGGTAATGACATCATGTAATAATAGTCATTATGGTGTGTACTATTATTTGCTGAACCTTTATTACAGTGCAAGTGCGTTTTGGTGACCTAAAAATACATGGCAACATCTTACCCGCCACATGCTCTGCATCTATACTGGCACTGTAGGAAATGATTGTAATTCTACTATAACAGTAACATACTGACTTATGAACATTATACGGTAGACATGCCATTCTAATTATCGATTATCTGTTATTTCAGCCACACTCACTGCTATCAGGTCCATAATATAAAGCATACGCGGAAACTCCTTAGACTATGGTCAGGGATGTACTTGTACTGGCATGTTCTGCTCACAACTAGCTAGGTTTCCTCCAGATGCTCTGGTTTCCTTCCAGCTTGAAATAAATCCATGCGGTAGGTGGACAGGATACTTCAGATCACCCATGGGTGTCAATGAATGAGTGGACTGATGCCCTATCCAGAGCGTATTCATGCGTCAAGTTAATAAATACAGCAATTTTCTGATATTATATTGTATAGCAGCATGCCATACATTTACATCCCGACAGCATCAATCAGCAGGCAGCTGGTACCTTGGATAGAGGTGGCCTAAGCAAGGGAATGCCTTGCTGACAGACACACCTTGCCAGAGGTGGGATATGAACCAGACAGGCTCAGCGTTGGGGACCAGTGCTCCACCATTGCGGATTGCTCATCAGCATCTTTCCACCTCCGCATCTTCTGAATGCCAGAGGATTCAGAGTGGTATTTGGTAAGTGAAGTTCCATTTTAATTCAAGTAATCAAATTGTTTTTGTCTGTGTGTATATAGTGTTCAATTATGCAATACAACTCTATAAATGCATATAATGCCTTATACAGTGTGTATTTTCTTAGGGTCTACTTAAGGACACAAACAGGACACAATAAACAAAGGTCATGTCATTGGCCCACTGGTAAATAATGTAAACGTGTTAAATGCTGGTGTTAAATCTTTATTCTATGTACACGTCACTACCTTTGTAACAATCTACCAATAACATACAAGGATACCAATCATATCTTTTACCAGGAGGAAACCATATCTTCTCGTCGAGGTATGGATTACAAGACAAGGACACGACAAGCCAGCGAAGGACAAGTGACAGGAGTCAAAGGTGCTTCATTTGACCTTTGCCATGCTGTGTTGGGGTGGAGGTCAGGGAAGCGAGTGATGAAAAAGGAGTGCGAGGAGACAACAAAGCCATGACCCTGACAGCTCAGGAGCCGTGACTTGTGAACAGGAAAGAAACGAGAGATGACAGGTCTTAGCTGACTCCTCGAACACTAGAACAGGCTCATGTGACAAGGACAGGCGGCAGGACAAGCGTGACTGTGCGATATTATTTCTAATGCCTCACGCAGCAGATACCTCAGCAAAGACAGGGAAACGGATATGGAGAGGGAATACAATAAGAACGGCAATGAAGGAAGAGGGAAATCTGTAAATAGACTCAGTGTCTCTACGCCTCCGAATCTTAGGGATGTCTCGACATTACAGTATGAAGTCTTCATTAACATCAGCAGCTATAGACAAGACTTTATTTGTATTAAGAACCCTTATCCAGAGCGACTTACAATTGATACAGTTTTGCAATCCAAGCAATTGTGGGTTAAGGGCCGTGCTCAAGGAGCCAACAGTGGCAGTTTGGCAGAGGTGGGATTTGAACCTTGTACCTTTTGGTCCATAGCCCAGTACCTTACCTGCTAGGCTACCACAGTCCCAAATGAGGTCAAGATCGAAGACCGAAACTGGACTTGAGTACAACAATATTAGTTATTATTAAGCATTTTTTCCTGGTCAGCCTCATGTTGGATGTTTTTTATGATGTTATTTTCAATTCTGTTTTTTAACTATGTAAGGCACTTTGTAATTCTAGGTCCAAAATGGTTCCTTAATCCCTCCATTCTGCATATTATTTACAACAGTAAAAGCATACAGAGAACAAAGCAATAAACAATTCCAGCGCTTTTGTCATCGCTGTGTCCAAACCAGCCCGTCTGGCACCAATCATGCTACCATTGAAATCACAGAGACTACATTTTTGTCCATTCTGATGGTTGACATGAACATTACCTGAAGCTTTTGGCCTGTATGTTTTATGCATTGTTCTGCTGTCACGGTTGGAAGTTAGATAACTGCATAAATGAGCAGGAGTACAGGTGATCACAGGAATAAAGTGTGAGCCAATGCAGATAGTTAGATAGAGAGATA
Source organism: Ancistrus triradiatus (assembly GCA_025084515.1). Classification (NCBI taxonomy): domain Eukaryota; kingdom Metazoa; phylum Chordata; class Actinopteri; order Siluriformes; family Loricariidae; genus Ancistrus; species Ancistrus triradiatus. Next base: position 16,756 of record JAJAGP010001276.1, on the reverse strand, counting down.
GATACTAAAACCACTAATGGACAGGGTGAGAGTTCATTGCAGGACTAAAACAAAACCCTATTTTTAAAAGATCTGTAAAAAAGCCATAATTTGAAGTACAGTCACTGGGTTCAGTGGGTTCACTATGAACTGAGGAAGATAACACTACAGTATAGTTGAATGCGAGGCTTGCATTTTCCATCAGATAACAGAAGGCTCTAGGGAAACTTTCGTGTTACTTATTGTACCTGATATCATTTATGAGGACTGTAAGCCCTATTGTAACCATCAACTAAACATCTTTAGATCGATAACATCAGCAATCAAACAACACCGCATTGTTCCAAGTACAGTCACACCAACAAATATTTTCCATTTAACAATTCTGGAGCAATTGAGCAATTAAGGATGGACAAAGTTTACTAGTGATGTAATGTATACACTTTAGAGTCAAATATTTGTAGGCACAAAATGGAGTTACATCTAAAACACAGGTTTTCCCCCTTTGGCTGCAGATTGGAGATGGATTTTATATAAAAAATTGATTACATAAGATAAGAATATATTGATTGTCTAAAAATTTGTTCTTATACCTTCAGTTGTTCTATATGTCTATCTATCTATCTATCACTGCAAAGCTTTGAGGCTTTTTGTCATTATCCTGCTGCAATATGAGTCCTTCTCCACAAAGATCCAAACAAACATTTAGACTAGGGCTCTCAGACTTTTGGTTCTCACTGTGTCATTGTATTGTATGTAGAAAAATGCCTGTTTCGTATACAGTGTATTTCATACATAATTTATATTACTATTGATTGTCTCTCCTTTTTATTCAATGCTGATTGCTAAAATGTTGTTCTTCACATTGACATGGATATTTATTATTAGTTGTTTATGATACTTGACTTCAATTAAGCTGGTTATCATTTAGTTTATCTGACATGGTGCACTCTTATCAGATGAAACTCTCTACAGTTTATAGTAATATACATTTACTCAGAGAAATGAAATGTAAGCAGCAAAAAGCTTATGTGTTTAAGTTTATGTGTATTAAGTGTAGTGTGTATTGAGCTTATTGTGTATTGAGCTTAAATTCGCGTGTTGAGACGGTCATGAATTTTGTATCTATTCCAAATCGAATTACTCGTGAACGCTGCATTGCACAGTGACGACGCCAATGGAAAGTTTGTTAGCGTATGTGTAACATAGCCTCCTGCTGAAGTATTCTAGATTTATGAAACCAATAATATATGTCAAAACGCCAGCATCGGATTCTAAGGGTTAATCCGGATGCTGAGGAGGTCACAGCAGAAACAGGATGCTCTTGTTCACAATTATGCTCTTCTGCTGATATACAGCCTGTAACTGAAACCAAGCGTTTGAGAAAAGTTGGCGCCAAAAGAAAAAAGCCCTCTAGTGATATATGACTCAAATAATATACACTGACCAGCTTTGTTTGTGTCTGGGTGTTAATTAGCACACTGTGTGTGTGGCTGGAGCAAGGGTTTTGGTTGTGACAATGAGCTGGAGATGCAACTGCTCAGCGCAGTGTCTTTTACCTGTCTTTCTCTGTAGGTCAATAATTGATGGTCCTCGCTTCATTGTCCAAAAACTCATACCAAGGTGGGAGTGTCAGGCTCACCTTTCTTATTAAGACTGCCTGAAACTTTAATGGGTACCACATTCTGATCCGAACCCTATGGACTCGAGCCATTCGTTTGTACATTTGAAGTGTTGGCTTCGATTCAAATATCCTGAAAGATACTTTTTCCTGGAAAGCCACGGTGTTGCTTTGCCATCTGATTCAGGATGGAGCCACCCAATCTACTGAGGCAAAAGTCATGAAAGTTTTAGCTGTGACAAAGGAACAATGGTGGACTGAGACTGTGTGGCAGGCCCTCGTGGATTATGCAGAGCCTAGTTAACCAGTTTCTATTGTTTATTTCTGTGTAGGGTTTCATTCTGATTCTCTTGCGTTCGTCTCTAACAAATCTCAGACACCATGAACTGGAAATCCAGGTGAAAGGTTGGTGCAGGCAAAAAGAGTAGTGCTAATGATTATAAATTTGACATATAAAAACATAAGTATATTCGCATATTTATCTTTTCTTTGTATGATGTGATGTTTTTGAATTAGTTCTTATTTTCTGTTATTTCACTGTAGTGGATTAGCACATTAAAATACAAAGCCTCTCTGTATAATTCCATTGCGTGTAGCTAGGGCAAGAAACATGATGTCACATAAGCCACGTGTTTCTTTTTGTTGAGATACAGCGTCCTGGGATGTAACTTTGTACCATCTAACTTGTGTAACTTTGTAAGTTTCCCAGTGATAGAGAAATCAAGGAAAATTGACTGTTTTTGTCTAGATTTGTTCATTTCTTTCACAGTACCTAGACGTCATTATATGTTTAAGAATAAACTTCCTCCACTGTTAATCCTAACTAGTTCAGTTAATACAAAACATTTCAGGTTACTCATTGCCCCAAAATGTGTAATGTTATCTTTCAAAACTCTGAGACGTACCAGCTACACACTGGAGATTTTTAATTGTTTTCAATAACTCATTCAGATAAATGATTCTTTAAGATTCATTCACCAGTTAATGTTTTTTTTTTTCACACCTACACCATCACAGTCTAGTACTGCATGAACTGAAATGCTGGGAATCCTGGTAACGACAGATTTAAACACCGAGGAGGGAATTGGTCAAAAGATTCACTGTTTCTTGCTTGCTTGCTTGGTTTAGCAACCACTGAAACTTTTATAAGTCTAGTCGGTTAAGTGGTTCTTTTTCTCTTTGCAGGCTTGGTCATAACAGTGTAAACGTATGCTCTCTTATGAATGTGACTTAATGGTAACAGTTAACATTGCTTTATGTAACATTGATCAGGTAGGCTAGTTCTGTCCTGGGCTCTACACTGGACTCGGTGGATGTAGTTGGGGAAAGGAGAATGATGGCCAAGCTGTCATCCTTAATGGAGAACCCCTCCCTCCCACTGCAGTTGCAGCAAGGAGCAGCACTGAGTGCTCAAAGGAGAGATACCGCAGCTCCTTCCATCCCGGCTGTCAGTCTGTGTAATTTGCACAATCCCAAGAAATGTTTGTCGTTTTCAATATTTTTTATATCTCTATATCTCTTTATATTTATAGTTCTTATGTTTCATCTTATATTATTTTATACACCACTAGTAGTTCTATACCAGTATAGTCTGTTCCCCCCTTCTGCTGCTGTGACAACTCAGATTTTACCCTTGTGGGATAATAAAAGGCTATCTTATCTTGTTTTATCTTATCTTATTTTGTCTTATCTTATCTGGGGACAAATGTAGACCTGGTGTTGCAGCTCCACTGTCTATAATGCCATAATGCAGCCTTGTCTGTATAGATTCCCCTTTAAAGCCTTGATTCCCTTCCTTATGCCACCTTGGCGAGTTTGCTACTGTTACCTCGGTGGTTGCTCACTAAGGATCTAGCCAGTTTATTAGGTATATCCACCTCTCATACCTTTTATACATTCATTAGCCAGTTTACCAGACACATTTACCATACGCACATTGCAGGTATACAGTTACTACATGTATGCTGTAGGTATTAAGTGACTGACTGTGGCTCATCTGGTGCAATGCAGTTTGTCAGGTGCCCTATACTCACCCGCCAGTGCAGAAATACTACTAATATATCAGAACTGGTTTATATTATTAGTCGCTGCATCATTGCTGGTGATTTTAATAGTACGCTTGTGGTGCACTTTATTAGACACTTCTGCCTGTTAATACATCCTATAGAGCATATAGCTTGTCATTTCCATGCAAAATTTAGAATTCATCTTTAAGTCCTTCATTTGGTGCTCAGCCTCTGTCTGTAGGAGGATTTTACCAACACAAAAACTACTGCTGTGTCAGTGTCACTGCAATAATATCCCTGGTCCACCGGTGATACTACCAAAAATACTATGCCACACAGACCCCTGCCCCACCCCAAGAAATACTCTCTAGCAAAGGTGGAAAGATTTGCTGTCATTTTGGTACCAGGAAACCATGCACCCAAACTTTTAGTGGCAGAAAGCCACACACCTGGACTTTCAGGACCAGAAACCCAAAGACCCAAACTTTCAATGTCAGGAAACCAAACATCTGAACTTTCAGTGTTGGGAACCAAAAATCTGAACTTCACACTGCCACAAATCCAAACACAACCTTAAAACAGAGTTGAAACCCCACCTTGCCCAGGGCAGAATACAAACCAGATTGGCTCAATAGTAGAGTGGTGATTCGGGGTGCTGAACCCCCTGATGTGTATCCTGCATGTGGCGAGTTTAGATTTAGTTTTGTTCAGTCTTCTGGTACAATAAAGCTGAGGTGTGATTCACTGGCAATGAAAGTTCACAATTACAACTGCCTGTCACTGTGAAGCCTAGATGCTTGGTTTCCTGGCACCAGAACTTCGGATGTAGTATTTCCTGCTACTGGTTTGTGCTTCGCATGTTTCTCGGATGCTTCCACCTTGCCAGAGGCCCCCAATTCTTAGAGCTTCTTCAGGTAGGAAGTCTATGTGACACATGACACAAAACAGGGGTGGCCCCTCATTACAGTTTACCTTCACCATTTTGCATCCCGTTCTACTGCATTATAGCCTTTAGTGAATATTCATGCTGACTAATACAGATCCCATGACTTCAGCTCTGCCTAAAATAAGCAGTTTTCTTCTGGCCTGGGTTAATTGCCCTCTTTCTTAAATCTCGCAGTTCAAACCACTGACCTATTTATTAAGGTAACAATCCATTCGCAGTTACTGCTGCCTTCTGAGGTTCACCTGATTACATCATACACAGACACACACAAACACAAACATATGTCACACTATCCTTGTGGTGACTTTCCACTGATATTATGAGTACACCTAACCCTAACCTTAACATCAGTAACATATTGGAGATTTTTGGACTCTTTTGGTTTTTCAAAAGAAAGTTGCAGTGTCTGTAAAAAAAAAAAGCAGTTTTCCCCATGGGGACCAACCAAATATCCCCACAAGGTAAAAAATGTCACATCTTTCTATCCTTGCTGGGACATTTGGTCTCCACAAAGTCTGTCCCACTATCAAACTGGGGACTTTCCATATAATGATTACTGCAGCTAATTAATACTACAGCTACACCCACTCTTAACCCTAACCTTAACATCAGCAACCTAAAGCAGAACTTTTTAACTCTTTGGTTTTCAAAAGAAACTTGTAGTTTCTGTAAAAAATACAAAAAACTGTTTTCCAGTTGAGGACAACATTTTTGTCCCCAATTGTCAGATTGTCCCCAATGCCCAATGTGTTGGTGTGAACTCTGACATTTGTCCCCAGAAGTGTCCTAAGTCAAGACACACACACACACACACACACACACACACACACACAAACACGGATTCAAGTCTGGGATCAGCAGTAAAACAGCTCTGGGTGCAGAACAGACCACAGGTGTGCTTATAGAAGAGCCAGTGGTGCATCCAGAATGCTTATGCCACACACACACATATTACTATTTGTAAGGTCATTACACTGATTGTGTATAACTAATATTTTAAGGTACTGTTATCTTTATTGAGGACATGTAGTCTTAACAAAGACTGAAATCCACACACAGAAACTATTTGAGCAACTATGCATTGTACACTAGATAAATAAATCATATACATAAGACGTATAGCATTTTCAGCCTAATCCGTTGCATAGCATATAGGTTATATAGCATGTGGGTGATATATATATCCCACATGCTATATAACCTATATATTGTTCCATCAGTGACTGAAAGCCTGAGTTGGCAATCAGTCCCAAACCATGATTCTTCCTCTTGGATTTGGTTGTAGTGCGAAGAGATCAGTGATTACAGCAAATTTCTTTCAAAGGCTTCACCAGCATCGTTTTACCCATATTCCTTTAATAAAACACTAAAGCAATGCTGTTGCAGATATGACCAGGAAATAGGATAACGCAAGACAATACTGATCTAAACACACAGCACACAGAGCAGCATGCTCACACATACAGTACACACTGATCATTTACATAAATTTCCCATTTAGAAAGCCTTGTTTAGGATCCGAGTCAATTCAAATATGAACAGTGGAATAGTGGGTCTTAGAAACAATTATAATTTTAAAAAGGTACAAGTGTAATTACATTCAAATTGTAACACCGACAAAGCTCTGTCCAGTTTATATTCAAACTGACGTGCATAAACAATTCAAATGTTGAATGGTGCTGCCCTCTAACGGACAGGAACCTAACGTAATATAAATTAAGGGGAAAACTACAGATTTTCGTTCCTTCCATTCAGGAGCTACACCTTGTAAAACTGCAGAACAAGTAAGCAAGTAGAATCAGACGTAGCTACTGTTTAAAAAAAAACTAATCTCTGAAGTCACACCGGCCTTTTGTGGATTTACAAGCCTTGATAAAACACATGCAAATTAACTTGATTATTAGTCACAACAGAGTTAGTTACCACACGGTCACTAGCCAAGGAAAAGTCTAAAATTCAAAACAGGAAAAGTAAAAAAAATATGTAAATTAACTCCATAGCTGTATTTAATTAAATCTTTAAATAGCTGGGTCAATCCTTCAGAAATCTTTTTTTGCATTGTTTTGTCATCCCATATGCCATTTGTTCTATTTATGCTTGTATAAGAAATCCATAATAGTTTACTTAAGTACACGTTAATGTCCCCAGATTTTCACTTAGTCCGGTTATCCTAACTTATTCCCACTTCAGAAAATCATGGAAAATACCAGTCACATGTTCAGTAGTTGTATCACCTGGATTTTCTGAAGACCATGGGAAGACCAATAGCAAGTTCTCTGTTATTTTTTCCTGTATAAAAGATGATGTTTTAACAATGACTGAGAAGGTCAATCTCAATTTACTGTTATTTGTTTATTGTAAAAATACAATTGTTTGATAAATCATTCGAATGTAATCTATACTAACGCTATTATGGACACCATGTGGTTACATTTTATGTAGAGTATTTGATAATTCTGTGCTGAAAAGACAGTCCTGATGCTCATATAAAGACGACCCAGGAAAAAATGTAGTGTGAATTTTGATACTAAAACTGTGAATTGCTTGACAATTTTAATGTGAACTTTCACAGTTTGACCATGAAGTTCACAGTTATAGTATGGATTTTTGATTGTAATTTGGCCACTTCATGGTTCTACTGTGAAATTTCATAGTACAACTGTAATCTTGGTGGACTATGAGCTGACCATGAATTATTTCACAGTTGTACTATGAATTTTGGTGGTAATGTGGCGTACAGTAACAGGAGAAACCGTGTAAACAAATAAAGTTGCCTGAGATTGACCAATATGCATTATGAATAGTTAAATATGTTTTGTTAGATTCGGTGTTGAAAAATATAGAACAGGAAGTTGAATTATGAAGAGGTAGAACAAGCAATTGGCACCAACCGGAATGACTCATTTATAGACTTGTGTCCGAAATGGTCCTTTAATCAATATTCCATATATTTTACATGTCGTATAGAGCACTGTTAGCCTGGCAATGAATGATTAAAGGATGTAAACAGTTTAATATAGAATAAGTATTTTTAAATCGTATCGAGAGTGAAATAAAGGATTGTACAGATGTGATTTGTCCCTGTATGGGTGTATTGACAATGTGGACTTTTACTTTCGCAGGAAATGACGTCCCACATTGACGGACTCTTTCCGCTCGTACTTGCTCGGTCACGGTTAGGAGTGCTTTGGAGAATTTTTAAGTCATTTTTAACGTTATTGGTCGGTTTATTCTGCAGGATTCAGAGTCAGACATCATGCCCATGTACCAGGTAAAACCAACCTGTGAGGGTCAGATCCAGATCGATTTACCGACCTGCATGTACACGTTACCGAATCTGCACGCGCAGCCTGGGAGCAGCTGCGCCCAGCACGCGCTCCAGGTAAAAATCCTACTGCTGTCCCCCCAAAAAACGCATTTATTCAGTTTTTATCAACGGCAATGTGCTGAGGATTAAACCTAGAATATACAGATTAGCTGTGTGCGATATCTGATGTGCTTCAACCACGGCTGATGCAACTGACAGTACATATGATGCGTTCACATGCTTCTGTCATTCTGCTTCTGGTTTAGGGCGCGTTCAAGCGCGCACTCATTTCTGTGGAGTCTTTGCCTTTATACTGCATTTACCACATGTTGTAGTCACCCTTATCTAGAGTCAGAACAGTCTTCGTATTCTCGTTATGCCACCACAGATATTACGTTGTTGACTACTATCACTGGCTAATAACACTAATTTCAGCTCTATTCATTTACCTGTGTGCATTACAGCTCAGTGTTTCAGAATGTTGGCAGTTCTTTTTTAAGTATTAAACCAGTTTGGGGCCAGATTAAAACCAGGTATTCCATACAGTGGGATATGGAATTTCTCTGGTCCAAAATGAATAAGGTCTTCAGTATTCCTCTGGAATTTCGAGTTGGGAACTGTGAATACGTAGCTTCAGCCTCATCTACTAACTTAGATACTGTCCAAACGAATGTACGTCCTTCCAAAACAAGTTTCTGATGGTAACTATTTAGATAAAGAGATTCTGTGTTTATTTAATTTCTGTGGAAAAAATCCTGTATATTTAAAACCCCGTCTACCTTTAATGCTGTCACAATATTAGTGTTCCAGAGGACATTCTGTTGCGAGTTGAACTTTTATTGTTCAGTTATGGGTATGAATCTCTTTCACTCTTCAAGAATGGAGAAGTGGATCCTGCTCTTAAAGCTCTGGAGGCTCGGCAGGACGAGATCATGCGCAAGCTGTACGAGCTGAAGGCCGCGGTGGAGGGTTTGGCTAAAACCGTCACTACTCCAGATGCTGACTTGGATGCCACCACCATGTCACAGAGCACCACGGTCACCGCCTTCATGGGTACGGCTGATCTGGATGAACTACTCGGCAAGGTGAGGTGTTTTATTTAGGTTTATTGTTTGGCGTGGCTGGAAATTAGAGAGGCTTCCTAGCTATGAAACGCGTCTTAAGGTGCTCTGATGTACAGTATTTGGTACAAATGTTAACCTGTGTACATCCAATAACTACAAATTCATTCTTAATTCATTTCGGTAGAGCCATAGGATCAGGTTTAACCAGCTTGTTAACTGCTAATAACCTGTTAGTTTGCATTTTTGTATAAGATACAAGTGGGATTACTGTATTGGACGGCCAGTTTCTGTCTATTTAATTGTAGCCAAACCTATTAAATGTACACTTTTTATGGTTTGACATAAACCAGAATGGTAACTATTTTGGCTGTGTTCCAAACGCAAACAAGCTGCGGTGTCATTACAGTTCTGTCTCCCTGTGTGAAATAAGAGATATAGGTAAGAAAAACACGAAAGTAAACAAAGAAATGAATTCCTATAGCTTGCCCACATCCACCATGCAGACATAAGTAGAGAATAAAGTCCTTATGGAGGTCTTTATGAAGGTCTCTAAAGATGACACACAAAAATACCTGTAAATGAGCAAAACTAGATAATATATACATATATAAATAAACAAACTAAAATATGGGTTCTCCCATTTTATGATGGCCTAATTTATGAAGTTTTGATAAAACACAGGTATAGATTCAGCAGTAATCGTTCTCTGAGTTTTGGACTATGGTTTTCTCCTGGGCAAGTGATAAACAGGACGATCCACTATTGCACCTCCTGAGCTAAATGACGAAATCAGCAGTGCATGACGGGAGTGATGAGCCCTGGGAAATGTAGTGAGGTAAAGCCGTGGTTGCGGCAATATTGTAATCGTTTGGTTTTTGCTTTTCACTTTCAATACGTTTTTCAGTAAATTACATGAGATCTTCAGTGCTTTATTATAAAATGAGCTTTTTGTTAATGGCTTTGCCCAACTGTAGTTTAATGAAGGTGTTTTAAGTTATGACGCATTCAACTTGTCAGATTTGCCGGACCATATCCCCATCAGAAAACAGGGACTAACCTGGTTTTTTTTTTTTATGTCAACTCACAAAAGTAGCAGTAGCTAAAATACAATTCCGACATATATATCCTCAGTGATTCCTTCAATAGCAGCCAATACGAGATGTTTTCACGTTGTAGGATCGAGGCGCTCTGAGAGACATAGTGATCAACGCCAACCCTGCCAATCCCCCACTCTCCCTGCTGGTGCTGCATGGGCTGCTGTGCAAGAGATACCGCGTGCTCTCAGCTGTGCACGTACACTCATCCGTCTCCGGCGTGGCTCCGCAGCTGCTCTCCTGCCTGGGGCCGGCCCAAGCCGACAGCTACACGCGCCAAAGCTTTCAGCTGGGCTTCACACTCATATGGAAAGACGGTAAGGACGAGGATGATGGGCTTGTTTTATTCGTAATGGCCGCATTATGTTCCGTGAAACAGGTTGGAAATGTCATAGTGTGTTTTAGGTCAGGTAAACCAACCAAACAAAATGTACAAGGGAGCCTGACACATGATTGCCCTCTGGTGTTCGAATAATGCAACTGCACCAGATGATGTAGTAAACAGAACGTGACGTTTTTGCACTTTTACACCCCTAATATCAACCCAAGCCTACTCCAAAGTCACTTCTGTAGAGTGTAGTCCTGATGATAAGTTTTTGTACCTGGATGACATGTCTACTGAAGTGTCCAGTAAGGGTCCAGTGCATTGACAGTTTGACCTCCACTCTTCACTCCATCCAGTGCCTAACGTGCAGATGAAGTTCAGCACACAGAGCATGTGCCCCATCGAGGGAGAGGCCAACGTGGCCCGCTTCCTCTTCCGGCTGCTGGGGGCTGAGCCTCAGGACCCGCTCCTAGCCACACAGGTGGACAGCTGGGTGGACACGGCCTTCATCCAACTCGGCGAGGGAGGCAACAAGGAGCGTGCGGCCGTGCTGCGCTCGCTTAACAGCGCTCTGGGCCGCTCGGCGTGGCTGCTGGGCCAGGATCTCTCGCTGGCCGACATCGTGTGCGCTTGCTGCCTCCTCCGAGATGACCAGGCCTCGTCCGCACCTGCCAACGTGCAACGCTGGCTCCAGGCCTGCAGGAACCTCGAGCAGTTCCACTGCATCTCCAACCTACAGCTGTGAGGGCTGGCTTGGTGTTTACGGGTTTGGGGGGTAGAAATGTATTGATGATAGTAGCTACAGCAATGAAACTCTCTGTACATGTGAAAGAAGAGCCACTACAGAAGGTCAAATGAATTAATGGTGGCAGTGGTGTAGTCCAGGCATGTACAGTTACACATACTGGTTTTTTTAATGGACTGTGGTATGCTCGGTACTTCAGACTGGACCACACCACTGGTAGGTGAGCCCAGATCACTGTCATATCTACAGTGCACTCAGAGATAAGACCCTGGTATTTTACAGCAGTGCATATGGGGTAAGGATGCTGTCCTCCCTTCCACCTTGTGCCTCATGATACTGTAGCCTGTGTGTAATATGTTTGGGCTGAATGTTATTGGGTGTGACGGGCGTTTGTGGATGCAGCGTACCTACTGGAATTTGTGTGGGAAAAGTTGTGAACGATACTGTGTAGTGTGTTTTTCTTTCTCAGAGCCTATTAAAAATTTTCACATGGGGTCAAACTATGTTCAAGTTGTCTGTTTATTCTGAAAAAGAGTTAATAATTAGGTTTTGAAGGCAATAAAGTTCAATAAAAACAGCCAAGAAATTCCAACAATGTAGCACAAATCTGGCTTGTTTACACACGTGGTGTCAGCAAACAGTATTGTGCTGTCACATGGCTGATAATGTTAACATTCATAAGTAGGGCATAAGGATACACTGTACTCACAATTTAAATTCAATTTTCTCACGATTTATTTTACATTTGAGATAAGACATTCCTTTTAGTAAGGCAGAACATCACACATTTTTGTAACTTGTAAGCAAAATCTTCTATTGTTGCCTCACTATATCTAATATAACCGAGTGAAAACAGTTGTCCTTTTCATTTCTGAAGAACAGCAATTCAAAATAATGCGTGCTTTTCCTTAAAACATAAACAAAAGATATCTTTAGTTCCCTGCCATTAAAAGAAATTGGAAGGATTCTTACCGAGAACAGGAGATGCATCTGAGCGTGAGCGAGAACTCCCCCTGGTGTTCATAAATGGAATTGCGTTTGATGGTACTATAACCAAGAACACATAATCCAACTACACTATGCATCGTTGTTGCATCCCTAGTCATACGTTTAGCTCATTTTGAGAAATTTCAAGATAGTATTTAAAAATAAGGCACAACTTTGAGTTACAAAATCCGGATGACCTGAAAATTTTTTGAGATTGTAAATCTTAATGAGACAATCTGATTGCATTGTTCCCACTTCTTATGTTTGCATGCTGACTGTTTCTTTTCTTTACCCCTAAAACAGACCAAACTATAGCTTATGATACCAATAAATTATGTCACTTTCTTCTAACTAAACAAAACTCCACGCGGTTCGCGCAGTCGACCACAACTCCAAAGATTCCCCGGTTCTCTCCGTCTGCGTGGAGTTTGCACAGTTTGTACAGGTACTGCGGTTTCCTATCACATCCCAAAGACATGCATTAGGTTATTTATTTACAGATTATATTGCAGTTGGTCGTTTATAATTTCTACCAGGCTGTGTTATACACTACCCACCAGCAGATGGCGACTTAGTATTCCCTTGAGATAAATTAAGTGATTGGAAGCGTACGTGAAGCGTATTTGATATCAGAACTTTTCATATTTATTCCTGGACCATTTTGACCAATTGTTGGCATAAGTAATGACCAAATAAGGCACATTTATTACAAGCACATCCCTGTGTTTATAAGATGCTAAATCTATAGCGTTTCTAATAGGTGTCTAACAGTATTATCCTGATCTTTTTTCTAACTGGGTCATATAATTCATATTTGCAAAGATCAGATTTGTAGATATTTCTTAGATGCTAGCCTGTGCTGTTGTAATATTATGAAAGGTGGCACTGAGATGCTTGATAAGGAGCTTCACATTCACACCATGACATCACAGTCTGGTATAATGTATAGGAAGGTAAGTTGGTTTTAAGTCATTATTAGGCTGAAATAGGTCCATCTGATATGGCAGCCCTGATCTTTACCAGCTGGCAATAAAACTCAGCCCCCCATTCACTCAGAAGGAGGATCAGCAGTGGCTCATTTACAGCAGTGAATAAACAACCAAACAAACATCTCCCTTTCTGTAAAAGGAAAAAACTCCAGAAACCACCATTTCAATTCTAATTTATCTGTACAGTGTTTTTACAGTAGAACATCCTAATCAGAGCAGCATTACAAGATCTGGGTCCATAGGTTGAACGTAGTGTAACTTTTGTTAGCTACATCGAGTGCTTCATAAACATGAACCCACGAATTAAAGGACACAGTTGCTGACCTTTGGATTCTTCAATTCAACTCAAGTGATGCAAGTATCTCCTCTCCCTGCTTTACGCAATTCTACGCCTTGGTGTTAACTTGTGATTTCTCTTTTTTTCACACCTGCATCTTCTTTCCCACCACAGCTGTAGGATCTGCAGCATGATCCGCTGTGATTTAATTTACACACCATAAATTATTACAGTCAGGAAGGCCTGCAGAACTTTCTGACCCGAAATCATAACCGCATTGAAGTTGTTGAGGTTCAGGTTAGTGAATGTTAATGGTGTGGCGATTAAAGCAAAACTTTCTCTTCACTTCTCTCAATTAGGGCCAGTCAGCCAGGACATGTTGGTCTTCTTGCTTTGGTTTAGCACTGTAACTACAAGGCTTGCCTCAAACCACATCTACACATTTGGCTGAACTGCTACTTTCATTAGCGTTAACAATATTAACATAATAACAGCAATGCAAAAGTAAGGAAGCAACCCAATCATACAGTTACACCTGAAGTTTTCTACCTTAGGCATCTTAGGAGGTGTTTCCTTGCCACTGTCACCTCAGTCTGCTTATTTGGGGTCTAGCTCTTTGGTCTCAAATTGCACTGTCAACAAAAATGGCAAAACATCTAAGGCACCAGCATGATACAGAGCTCCAACAGTGTACCGAGTTCGATTGACTGCGGTCTCCAGACTAGCAAATGCTGCGTTGGCTGGGAAAGTCTAAAATGCTTAATCTGAAAAAAGTTTAAAGTGGTTTAATGTCCTTCAGAAATTACCTTGGAAAACCAAACTTCTCTCTGTTACCACTGGGTATAAGTAATCTCTACTGCTGAAATGACAAACCTGAGGTCCAAAAAGAAAGTAATAATTTTTATGTTAAGCTCTTTTCTTCCCATTTAAACCTAGTATAAGTAAAAGGCTTGACATAAAAAAAGTTCCCTTTGGACCACAGGTTTTTTACATTTTTACATTTACATTTACAGCATTTAGCAGACGCCATTATCCAGAGCGACTTACAATTGGTACAGTCTTACAATCCAAGCAATTGTGGGTTAAGGGTCTTGCTCAAGGACCCAACAGTGGCAGCTGGACCTTCTGGTCCATAGTCCAGTACCTTAACCACTAGGCTACCACAGTCCACAGGTTCGTTATTTCAGTAGATATTACTTATGACCGGTAGTCATTGTGAGACGTTTGGTGTTCCTAGGCCACTGCTTTAGTACATTATTAAGCCACGTTAAGCTTTTGACTTATAATAGGTTTAAATGAGGAGAAAAAACTAAAACGTAAAAATGATTACTTTTCAAGTTGAAATATACATCATACATTCTTTACACCTAAACTTTTGGCACATTGTTTGCCATTTTGGAGTTGAAACTCCAAAGAAGCGGAATCAATAAACAGAATAGACTTGAATATTGCATGCATTATACTCTAGGTCTCCAAACATTGTGAATTAATAGTGCAGTGCTTAATGGTTTCTTTAATGTTCTAGATGGAGATTGAAGGAAAATGAAGGAAATCCAGAGCTACTACAAGCAAAAATCCACAATCTGTTCTTTCTGCTTCTGTAAACCCAAAAGAACTGCAAATAATCCAACTTAAAAATCGTCGACCTCTCATCAACACTCAACATCATCCTCAAAATGGAACCCTGAGCTAATGGTAAAATGTCTGACGACCACTTGTGCCTCTTCATGTGTGTGTGTGTGTGTGTTTCTAAATCACCAGACAGAGATCGTGTGTCTGTGTGTGTGGAGGCAGAGCTAACTGAATGCTGGACTGATCTCCCAGTCACACATCCTTCATTGATCTGCACACAAGTTCCAAACAACCAGCACACAGAGACTCAGCTGGAACCACAGCATATATTTAACATCGTCGCCCTCAACCCCAAAAGAATAAATGTAGCTCTCGTATATTTATCTATAAAACCTCAGCTATACATGGACTGTTCTACTGTATAAAGTCTCACTGTGAAGCAAATCTAGTTCATATTCAAGTATTACAAGTGTCCAGACATTAGCTATTTACCTTATGTTATGATCTAGGTAAACAAAAGCACTAAATATAAAACTATATGGAACTATATATCAAAATATGTGATACTTGGTACCTGATATGGTACTATAGATACTTTATTAGGTACACCTGTTCAACTGCTTGTTAACACAAGTATCTAATCAGTCAATCACATTTCACAACCGAGCATCAAAATGGGGAAGAAAGGTGATTTAAGTGACTTTGAATTTACATTTACATTTACAGCATACGCCCTTATCCAGAACGACTTACAATTATTACAATATTACAATCCAAGCAATTGTGGGTTAAGGGTCTTGCTCAAGGACCCAACAGTGGCAGCTTGGCAGAGGTGGGATTTGAACCCAGGACCTTCTGGTCTAGAGTCCAGTACCTTAACCGCTAGGCTACCACAGTCCCACTTGAACGTGGCATGGTTGTTGGTGCTAGGTGGGCTGGTCTGAGTATTTCATAAACTGCTGATCTACTGGGATTTGTGGGCAGTTCGCTGGGCAAAAATTTGCTTGTTGATGCCAGAGATCAGAGGAGAATGGCTAAACTGGTTTGAGATGATAGAAAGGCAACAGTAACCCAAAAACAATCGTTACTTTAAGCAGATGGGCTACAGCAGCAGAAGACCACACCAGGTGCCACTCCTGTCGGCTAAAAACAGGCAACTGAGTCTACAATTGCATATGAAACCTCACCTCAGTAGAGACGGGATTCAAACAAGGGTGGTTCAGCATTGGCAACCAGTGCTCTACCACTGAACCGGTCCGGTTCATATTTCATATTAGAGGTGGGCATTCTGTGGCGTTTTCAACTGGCCAGTGGTCTCGCCATCTCCCGCATCTGACACCGGACAGTACAAATGTCTGTCACCTACAAGACCAGGAAGTTGTGTATATGTGTGTTTGCAGGTTTATTTGTTCATTATTCATTACTAATACTACCATGTATAATGGTTTTACATATACAGAAGTAAGGAGTATTACCACTCAAATGTGTCATTCGTTCAGGGGTTCCAATAATTTGTGTCACTGTAAAGTATGATGCCTTCATGCTTTACAGTTTTTATGAAAAAGCTAATGAACAACTACAGTGCTGCTCACTGGGGCTGATTAGTAAAATTACCCACCTCTGAAGAAAGCTTTGATCCCACAAGAGCGTGAGTGACTTCTTTATGAGCCTAGAAAAGCAGATTAATAGTCTGATTCATTAGCTCGAAACAGTCATGTATTCAGTAAACAGTGCAACATTAATGCATCCAAATGAGAATAGGTTTAATTGTTCTCTAGAGATCAGTAGCAGGGCATCAAATCAGATCAGGTTCATCAGCCAAGCAACAAAGAATTGTTGTAATT
>JAJAGP010001275.1:127500-211348 GCA_025084515.1 Ancistrus triradiatus | reverse complement strand
CAATATTACATATTAGTGAGTGGCAAAAGTATGTGAACCTCTAGGATTAGCAGTTAATTTGAAGGTGAAATTAGAGTCAGGTGTTTTCAGTCAACGGGATGACAATCCGGTGTGAGTGGGCACCCTGTTTTATTTAAAGAACAGGGATCTATCAAAGTCTGCTCTTCACAACACACGTCTGTGGAAGTGTATCATGGTACGAACAAAGGAGATTTCTGAGGAGCTCAGAAAAAGAGTTGTTGATGCTCATCAGGCTGGAAAAGGTTACAAAACCATCTTGAAGAGTTTGGACTCCACCAATCCACAGTCAGACAGATTGTGTACAAATGGAAGAAATTCAAGACCATTGTTACCCTCCCCAGGGGTGGTTGACTAACAAAGATCACTCCAAGAGCAAGGCGTGTAATAGTTGGCGAGGTCACAAAGGACCCCAGGGTAACTTCTAAGCAACTGAAGGCCTCTCTCACATTGGCTAATGTTAATGTTCATGAGTCCACCATCAGAAGAACACTGAACAACAATGGTGTGCATGGCAGGGCTGCAAGGAGAAAGCCACTGCTATCCAAAAAGAACATTGCTGCTCGTCTGCAGTTTGCTAAAGATCACGTGGACGAGCCAGAAGGCTTTTGGAAAAATGTTTTGTGGACGGATGAGACCAAAATAGCACTTTTTGGTTTAAAATAAAAGCATTACTTTTGGAGAAAGGAAAACACTGCATTCCAGCATAATAACCTTATCCCATCTGTGAAACATGGTGGTGGTAGTATCATGGTTTGGGCCTGTATTGCTGCATCTGGGCAGGACGGCTTGCCATCATTGATGGAACAATTAATTCTGAATGATATCAGATAATTCTAAAGGAAAATGTCAGGACATCTGTCCATGAACTGAATCTCAAGAGAAGGTGGTCATGCAGCAAGACAACGACCCTAAGCACACAGAAGTCATTCTACCAAAGAATGGTTCACTAAGAATAAAGTTTATTTTTTGGAATGGCCAAGTCAAAGTCCTGACTTTAATCTAATTAAAGTCTAATCTTTTTTTGGAAAGTGTTGCAGGCCTGTAACTGTCTGTAAAGAAATAAAAGTCAAAGTAAATGTAAGAACACTGTTTTTTTTTTTTTATTATTATTATTTTTTTATATACAAGTACTGGGACATACACTCGCACGCGGCCGAAAGCATTAGGACACAATCCCACATGCAGCCACAAGTATTGGGACAGAGTCATTTCTGAGTCCATCTTATCCTGTTATCCCGAGACTGAGATGAGACAAAGTCCAAATACTTTCGAGACCGAGACAAGACCGAGACTGGACTCGAGTACTACAACACTAATGAACATTCTGTGGACAGTCGGTAGTGAGTCCCTCATGTAGGAAAAGTTTCCTTGCCAGTCCTGCTTTGTAAACTGTGGACAACCTAAAACATAAACATCTCAACTTTCACTGAGTCCTTTTTCCTTCTCTTTCAATTCACAGAAGCAAGTCTCTCACATACTCACACACACACACACACACACACACACACTGCTTATGCTCCAGCAGCCATGCATAATTTTCCCTTTGCCTATAGGAACCCCTAGGGGGCTAATACATTCAGTGGGCAATTGCATACAGAACCTACACACTGCATTACAATGTGGAAGTGTGTTACGCTGATACATAATATATCTCTTGGTTGAATTTAGAATTACTCTACTACACCTGTAAATTATTTACACACAGTGTTGAACTGATTCTGCGGAGGAATTTTTTGACTAATGCAGTTTAACGTACTACAGCGTAGCACATAAAATCAAACCACATGATTTCGGGACAGTTTTTGTCAACTGTAGTTGAGATGTTGTTCCAGAGGTGTGGACTCAAGTCACATGACTTGAGACTCACCAATGTTGCCAAAAATAATCCTGACTGCTGTAGTGAATAAAAAAAAAGAATTGCAACGTGCAAAACATGGGGTGAAGATTACAATGGAGGTGCCACAACGTTGCAAAACTTTGCTTGAGATCGGAGGCTACACAAAGAATGGTCCGTCTGTGCTTATCTAGTTTACATAGCAATTAGCCAGCTAGTAATGTGACTAATATTTATTTAGTTGATTTTTTTTTTCTAGCTGATCTTGTGAAAAATTGTCTCAGTATCTAAGACAAATTCTGGTTATGAATACAGTGGTTACCACAGTTCTTCGACCACCATGGGACTTGTTGAATTTGGTTCTCAATCCATTTTGTTTAGAAAAATGTGTCTCAGTTCTCTATCATGTTTAGTTTGGCTGATAGCTCACTAAAATCAAGCCCATTTGGCATTTGGTGACTTGAAAAGGACTTGAAGTTTAGGACTTGACTCCCGCCTCAGAAATGTATCTTCTCAGCTCTTCTGTCCTACAAAACTACAGGCAAACAGACTAAGCTCATTATCTGGCCCCCTGTTATCTCGCCACCTGTGATGGCAGGACGGATTTCCCTCCATACACTTTACCTCGTGAAGCCGCCAACCTCGGCTCTCGCCCTCGCCATTTTTGAAATGTGACAAATGTCCTGTCAGCAATGAAATTCTACCCCGTTAAGCCACCAAGTTTTCCGATATAGACTGGTCGGTAGGTGTCACTTTAATCCTACTGACAGGGTCAACTTTCTTGCTATGTTGATCAATCCTGCACATTTTGACTTGGAGGAATTTCACAGAACAGTTTCAACTTGGGAAAGCTGGTGGGTGACTTGTCTATTATGAAACAGGTTATGGACAGAATGTTTTGAATTCCAAAATTAATTGTTCCAGATTAAACATTCAGCAAACAGGCCCAAGCCATGATACTACCTCTACCATGTTTCACAGATGGGATACGATTCTTATGCTAGAATGCTGTGGTTTTTGTTGTTTGTTTGTTTTCTCTTGACAAATTGCTTCTCAGTTGAAGCAAAAATTTTATTTTGTACTCATCCTTCCACAAAATGATATTCCAGTAGCTTCCTGGCTTGTCAATGTGATTTTTATTAAACTGCAGATGGACAGCTGTGTCCTGTAGAGCTTAGCTTTCTGCTGCCATGCCCACCCATGTTGTTCAAGGTTCCACTCCCACCATGCCCGGGCCATGCCAGAGAGCAATAACTCCCTCCCTCCTCCAGTGCCACCATGGACTTTCCACCAAGGACTCAAGATCCTAAAGTGATTCTGTGTATCTGACTAAATAATAGCAATACGCATATTGTTTACATTATTGTATTCAATATATTATTATCTGTTAATATTTACTTAGCTTCTGTTTGTTTTTAACTGTTACTATAGGCTTTAACTAGATAAGTGCCATTTCTTATGTGCAATTCTGTGTATAACTGTATGTGTGTGTATAATAATATATTGATTGTTTAACTGAATGACAATAAAGGAGTCATGAATATTGAATTATCATGTTAATGTAGAAATATAGAGAATTGTATAGAAAAGGCTGGATTAATCTTGAACATTATAAAGGGTTCAAACACTCTATGTCATTGTTTTATTTAAAATTTATTTTCTAGGTGTACCATCAAAAAGTATAACAGCCATATTTGGTTTATGATGGTAAATGTTTTCCCAGTTGTTGATTATGTTTGGGGTGACTCACAAAGCTTCAGAAGTATATTTTCACTGTTTCTGTGTTTCCTTGTAGGTCAGGCACAAGCACAATGAAAGCCAATTTGATGGTGACGGATTAGGCTAATCATTTAAAGCCTGTCATATTTAAGCCATTTGAGCACGGTGAGTCACATGGCATTTAAAACACCCAACGCTGAAGTAAAAAAAAAAAAAAAAAAAGACTTCCAGTCAGTGAGGTCACAGCAGGCTGAAGAGAACCTGAGGCCAGGTAGTGAAGGATGATTCATTCTAATCATTTCCACCCAGAAGTTTTTTTTTCCCTTTCAGAAGAAACCTATAATAAATTAATGTGCAGTGATTCAAAATAACAAGCCAGTACTAACGCTTTTAATCTCATTTCAGTGAGATTAGGTGCTACAGGCTTCTGGGTCAGGTCAGTGCGTAAACCTGTGGGCTACAGCCTTACCAAAACCTTGGTTCAATTTAATGAAGCAGAAAGGACACTGAAGTAGTTCATTACTGTTGTGACTGTCCTGAGGAGTGGACTTCCAAGAAAAAAAATATCACACCGAAAGCATCAAGTGTCATTTTGAACGAAAAAAGGGACCCTAGGTTAACTCCAAAAGACCTCTAGGGCTTGTTGAGATTTCTGTTTTTGTGTTCATTATCAGAACAGAAGATACACTCCTGGGGAAAATGGGCCAGATCCAAAATGGCAAATAATTGCTTGAATTAAACACATAGATAGATTATAGTATCGGATAGTCTTTCAGCTTGACTTCCTTAAATTATTCATTCCCAGTTAGTTTGTGCTTAATGTAAGACCAAGTATTCACTATAGGGATCAAATCTGGACTCTGACCAGGCCAAAACATGAACATGATGGACTGACTCGTCAGTTCAAACAACTCTGAACCAATCCTTCCAGATACTTCATTCTGCACTTGATGTTTCTCTAAGACAGCAGCAACTGATCTACATTTTACATTTACAGCATTTAGCAGACGCCCTTATCCAGAGCGACTTACAGTTGATACAGTCTTACAATCCAAGCAGTTATGGGTTAAGTGTCTTGCTTAAGGACCCAACAGTGGCAGCTTGTCAGAGGTGGGATTTGAACCTTGGAGCTTCTGGTCCATAGTCCATAGTCCAGTATCTTAACCGCTAGGCTACCAGGTCTAGACAGATCGTCTAAACCTGCATAAGACAACCTTCTGGTGATTGTTCTTCTCAAGAGTCTTTTTTTCTGTATTCTTCATTCTTCTGACAGTTTTTGAAAGCTTTTTTTCCTCCATCTTTGAGAGCTCAACATTTCAGCTGGTGCCCATATCTGCTTGAAGATGCTTTGGGCTTTCCAGATCTTTCCGTTGTGGCAACATCATGTTATTTCAAACCACTCACCTATTCTCTTAATAACTGATTTGCTTAATAGCAGAGATTTGCTGGACGTTTAGGTTCTTGTAAATTTCAGAATAGCTGCAGTTCCACTGACAAAAAAAAAGAGCTAAGTGGTTTCTTGAAGGGTTTTTTTAGAGCTGATATTCTTAGTGTGGCTCTCTATTTGTAGATATCCATCACTCCAGGTTCTATTTATGTTTGAGATGGGCTGCATCGGGTGTGGAGGATTACCAAGTAACGACTAATCTCATAAGGAAAAAAAAAACAATAAACATTCTGAAGATTATGAAAGCACATGCATGCTATTCTGAGTTTTGTATCAAACATTGAACTCTGTAAATGATTTAATCTTTGCGTGCAAAGTGAATCCCCCACCAATACCAAAACTTTGAATGGTGGAGGGAGCATCATCATTTAAGGCTGCGATAATTAATGAAACATTAGCTTTAAAATGGTCATTTTACAGGCATGGTAATAAAATCACAAAGGACTCTGACTGATTTAACAGTGTGTTTAATAATAAAGCAGTATTGTGGCCTAAGCTTAAAACAACCTATGCAATAATTGAATCTCCTGTCAATTATCAGCAAATCAGGATGTCTTTCACTATAAAAGCACTTTAAATTACATACAGGTATGCACCATTTAATGACCATATTGCATTCTGAGAAACAGATCATTGGTGTACATGGTCATATAATGGTCACATAGGCATTATGCTACTGTAATGTAAATATAAAAGGCATTTTCACAAGAAAACTGCGTACAAATGATACGCAAATGAGCAAAAAGAGATAATGTTGAAAACAGGAGTGGAATGTTACCACCTACACGGCATCCAAAGCCTAAACTGGGCACACATTAACAATTAGACACGCTGAAGAACCAAAATATAAACCACACATGATGGAATATAAACATAAATATACATAACTCGCTGGCTGCATACAACCAAGAGGGAATGAGTCCACTTAAAGTAACACTAATTTCCAGAACAGATAATGCAGTATCACCTTTTAAACAATTTAAACCTTTAAGCAGAGTACAAACATTTCCGTTTCATGTCATGCAGAGAAAGTTGCGACACCTAAACATGTCTGTGTGCAACATAGACCATACAGTAGTTTCTACTTATGCAAGCAGTTAAGGCCAAGTAAATCAATATTTATGAAAAAAGACCAGTGTGCCCTGTCAGGGACATCAGGGGCCCTAATGGCATCTCATGTCACCTCAGGGTGTACCCAGGTCCAAGTCTGTCGAACTTTGTGGCCGTAGGTTGAACACTGACTGAATTAAGGTCAATACCCTGCCAGGGAACTCAGATGCCCCAAGGACATCGCATGTCACCTCAGGGTGTACCCAGGTCCAAGCCTGTAGAACTTTGTGGCTGTAGGTTGAACACTGACTGAATTAAGTCAATGCCCTGCCAGGGACATTAGGGGCTCAAAGGGCATTTCAAGTCACCTCAAGTTGTACCTGGGACCAAGCCTGTCATTTCTTATTATAATTTGTTATAATTGTTAAGCCCTTGTTTGTTAAAGAGAAAGGACGTGAATCAAATGGGACTTACATATATTGTATTCAAAAATATGGGTATTTGCTCCTTCAACAACATTCGCTTTTCTGAAAAAGTGTTCCATTAGGATTCAAAATATACCTGTAAGGAGGTCAAATTGATTTTGGACAATAAACCCTGGCTCAACGTTGGCATTCCAATTAATCTCAAAAGTGTCAGATGCAGTTAAGGTCAGAGCTCTGAACAAGCCAGCCATGGTCTCAATCAAAGCCATTTATTTCTTAACTTTGTGTTAGGAGGGCAGAGCAGAAACCATGTTGCACCAAGTGACGAGTGACTAAGTGTCATACTGAGAGTCACTGAGGTGTTCAGTACAGCCTGTTCTGCTAACAATAAAAACAGAGATCACTCATTAGAACGGGTGCAGACATACATTTCTTTACACCGGCATTTAAAACTTAGTCCAGAATCAAAATACAGATAAAGCCAAACTAAATCTGTGGTGATTATTATATGTGGTCCTACTACAAAGATTTCTCAGTACTTAATGGCTGGAGATAAACCAGTTTGTTCTGTGGAAAAGCTAATGAATTATTCAAGCCGCTGGTATTTTCTGATAATGATCCACAAGACGACGGTAAACTTCAGTCCATAAATAAGCTTAACCTTTATGTTACCAGGTTTTTCTGCCATCGTTTCACCTCTACATGGCTGATATTTGCTCTCCCAGCAGTTTAATTTGTGAATTGGTCCTCATCATACATGATTTGACACCGGTTCGCAAAACTGCGGAAAAAAAAATAAATTAGCGGGTTGTCATGAAACAAAAGGGCAGTGCATCATTAAAGTTCATATGGGTAAACAATTGTATTCACAAGCGACGAGCCTCGGGAGATGGTGCGACTGAAATGCCTACCCTTTTGTATGATATCCTGCATATAAAATCAATAGCTTATGTTAGCTAATGCACAGATTGTTTGCGCTGTAGAAGGTCAGTAAACACTGACAGATCACCTTATTAGGTACAGCTCCATGTATTTACACTCATTTTCCATTTTATCAGTTCCACATACAATGTAGGAGCAATACAGTGGAAAGTTTATGAACCCTTTAGAATGTATATATTTTTAAGTCCTAAAAGTAGATAAAGGGAACCCAGTTAAACAAATGAGACAAAATATTATATTTGGTCATTTATTTATTGAGGAAAATGATCCAATATTATACATTAGTGAGTGGCAAAAGTATGTGAACCTTTGTTTTCAGTAACCCCCAGTAACTCTGGGATGTTGGTGGGTTTCCTCACATTACCTGCTCGCTTCAGGTCCTTCCACAACATTTCCATTGGATTAAGGTCAGGACTTTGACTTGGCCATTCCAGAACATGAACTTTATTCTTCTTTAACCATTCTTTGGTAGAACAGCTTGTGTGCTTACGGTCGTTGTCTTGCTGCATGACCCACCTTCTCTTGAGATTCAGTTCATGGACAGATCTCCTGACATTTTCCTTTAGAATTCTCTGAAACAATTCAGAATTCATTGTTATATCAATGATGGCAAGCCATCCTGGCCCAGATGCAGCAAAACAGGCCCGAACCATGACACTACCAGTGTTTTCCTTTCTCCAAACATAACGCTTTTCTTTTAGACCAAAAAGTTCTATTTTGGTCTCATCCGTCCACAAAACATTCTTCCAATAACCTTCTGGCTTGTCCACGTCATCTTTTGCAAACTGCAGACAAGCAGCAATGTTCTTTTTGGAGAGCAGTGGCTTTCTCCTTACAACCCTGCCATGCACACCATTGTTGTTCAGTGTTTTACTGATGGTGGACTCATGAACATTAACATTAGCCAATGTGAGAGAGTCCTTCATTTGCTTAGAAGTTACCTTCGGGTCCTTTGTGACCTCACCAACTATTACACGCCTTGCTCTTGGAGTGATCTTTGTTGGTCGACCACTCCTGGGGAGGGAAACAATGGTCTTGAATTTCCTCCATTTGTACACAATCTGTCTGACTGTGGATTGGTGGAGTCCAAACTCTTCAGAGATGGTTTTGTAACCTTTTCCAGCCTGATGAGCATCAACAACTCTTTTTCTGAGCTCCTCAGAAATCTCCTTTGTTCGTGCCATGATACACTTCAACAGACATGTGTTGTTAAGAGCAGACTTTGATAGATCCCTGTTCTTTAAATAACACAGGCTGCCCACTCGCACCTGATTGTCATCCCATTAATTGAAAACACCTGACTCTAATTTCACTTTCAAATTAACTGCTAATCCTAGAGGTTCACATACTTTTGCCACTCACTAATATGTAATATTGGATCATTTTCCTCCATAAATAAATGACCAAGTATAATATTTTTCTCTCATTTGTTTAACTGGGGTCTCTTTATCTACTTTTAGGGCTTGTGTGAAAATCTGATGATGTTTTAGGTCATATTTATGCAGAAATATCTATTATTATCTATAAAGGGTTCACAAACTTTCAGGCACCACTGTATGTGAGACTAGCTGTTCTTGGTAATCTTTACATTCCAGTCTTTGGCATTGTACCCATTAAAAGCTGAAGGCATGTGGATGAAGATTGAATTTCAGTTTCCAGCTTCATAAATATATAACGATGAGCATCAGTGGGGATGGGTTGAGGCGATTACCAATGACCTTATCTGAGCTCCGCTGTGTGATGGAAACACTTTTGTTTACATGACGTCAAAAACTTCACAATGACTTATGCAATGCAGAGCCTAATCTGATGAAAATGGTAGACATTTGACATTCTCAGCACTCATATAACTTCCATGAAGCAAAAATTCAGTTTAAAGATGTATACATTTAATTGCTTGTAATAGCGTTAGTGTATAATAAGTCTTACCTTAACCCCTAACCCTAAACCTGACTACACAAACAAATCTATACTATTCTGACAACTATGAACTCACACAGGAGTTAGAGATGGACTGTACTGCCTAGAACCTTCCATAAAGGTTAATTAATCTGATAATTAATGAGACCGAAGAAGGCACTTGACTTCATCTTGAGTACATTGAACTGTTCTTAATTAATTGGGTTTTTATCAGAGTATGGGAATGTCATTAGGGAAGATTATTTGAAGTGTGCTAGGAGGCACCCAGTGCTGTAAAATAGCCTCATATTTGTCGGCTCTTAAACAATCATCCGAAGCAACCACTGGACTTAATGATTTCCATTATGGATCCTCCACCATATTGAACAGCCAGCCAATATTATGGGCTGAAGGCATCCTTTTGTAGTCCTTACACCACCATGTACATCACTTTATTAGGTACACCTCCTTGTCGTTACTCTCATTTTCCATTTTTTCAGTTCCAATAACCATATAGAAGCACTTTGTAGTTCTACAATTACAGACTGAAGTCAATTACAGACTGTTTCTCTACATACTTTGTTCATTTCCTTTACTCTACAGGACCAGCACAGATCAGGTACTATTTGGGTGGTGGATCATTATACAACTGCATTGACACTGATGTTGTGGTGGTGTGTTAGTGTGTGTTGCGCTGATACGAGTGGATCAGACACAGCAATGTTGCTGGAGGTTTTTAAACACTGTTCATTCACTGTGCACTCTATTAGACACATCTACCTAACTTATTGTTCCGCCTTGTAAATGAAAAGTCAGAGACCTGTTTGCTGCTGAGAAGACTGAACTCCATTTTCACTGTAGTGGTCACCCCACTGCTATAATCCCTCCACTGGCTCCCTGTAGCTTCTGCGTCAGGTCCAAAACCCTGATTCTCACCTACAAAGCCAAAAAAAGGAGCAGCACCTTCTTACCTAAAGGCTATAATCAAACCCGGCTCTGTAGATTGTACCTTTCAAGACACAAGCTTGGCTTGACTGCACCCACTATTCAAGATTAAATGGAGATGAGCATCAAGACTCTTCTCTGTACTGGCACCCAGGTTGTGGAATGAACTTCCACTGGATGTCTGAATGGCTGAGTCTCAAGCTGGATTCAAACAGCGTCAAAAAGACACTGAAATTGCATTTCCATGATCCTTCTGTCACCTTTGTTCTTACCTTGAGCTATCGGTAGGAGTAACCCTCCCTCAAACAGAAGCAGTTCTGTCTGTGCAGCATTCCACCAGTTTGGAAACTGGAGGCAAGGCTGGCCCTCTCCGCTGTGGCAAGTTAGCGCAATAGACAGCTGGACCACCCGAGCGTCACCTCTTATGCACTTCAGTGAAGTATAAACACAACTGAATGTTCTGAGGGGACAGAAAAATGGGTCTTTGTTCAATTTGTCAGGCCTTTAGACCCGCTGTCAGTTTGCTGTACCTGCAGAGAGTTGTGTGAGCTCAATTAAAAACCAGTCCTGACCTACACCTTCAGCTATTGTTTCAGCATAGATGTGGCCTAGAGCGCTAAAGAGGCTGCTTTTGAAGAGTGTCGCCGGTGCAGGTCTCGTTCCGCTTTGAAAACCAGCCAGGTTCCCTCCAGCATGGAGAGATCACAGGGTTCACGTGGAGTCTTTGTTTCGTGGTCATGCTATCTGATTTCCCATCATGTCCATCTTCTGTCCCCGCTTCTCCCGGCTCAGAACAAACTGATCTTCCAGCCTGTCAGATAATGGTTCTAAGTTATGACACTTTCATAAACACTCACAGTTTGGCAGTTTGGGCTTCTTTCATGTTGTACTCTGCAATTAGCTGTAAATGTCATCGTCTTTCAAAACTTAGGATCTTCTAAAGCTTCCCTCCTCCGTTTTTATTAAGGTGCCTGAACTAAGCTGATTGAATCTCACTGAACAATAAATAGATTTAATAGAGGAGACTGTTTTAATAATTGAACTGCCCATTCTAATCGGCCAATCACACGCCAGAATGCATTTATTCATGTGGACATTTATTATCCAGAGCGACTTACAA
The DNA here is from genome assembly GCA_025084515.1 of Ancistrus triradiatus. NCBI lineage: Eukaryota > Metazoa > Chordata > Actinopteri > Siluriformes > Loricariidae > Ancistrus > Ancistrus triradiatus. Next base: position 199,946 of record JAJAGP010001275.1, on the reverse strand, counting down.
TTGATACAGTCTTACAATCCAAGCACTTGTGGGTTATGGGTTTGCTCAAGGACCCAACAGTGGCAGCTTGGCAGAGGTGGGATTTGAACCCTGGACCTTTTTGTCCAGTACCTTAACCGCTAGGCTACCACAGTCACTACCACAGACATGATTAAGACGAACTGCTGAAGTTCAGACCGCAGGCCAGTCCAGTACTAGTACTCTCTTCCTAAACAACCATGCCTTTGTGATGTGTGCAGCATGTGGTTTTGCATTGCCTTGTTGAAAAATGCATTGATTGTTCCTGGAAAAGATGTTGTCTTGAAGGCAGCTCTAAAATCTCAGTGTACTTTTCTGCATTAATGCCACATCACAGAAGTGTGAATGACCTTTACCAAAGGCCCTGACCCGACCCCATACCATGACAGAGCCTGGCTTTTGGATTTGTTCCTCATAACTGTTTAAAGTGGCATTAGTGAATGTAACTCTGTATTGTAGAGCTTGATAAACGTTTGATAAAGTAATCTCTTGGCCGTGTGGTTCTATCAGCTATTGATGGGTGACGGTTCTTGATACAGTGCCGTCTGAGGGATATTACTAAGTACTGTAGAACTTCTATTGCTGTTGGCAAGGTGTGATATTTGACTATAAATAAACCTTTAAAGAACAGGACACTAGAGCATATAGTGGTCCTGCTAAAGCCTATATAAAAAGTGAAGCAGTGACCCCTACCCTGCCTGCAAAATATCGCTTTATAAGATTTTATGGCAATTACTTTACAGCTGAAGGAGCATAGAACTGTTGATGGATGAAATTGGATACAGATCAGATTTGGGCGAGATCTGAAATTGCTTGATATTGCTGCTGAATGAAACAGGATGTAGACAAGATCTGAACTGGAGGACATCTGAGATGGTTAAAATTGTTAGTTAAAGGTAAGGTTGAAGATGAACAAGATCAGAACTAGACAAGGGTTGATTAACATTGCTGCTGGTGGATAAAACTACATAAAAGCGATCACAGCTAGACATACTCTGACCTGGCTGAGCTTGTTATTGGATGAAACTGGATTTGGAGAAAAGCAGAAGAGGTTAAGATTGTTTCTTGTGCTGGACTGTGGTGGCCTAGCGGGTAAGGTACTGGACTATGGACCAGAAGGTCCAGGGTTCAAATCCCACCTCTGCCAAGCTGCCACTGTTGGGTCCTTGAGCAAGGCCCCACAATTAGTTGGACTGTAAGACTGTATCAGTTGTGAGTCGCTCTGGATAAGGGCGTCTGCTAAATGCTGTAAATGTAAATGTTTCTGTATGTACCAAAAAGCCCAGTCATAGCAGGCCAGGATTTCCCAGGGTATGATCATTCATTCATAGCTTTTCATATCCGCTTAATCCTCAGTCAGTATGTTGACAGCAGTTTAATTGATATTGTGTGGAATACCATTAAAAACATGATCTGTGGAAATGTTTTTTTTAATGAAATCATAGTTTGTAAAGGCAGACAACATGTTCAGGTGGTTGTTTTACCCATCTGTGGCAATTGGACTGATTGAAACACCTGAAACCATTGATTATGAAGTATGTCCTAATACTTTTGTATAGGGCTAAACATTAAAAGTTATACAAAGTTCAGCTGCCAGTTAACACCACTCGCCAAATACATCACAGTAAATAAATAGGAAAGGATGTCTTTATGGGTTTTAATTCCAGCCTGTAAGACAAAGAGAGACCATTTCAAACAGGTATAATGATTCTCTATAGGCAGTGTAGGGGTGACATGGAGCATATTTATAGATCAATTGATTCAGACCTTTATGAAAAAATGTTAAAGGAGATTGTCAGGGAACAGTGAGTTTTGCAATAGCCACTTTAGAATTCCACACCGTAACTCTGCTGAATTGCTGTGGCAGGGTCTGAAGAGGCTGCCCATGCATTAAATCCCCAAATAGACTGCAAAATATATCGGCCATCCACTGCAGGTTATTGCTGGTAAAGGCATACGAGGGTTTACATACCTTCTCAAGCCACAACTGTGAATAATGGATCAATATGTTCCATAAAGGAAGGATTGAACACTAAAATACTTGTCAAATAAAGCAGAAGGTTTATGTGTGTCAGGATGATGGGAACAGACCTGCAGCCACGTCATCCTACACAGCTCCCTTCTGACCCATTTCCCTTTCCACAGCAGACTGCTTAACTACAACTAGCTGTGCTTCTCCTATTTTATACGTATACCCTCCATCATTCATCTCTCCTTTGTCATGGGCAGGCCCTCACCAAGTGTCTGCTGTGTTTGGGTTCTTGTTCCTTAACCCTGTTCCTGAACTCCTCACCAATTGTCTGCTGTCTTTTTGGTTCTTGTTCCTGAACTCCTGTTCCTGAACTCCTCACCAATTGTCTGCTTTTCTTTTGTTCCTGTTCCTGAACCTGCTCCTTTCCTGACTCCTCACTCACCAATTGGGGTCTGCTTGTCTTTTGGTCGTTTCCTGAACTCCTGTTTCCTGAACTCCTCACACAATTGTCTGCTTCGCCTTTTGGTTCTTGTTCCTGAACTCCTGTTCCGGACTCCTCACCATTTCTGCTTTCTTTTGGTTCTTGTTCCTGACTCCTGTTCCTGAACGTCCGCACCAATTGTCTGCTTGTCTTTTGGTTCTTGTCTGAACTCCCTGTTCCCTGAACGCCTCACCATTGTCTGCTGTCGTTTTGTTCCTGTTCCTTCCTGAACTCCTGTCCTGAACGCCACTCAATTGTCTGCTTGTCTTTTGGTTCTTGTTCCTGAAACTCTGTTCCTGAACTCCTCACCCATTGTTCCTGCCCTCGTCTTTTGTGTCCTGTTCCCCCCGCCTGACTCCCTTTTCCGAACCCTCACCAATTGTCTGCTTTCTTTTGGGTTTTTCCTGTTCCTGAACTCCTGTTCCTGAACTCCTCACCAATTGTCGCTGTTGTCTTTTGGTTCTGTTCCTTAACTCCTGTTTTCTGAACGCCTCACCATTGGTCTGCTTGTCTTTTGGTTCTTGTTCCTGAACTCCTGTTCCTGAACTCCTCACCATTGTCTGCTGTCTTTTGGTTCTTGTTCTGAACTCCTGTTCCTGGACTCCTCCCCATTGTCTGCTTGTCTTTTTGTTTTCTTGGTTCCTGACTCCTGTGTCCTGACTCCTCACCAATTGTCTGCTCGTCTTTGGTTCCTGTTCTGAACTCCGTTTCCTTGAACTCCTAACTCCTCACCAATTGTCTGCCTTGTCTTTTGGTTTCCTTTTCCTGAACTCCGTTCCTGAACTCCTCACCCCAAGAAATGTCTCTTGTCTTTTTGGTTCCTGTTCCTGGACTCCTGTTCCCGACCTCCTACCAATTGTCTGCTCGTCTTTGGTTCTTGTTCCTGAACTTCCTGTTCCTGAACCCCTCACCAATTGTCTGCTTGTTCTTTTGGTTCTTGTTCCCCCCCCCTAACTCCTGTTCCTGAACTCCTCACACCATTGTCCTGCTTGTCTTTTGGTTCCTGTTTCCTGAACCCTGTTCCTGAACTCCTCCCAATTGTCTGCTTGTCTTTTGGTTCGTGTTCCTGACCTCCTGTTTCCTGAAACTCCTCACCAATTGTCTGCTTGTCCTTTTGGGTCTTGTTCCTAACTCTGTTCCTGAACTCCTCACCAATTGTTCTGCTTGTCTTTTGTTCCTGTTTCCTGAATCCTGTTCCTGAACTCCTCACCAATTTGTCTCCTTGTCTTTTGGGTTCTTGTTCCCTTGTTCCTGAACTCCTGTTCCTGAAACTCCTCCCAATTGTCTGCTCGTCTTTTGTTTCTTGTTCCTGAACTCCTGTTCCTGACTCCTCACCATTGTCTGCTTGACTTTTGGTTCTGTTCCGACTCTGTTCCTGAACTCCTCACCAATTGTCTGCGTGTCTTTTGGTTCTTGTTTCCTGAACTCCTGTTCTGAACTCTCCTCACCAATTGTCTGCTTGTCTTTTGTTCTTGTTCCTGAACTCCTGTTCCTGAACTCCCACCAATTGTCGCTTGTCTTTTGGTTCTTTTTCCTGAACTCCTGTTCCTGACTCCCTCCCATTGTCTGCTTGTCTTTTGGTTCTTGTTTCCCTGAACTCCTGTTCCCCTGAACTCCCTCACTCACTTGTCTGCTGCTCGTCGTTTGTTCCTGTTTCCTAACTCCTGTTCCTGAACTCCTCACCATTGTCTGCTTGTCTTTTGGTTCCTTGTTCCTGAACTCCTGTTCCTGAACTCCCTCACCCATCTGTCTGCTTGTCTTTTGGGTTCCTGTTCCGAACTCACTGTTCCTGAACTCCTCACCATTGTCTGCTCGTCTTTTGGTTCTTTGTTCCTGACTCTGTTCCTGAACCCTCACCAATTGTCGGCTTGTCTTTTGGTTCTTGTTCCTGAACTCCTGTTCCTGAACTCCTCACCAATTGTCTGCTTGTCTTTTGGTTCTTGTTCCTGAACTCCTGTTCCTGAACTCCTCACCAATTGTCTGCTTGTCTTTTGGTTCCTGTTCCTAGAATTCTGTCTTTTAGTGTTAGTAGTGCTGGGCAGTATACCAGTTTACGCGGTATACTGTTTTATATGCTGTTTTATATACAGTATATTCAGTATTATGTACCGTTTTAAATTTAAATAAGTTTTTTGCGATGTTTGTTGTGATGTTTTAGGTCATATTTCTGCAGAAACATAGGAAATTCTAAAGGGTTCACAAACATTCAAGCACCTCTGTACATGACGTTGCAAAAATGCTGAGAGTCTGTTTCAAGACTGGAAGGCAGACAGTGATTTATTCAAATAAATAAAATCTAACTGGTTTCCTTTCTGTTTTAATGTTTACACCGGTAATTGCCACGTGCCTATGCGAGGTCTTAAACTTGTGTCATAGTCATGTTGTTCACTTTTTATGGCACAAGTGGAAGTTTGGGAAGTGAGATCATTAAGAATTATGTGCTTACATTCCCCGTTACATTGATTTATTATTTGCAGTCATCAGCAGGCGGATAGAAGAAGGCAGTTTGGCTCGGCGACATAAGGGCCAAACGGTCCACTGAGAGGGATAGAGGGAGACAAGAGAACAGAAGATGATGCACAAGGTTGTCATTTCAGTCTGGATGTCATGGGAAGACCGCTGGGAGTCCCTCCTCACCAGTTCCACTTCTGTCATCCCTTTGAACGAGAATTCCTCGCCAAATAAGGTCACCCTGTAGAGGCCGGGGATAAAATAGAGATGTAGAGGCAAAGGAATCGGCTGAAGGGCTGTGGCATACTCTCATTTAGCGTGACGTCTGGAGGGGCATTACTCCGCCCCAGCGGTGTGCTTCAGGAGCGTCGTCTAATCCCCGGCCCTGTGAAAAGCGATTGTGGAATTGGCGTCTCTATAATTCTGTGATAAAAGGTGCATGGCTGTAGCTCCTAGTAAAACCAGGTTAGTGGTGCCTCCTTTTAATCCAGCGCTGTAGTGCTGTTCTCACTCAGTAAATCTCCATGCACATCATATATGTTTGGTTATGTCCTTATAACAGTGATATCATGTGACCACTTTATGGGGTTATTATAGGGATGTTAAACTTGGATGAGAAAAAGCAACCTAATTAATATACACTCATAGACCAAATAATAATAATAATACACCCAGATAGAAAGGTCAGATTGCTGCAAAACTTGGCTGGTCTTGGGTGGATATGTAAATGAGTAGGCGGGGTCTCATTAGACACTGGGTCTTGCCACAAGAGGGCGTAACAGTGCTTCAATAACGCAATTTTTTAGATTAAGCAAATAGTTTGCGATGGTGATGGGAAATATTTGGCTTTCCAGAGCTTTTAAGCCAATATATAAGGCAATATATTGCTTATAATATAAGCAATTGTGGTCCAGTACTTTAACCTCTAGGCTACTTCTCTAGACTATTTCAGCATGGCACTTACAGCTGAAGTTGAAGTTAAGGCTCCAATTGTTGAAACCCACGCTTGAACCAGAGACCCCTGGGTCTTCAGTCAAACACACTCCCATCTGAGCTATTTCAGCAGGTTTTGAAAGCCACTGTCATGTACTTTTATTTAAAAGTCTTGTCTAATACCCTAAGGCACACACACATATTTTAAAATATGAAGGCTTTTACCAGCTTTCATTGGTATATTGGAGCATTCATAGATAATATATTTAAGTTGTGTGCTTCTGTCACTGGGGATACATAGATAGGGACTGTCATAGATTGCTATCAAATTTCTGCTGAGAAATAAAGTGAGTAGAAAACTTGGAGTCACTGACTGCGGATCAATCCTAACTCATTTGATTCACTGCAGTAGTACGAGCCTGAGCAATTACATTTGATTTGAGATGAGCAGTGCATTAGGTTCAGTTTTCAGACTTATGTTCGAGTCACCCACTACCGACCAACCATTAAACGTCTAAAGAGTTTCAAAATATCGTAACGTACTGAGGTTTGGTTTGCTGGAATCACATGACTGGGCCATATCGGCCTTACACGGCCCATACATTTCTTTGAGCTTCTTCAGTTGTTTGACCTAGCTTATGTATTGAGCAACATGGGACTGTGCTAGCCTAGAGGGTAAGGTGGTGTACTATAGACCACAAAGTCCAGGGTTCAAATCCCACTTCTGCCCAGCTGCCACTGATTGGTCCTTAAGCAGGACCCTTAACCCACAAATGCTTGGATTATAAGACTGTATCAGTTGCAAGCTGCTGTGGATAAGGGTGGCTGTGTCCGTACTCTCACGCTCTCACTCTCACAACACAAGATTAAAGGAAGACAAGCATCAAGACTTCTCTGTACTGTTACTCAGTTGGTGGAATGAACTTCCACTGGAAGTCCAAATGGCTGAGTCTCTTGCTGTCTTCACACAACGACTAAAAAACTCACCTCTTCACTCGGCACTTAACTGAAAATGCGACTGCATTTTTACCAAAATAAAATGTTTGTTTGTGTATTTGCCCTCATCAGAACCTAGCAGGGTTTTAGTTGGATTGTGTTCTTGGGCTATTACTTGTTTGTTCTACTATGATGTACTGTCTACTAAGAAGAATACTGGATAAGGGCATCATTTAATTTTGGTTGGACTTAAAATCTGGTGAAATCTTATGTTTCAAATTAGTTTTGAGGAATGATTGACTATACATGGATGTATATAAAGTAGGCTAAAAATAAATAGCAGCACTGCTGGCTTGGTGTTCCTGAGAGCAGAGGTTCGAATTTCACATGGGACTTGCAATGTGAATAAAAATATGGCTTAGAACTAGTGAAACTAATTGCCAGTGCAGTCCTTGCTATAATTTTATAAATATAGCATGATCTAAGTGCTCCAAAGAGAATAAAAGGGCTACAAACAAGACAAATTAAGCAATTAGTTTACCATTTATGCAGAAGCACACTGAATTACTTGATTATGAATGAAAAAAGCCCTAAAATAAGCTCTTGCTTATTTGAAGAGCACCCATATTTCGTGTTCATTATCTGAAAGCAAACATTTATGCAGCAAATTCCAAGCAAAGGTTATTCTAAATTAGGTTTGTAATTTACCTGTTTCTTAATCCACTCAGTGCGCCAGTCCATCACAGGGCAAAGTACGGGTTGTTGGTGCAGTGCATGAGATGATAAATTGCCACTGCACTACCAAGTACTCTTTTTATGATGTTCTCTTGTTCTCTAAAGAAAAAAAACAAGCTATTTTTGATTTTCTTTAGAGCAAGTCATACTGTTTTATTTTAGGACATTTTTACAAGTGCAATTTACTGCGAGATAATTTCACTAGTTTTAGACCATTTTTCTCTAGTTTCTTTCTTTTTTCTTTTTTTTTAACTGATAAGGGTTTTGTTGTTGTTGTTTTTTGCAATATTACAGGAGTACATTCATACTCAAACCATAAATTTGCACAGCAATATGCATGCAAAATGTGTGGGTTGTATTGTTCTATCCGTTTTTGTTAACTTTTATTCAGATTTTGGTTATTATTTATTTATTTCATTATCTTCGGCTTGAGCTGGTTTGTATTAATAAGTTTGTGCACCCTTTAGAGTTTTGTATACAGTATTTCTGTACTGACTCAATATTACATATCTATGAGTGGCAAAAGTATGTGACCCTTTAGGTTAGCTGTTAATCTGAAGGTGAAATTGGAGTGAAGTGCTGTCAGTCAGGTGTGAGTGGGGACCGGTCAAGGGCGGGTGAGGCACTGGACAGACAGAGCCAGGTTTACACATATATGAACCCCAAAGAGATTCAATGATTTGTTTTTTTGGGATTTTCATTATCAGTTAGTGGAAAGATGTGGGATGGACCAAGGAATAACTCCTTACATTTCCTATAGCAACAAGCCTAAATATATTTTTCATTTTTGTGAAATAAATGACCTAGACCTAGGGGTGTCTGAAGTCTGGGCCTGGGACCAGATGCGGCCTGAGGACAGATTTTAATTGACTTGTGCATTATGTGTAAATGAAGACAAGAACCACTTGAAGTCCAGACTGGCTGTTCACTTATATGACGACTTATATGACGTCTTGCTGTCAAACCAGACCTAAAGCATATAATGCAGTCGAAAGGTTAGTTAGTTTCTAGTGGGCTGTTTCTTCTGGTAAGTTGAAGCATCTGATTTGATATTTAAAACAATGACTATTGGTACAGTTTCTTTTGTACTTATTTGGCTACGTGACTTAAGAAATATTAATGAAATGAACGTCTGTTAGCATTCCATAGGTCTGGTTTATTGTTTATTTGGTTTATTTAACACACACAAGGTTATATTGATACACAATGTTACTTCAAATCTAGTCCTATATATATATATATATATATAAAATCAGACCAATTTAGTGTAATCAATTAACCTAACACACATGTCTTTGGACTGTGGGAGGAAACCAGAGTAAACCCACGCAATCACAGAAAGAACCCAGACTGCTCCACCCTGGGATTGAACCCAGGACCTTCTTGCTGTGAGGCAACAGTGCTACCCACTGAGCCTCCAAGCTGAGCACATTTACATTTACAGCATTTCGCAGACGCCCTTATCCAGAGCGACTTACAATTGATACAATCTTACAATCCAAGCAATTACAATCCTTGCTCAAGGACCCAACAGTGGCAGCTTGGCAGAGGTGGGATTTGAACCCTGGACCTTTTGTTCCATAGTCCAGAACCTTAACCGCTAGGCTACCACAGTCCACAATTTGACACGACATGTTTTAAAGTTGCAGTATTATGCATAAATGTTGTAAAGAAATTTGTTGTCCCAGCACCCATTACATGTCCTGCCATTTACAGCCAGCCACCATCGCCTTGTTGTGAGCACTTCAATCCTGCTTTTGCTGTGAAGCAGCACACTGCCCCAACTGCTGGTGTGATGATCTGGGGAGCCATCCATTGCGACAGTCATTCATCCCTAGTAGTGATATGAGGGACACTAACAACTCAGCAACATCTGCAGGACATCCTGCGACCACATGTGTTGCCTCTCATGGCAGGGCTTCCAACTGGCATTTTTCAGCAGGATAATGCTCACCCACACACAGCAAGGGTTTCCCAGGAATGCCTTCACCAGATTACAACACTTCCTTGGCTTGCCCGGTTGCCAGATTTATTGCCAATCGAGCATTTATGGGACCAGCTGGGAAGCTACTTTCAGTAAACTACAAGTGTGGAGGATCTACAGGCCCAGCTATGGGCAAATGTGACATAGAGGCATATCTAGCAGACGACGAGCTCTCACCAAGACGTACACTACCCAAAAGTAGGCTCTGAGAGCCTGTTTATAGGGCAGCGGGGGACTTTCACGCCCTCTTGTGCAAAGACCCAGTGTCTAATCAGACCACACCTAATCATTTATATATTTCAGACAGAACTGCATGCCGAGTTTTGCAGCAATCCCACATTTCTATTTGGGTGCTTTATTTTTTTGTCAGTGAGTGTAGAACCTTGACCTTTTTTTTTCAACCACAGCAGTTGATTCTAAACTGCCTCAGGCTTATCTAAGTGTACATTGAATTTTGTTTTTTGCAGAGGTTGTGTGAGCTTCAAGAAAATCTACCATCTACTAAAATCAACAAAACTTTGACCAGAGGTATCCAAACTCTAAACAGACTATAGTTTAAGAACATAGTGAGGCATCTGCGAAGCAGCTAAATCTCAGTTTATCACGAAAAGAGTAAGTCCATTATTCCTAAATCATCTTCAGCACTAAACAGACTCAAAGCCAGGCTAATCCCTTCAGCAGAGCTTTAGGACTGAGTGATATCAGAGAGGTGAAGGAGCACTCTAGGCTGTGATTATCATTCTAGTCGAAAAAGCAGTGCCCTGCTTTGTTTTCAGGACCTGGCCCAACCTTTAAAGTCAAGACAAAGAAATGTCAACACCGACATCAATGTGCCTGCGTCTCCCTCGATGGTGAGGAAGGTTGTGGGCCACGTCTGCGCTGCTTTTTTGATGCCTGTCTGTCATGCATGTTTTATCACAGGCTTGAGAAGTTTCTGCTTTGGCACAAATGTTGGTTACTTTGAATAAAGGAGATACAGCCGTACATCCAGTGGTGCCTGAAAGTTTGAAACATTCAGAGTTTTCTAGATTTCTGCATAAATATGAGCTTAAACGTCATCAGGTTTTCAAAAAATGCTGCAAAAACAAAAGGTAGGGACAGTATGGAAAATGCAAATAAAAGAAAAACAAGTGTTCATTACATTTACTTTGGCTTCTATTTCATTGCAGACAGCATGAATCAAAGATATTTCTTTTTTCTGGTTAACTTCATTTCATTTGTTAACAAGATCTAATTAACAAGATCTGTTATACTGACGGGTCTGAGCACAGTCCCCGGTTCCACTGTATGATGGTCCATCCCAGAGGCCTCCGAGCCCAGAGAAGTCGACGCCACTTCTGGACATGGTTATAACATAAGGCTTCTTTTTTGTACAGTAATGTTTTAAGTGGCATTCATGAATGTAACTCTGTGTTGTAGAGCTTGATAAAGGTTTGATAAAGGAATCCCTTGTCCATGCTGGAGAACTATGACACTCCTGGGGAGAGTAACAATGGTCTAGACTGTACAGAATCTGTCTGATGGTGGATTTTTTTGGAGACTAAACTCTTTGAACATGGATTTGCAACCTCTTTGTAACCTTTTCCAGCCTGATGAGCATCAGCAACTCTGGGGACTATGGTAGCCTAGTGGTTAAAGTACTCGACTATATGACCAGAATGTCCAGGGTTCAAATCCCACCTCTGCCAAGCTGCCACTGTTGGCTCCTTGAGCAAGACCCTTAACCCACAATTGCTTGGACTGTAAGACTGTACCAATTGTAAGTCGCTCTGGGTAAGGGCGTCTGCTAAATGCTGTAAATGTAAATAAAAAACTCTTTTTCTTGGTATTATTACTATTCATTTGTATGTTTTAAATTATGAACCTGCTAGCTCATGCATACAGTTTCTACATTTTTTGGCCATAGAGTATTTACAGCATATGGCGCCATCTATAGTGTTGTAGAGTTCGAAGGCTAAAATGATATACAGACACAAACTCTCAAATCGTCACACTACAGCAAGAGCGAGGACAAATGTGAGAAACTGAAATATATGGCTTTTTTGGAACGAAGCAGACCGTGAATGAGCAAGGCAAAAAACATAGTCAAACAGCCCCAAGCCAATGTGCAGAGTGAAAAGTTCTAAGCAGAAGAGTAATCCAGATAAGATTAGCAACCAGAAACAGCAGAACAAGCTCCCAGTGTGACTTTGCAATGGACGAGTAAACAGATGGCTGAATGAGGTGTGTGTGAACTGCAAGGCAAGAGAGTCAGATCACCTCAAACAGCAGGCTTGACTGGGGGGTTTGTGTGTGCAAGGTATTCTGGGAATTGCAGTTTGCCATACAGAGGTGTGACATAAATATATGATAGAGTTCTTATCAATTATCATTCATTCATTCATTCATTCATTCATTCATTCACTCACTTTCTTATCTGCTTAATCCTGGGCAGGGTCATTGGTTTACCCCAGTGCCCAGTCGGCAACATGGGGCACAAGGCATGAACAACCCTAAACAGGGTGCCAGTTCATTGTAGGGCACACGCACTCACACACTCATGGCTACTTTAGCCTCATCAATTAACCTAATGCATGTGTTTAGACTGTGGGAGGAAACCAGAGGATCCAGAGTAAACCCACAGGGACCCAGAGAGGACCTGGACAACTCCACCTTGGATAGAACCCAGGACTTTCATGCTGTGAGTCGACAGTGCTACCTTCCGAGCCACTGTGCCACCCCTTAATAATTATAATAAATTATAAAAAGAAATGAAAATCTGTTTTTTATCTCCAGAAATTGCAGCCGCAAACAGCTGTGGATCCCCAAGCAGAGGCGGGAGTTTAAGAGCAATAGTCAGTCCGCAATGAAACAGTTTCCATTATAATGAAGTTTGAACAAAAATGTTTCTGTTTGTTGTCATTTATAATTCTTAGACAGAATGAAAATCCGGTTGGTCATATGTTTAAAAAAATAGAAATTGGAATCGGCCTTAATATTTCTATTAAACCTATATGTGTGACTGTTTCATATGTTGTTATATGTTTAACAATTTTCACAATTTGCAAGTTTAACTAAATTAAATAAAAGGAGAAATAAAAGAAGAAATATAGCTTTCATATGGTCATTTTATTTAAAAAACATCAGGACTGAATAAACAGTAAATGTGCTATATTGTGATATATATCTTTATTGTGATATGAAATTTAGGTCATATTACACAGCCCTATGCTCTGGGAACCATGAAATGTGAGCTTAAATGTTTGATTTAGAACCAGTATCTTCAGTTCAGAATTAAATCCCACTACGCAATAATGCAGGGTCAACAAAATAAAAACAAGCCGACAGTCGTACATGTATTCCTTTTCAAATGGTCGCGACCGGAAACCACTACCAGATTGTGCTGACTTGGACAGAATTCTTTGATGGGCCTGATGAATTGCCTTGTCTCTGTTGTAATTCAGATGGCTCTAGAACGCGTTTAGGGAGGCTGCTAAGTGTGTGAAATGGTCTCAGGGGCCTCCTGTCCAGGGCTGTTATGCTGCTTATTGCACACAGGCCAGCTCTCAGAATAGGAAATTAGCCCCTGTGCATCCAAGCAATAGCAATCTTTAAGGCCCATGTGACGAGGAACATACAATCCAGCATTATGAAGATGGATTATTCGGTTTTAGACAGGCTTACAGTAGCAATAAACCCGACGGGCAAGATCGATTTTGGTTTAGATATGCTAACGAACTCAGCCACTGGTGAACGATTAAGATGACTTGCAGTCCGTGATGGATTTTCTATCGTGGATCACATTCAGGCTAAAAACATTTCTGCTGCAGGTAAACACCTCTGTACCACTGACATAGATCATCCTTTAAAGTTAGGCAGGACCTTTAAAGCTACGCTTATTGAAGGGTCTGTGTGATTATGGAATCTAATTTAGATACAGATCTATGCTGTAGACATCACAGTCAGTCACCTGTGGACGTGATCTTGATCTAGAGGGGTTTAAATATGGGGTCAGATCAGGGCAGGTTGTTCTACAAGGCCGCCTCAAAGACTATACCTTTAATGTGCTTGGAATGAAGGTAGAGGTAAGCACTGTTTAACATCTTGATGAGCAACGTCTGTTCACTTTAATGGCCGAGGTGTTTAAAACGATAATAAATTATAATAGGAAATAAAAATCTGTCTCTTAGGCCTTGACGTTGGATCTGTAAACAGTCAATCAATGCTGCAGAAACACGGGCAGATGTGGGAGTTAAAGAGCAGAAACTATATATATATATATAATCATTATTATTATTATTCTCACTCTCTCACATTGTACTAGGTCGCCTGTTTGGGGTTTTTGCTTTGAGCCAGTTCACTTGCTCGTTTCTCTCGTGGGATCTGGCAACCCTGGCAAAGATAGTAAGACAGACAAGTGTGTGTGTGTAGTGTGTGCTTACTTGCTTGTTTTGGGCTAGAGGCTACTGTAACTCGGTTGATGTGTTTAGAGACTTTTTTGTGCAAGTTCCTCATATTCTCTCTAACCTATAACTATATAAACTGATTCACATTCACTCGTTGAGTCTCTGGTTCATCTGGTTCACCTTCCGTGTCGTTCCTAATACTGTTATCAATGCATTTTTGGCTTCTGTTAAACAAGAGAATCGGGTCCATCAAACCATCCTCTTAAGGTATTAGGGATGCTGTGTAGATGGGAGCGTTCCACTCATGTTTTCAATTGTGTCTCTGACTCATTTACGTATCGTTTGCACACAGATTTCTTGTGAACACATCCTTTATATTTACATTACAGTGGACTGACATACCTATGCAACTATGGTAATGCGGGCTTTAGACGGGGCATACCTGTAATAAAGCCCATAAGGGTCAAAAAGTTTAGTTATCTACAGTAAAATGAGGAAGATTCATAGATGGATGGATGGATAGATAGATAGATAGATAGATAAGACTGGTCCTTAAAAGTTTGTCAATCCTTTAGAAATTTCTGCATAAATATGACCTAAATATCATAAGATTTAAAAAAAAAAATCCTAAAAGTAGAAACAGGGAACCTAAGTAAACAAATGAAAATAAATGATATCTAATTTGAAGGTGAAATTAGAGTTAGATGTTTCAATCAATGAGACGATAATCAGTTGTGAGTGGGCACCCTACTATACTGTATTTAAAGAACAGGGATCTATCAAAGTCTAATCACAACACGTTTGTGGGAGTGTATCACAATACATACAAAGGAAATTGATGCTGATCAGGCTGGAAAAGGTTAGTAAACCATCTCTATAGTGTTTGGACTCCAAACAATCCACAGTCAGACAGATTGTGTGGAGGAGACCATTGTTATCCTCCCCAGGAGTGGTCGACCAACAAAGACCACTTCAAGTGCAAGGCAAGGAACCCAGGGTAACTTCTAAGCAACTAAGAGCCTCTCTCACAATGGCTAATGTTAATGTTCTTGGGTCCACCATCAGGAGAACAACGACAGTGTGCATGGCAGAGTGTGTCAACCCTATTGGATCCAATCTGGAGATGGAAGTTAAGATCGTGTTCACCAACTATAAGAGTAGATCTGCCATATATACTCTACTTGTACATTTCAAACATTTCACGTACTTCTATCCCCAAATGAAACTGCTCTGGGGCGTTGGTGGATAAAAGTGTGTTTACTCAAGTTCACATGCGATGCAAACCGACACTACAGTATATGTATTTTTCATGAGGTATAATCAAGGTATACATCCGGTTCTTCTAGGAATAGGGGAGTTGTGAAGTAAAATCCATAGCATTCACAGTTCAGTGTTTGTAAGGTTTCGAAGTCGACATCCTTCTGAACTCCTGCCAGAACCTGAATTTCTGAAGGTCGTCATGTTGCATGCAGGAGTGTCAGGGGTTGTACTCAAAGGAACTCATATAGGAATGTTTCATGGACTGGACTTCATTAAGAAGAAAAGAAAAAAAAACCTAAAAAAACTTTCAATAAAGAAAACTCATGCACTTGCTTGCCATATATGCTCAGTCCAGTTCAAGCTCACCATAGGGGAGTAGAAGGGTCTAAACAGAAGGTACAGGGCATAAGGCAGGACCCAACCCCTGACAGGGATGTTGAGTTTAATTACCTGTAGTTATGAATTATGTGTACTATCAAAAGCTTTACATTGATCATGCAACAAGCTGCCATTTGTAGTGAATGTGTACTTAATGGAATTGCAGAGCTGATCCCCTAGAGGGCACCGTTTCCTGTGTAATGAGGTTATCTGGGAGGGTTTCTGTAGAGAGAAGAAATGGGAAAAATACAGATACGTTTTGTGATACGAAAAAACACACGTTACGTTTTGTGAAGAACATATGTATATTAACAACATCCTTCACTTTATTAGGAACACCTGTACACCTATGAATTCAGGCATTGATCTTATCAGCCAATCATCAGGTAATATTCACATCAACCGCTAGAATGGGGGGAAATGTGATCTCAGTCATTTTGGCATAAGTGTATATACCAGGCAGGCTTTCTATGGGACTGTGGTGGCCTAACGTTTAACACACTAAACTATGGTCCAGGGTTCAAGTCCCACTTCTGCCAGCCTACCACCGTTGGGTCCTTGAACAAGACCCATAACCCATAATTTGTAAGATCAGTTACAAGCGACTCTAGACAAGGGTGTCTGCTAAATGACTAACTGTAAATAACTGTTGATCTCATGGCATTTTCACCCCCAATCTGTAGAGTTTAGAAAAAAGGAAACAACATTAAATGAGTAGCAGTTCTGAGGATGGAAGCTCCTTATTGGTGAGAGGTCTACGTGGAATGGCCAGACTGGTTCGAGTTGACAAAAAGGCAAATAGGAAAGCATCTCAGAATCTCAGCGGATGATCCACAAGTGGGAAACCCTACCCAGTATTAGTATAGCATTCCTAATAAAGTGCTCAGTGAGTGGGCTTCCAGTATAACCCTTACCCCCAGCCAATACTGAAAGGTAGCGGTTTGGTCGGTGGAAATTCTGGTGTTGTGAAAATGCTTTACAACACTCAGCATATACATCAACTTATTTATATATGGTGTATATAGTGTGTGCATGGTGTGAAATGGAATGTGTCTGTAACTTTTTCCACAGCATGAAAGTGGACTCCTGCTGAGAGAAACCATCATTCAAGAAAAAAAAAAAAGGTTCATGAGCACTGCTGGTGAAGGTAAACACTGCTGTGTGTTTGGACAGCAGGGATATTTGCTTTTGAGAAAACTTTGCTTTTTGGGCGACAAAGGACATACAGGTCTCTCTCTCTCTCACTCTCACTCTCACTCTCTCACATACACACACACATGTTTGTCCTTCTATCATTGTGAGGACCTTCCATGGACCTAGTATTACTGTAGCTAAATAATTTGGTACCCAGGATACCAAGTGATTTTGTTTCAAAATTCTCCACACATTCTCTATTGGGAACAGGTCAGGACTGCAGTCAGACCAGTCCAGTACCCGCACCCTCTTTTTCTTCCTCAGCCATGCCTTTGTAATGTGTTCAGCATGTGGTTTTGCATTGTCTTATTGAAAAATGCATGGATGTCTCTGTGAAAGATTTCGTCTTGAAGGCAGCTTATGTTGCTCTAAAATCTCAGTGTTTTCTGCATTAATGCTGCATCACAGAGGTGTAAATGACCTTTACCAAGGGCCCTGACCCGACCACATACCATGACGGTTGCCTGGCTTTTGGACTTGTTCCTCATAACTGTCTGGATGGCCGTTTTTTTTGTCTGTGATCCAAAAAAGATCTGTTATACTGATTGGTCTGAGCACAATCCCCGGTTCCACTGTGTGATGGTCCATCCCAGATGCCTCCGAGCCCAGAGAAGTTGACGCCGCTTCTGGACATGGTTATAACAAAAGGCTTCTTTTTGTACAATAACGTTTTAAGTGGCATTTGTGAATGTAGCTCTGTATTGTAGAGCTTGATAAAGGTTTGATAAAGTAATCCCTTGTCCATGTGGTTCTATCAGCTATTGATGAATGATGGTTCTTGATGCAGTGCCGTCTGAGGGATCAGAGATCACCCCTCTTCAGTTTAGGCTTGTGTCCTTACCCTTTATGCACTGAAAGTCCTCCAGATTCCTTGAATTGTTTAATGTTATTATGAATTCATGCATACTGCTTTTGTAGCAAATCATGATTACAATCACTAGCTGACATCACCTGTTTGAAATCACGTCATTATTTAGTTTTTTTTTTTTTCTTACCTAATTTGTGACTCTAAATTGCCTCCATCCCGGATTTTTTTGGAATCGGTTTCCGGGGTGACATGCATTAATGGATGTTTATTACCAAATGAAAATGAAGTATGTCCAGACTAAACATGACACATCTTGGGTTCATACTGTCTGCCTTGAAATAAGAGTCAAAGCAAAGCAAAAAAAGTATCTCTATGAGGAAACAAGCGTCCTTGACAAAAAATATAGTTCAATTCAAAAATAGTAGCACCCATTTGGATGATGTGGCATAAATACAGGCCATCAAATGTTGGTCAGACTCTGATGTGTGTGTAGAATATGTGAAGAAGCATAAGACTGTGAAAAGCAATGTTACAAAAAAGAGACCCATCAAAGGTAATACAAACCTGTGTGCTTAGAGCTCTGTGGCACCAACACTACCTGCTGTGCCACTGCATGCCAAGGCTATTTGCAACCTGTCAGTCAAAGGATAGCTCAGTTGCCTTTTTTGTTTTGGCATACAAATACAAAGAAATGCAGGCATATAGACTTTTCACTTAGTGTATTGTTCCTTCATCCATTCATTCATTCACTTTCAAACCCGCTTAATCCAGTTTAGGGTCGTTGGGAACCAACCTTAGACTGGGCACTAATCTATCACACAACATGTGTGTCAGAGGATGTGTGCTGGTGAGCCGCATCTTCCTACACAGCTCTCCTTTGACCCTTTTTGACCTCCGCAGTAGGGTGATCAATTACAGATATATAAACCCTCACTTCAGTGTACTTCTTCACACTCACCTTTTCTCTTAGCTCCTGGTTCTCTGTGTTCTCCTAGTCTGGTTTGTGTATTCTTGTTCTTTCTTCTTGTCTTGTTTCTTGTCTTATATGTTAAGTGTTAGCCTAGCACCTTGTCAGTGTTAGCATTGCCTTTTTGTATTAGCGCCGTGTTTTTTGTGATAGCACTCCTGTAGTGTGTTGTACACAAGTGTTATGCACTTACTTATGTTTGTACTCTGTTCAGTCTGACAATCAGGTGTGAGTGGGCACCCTGTTTTATTTAAAGAACAGGGATCTGTCAAAGTCTGCTCTTCACAACACATTTGTGGAAGTGCATCATGGCACGAACAAAGGACATTTCTGAGGAGCTCAGAAAAAGAGTTGTTGATGCTCATCAGGCTGGAAAAGGTTACAAAACCATCTCTAAAGAGTTTGGACTCCACCAATCCACAGTCAGACAGATTGTGTACAAATGGAGGAAATTCAAGGCCATTGTTTCCCTCCCCAGGAGTGGTCAACCAACAAAGATCACTCCAAAAGCAAGGCGTGTAATAGTTTGGTGAGGTCACAAAGGACCCAGGGTAACTTCTAAGCAACTGAAGGCCTCTCTCACATTGGCTAATGTTAATGTTCCTGAGTCCACCATCAGAAGAACACTGAACAACAATGGGTGTGCATGGCAGGGCTGCAAGGAGAAAGCCACTGCTCTCCAAAAAGAACATTGCTGCTTGTCTGCAGTTTGCTAAAGACCACGTGGACGAGCCAGAAGGCTATTGGAAGAATGTTTTGTGGATGGATGAGACCAAAATGAACTTTTTGGTTAAAAAGAAAAGTATTATGTTTGGAGAAAGGAAAAACACTGCATTCCAGTATAAGAACCTTATCATATCTGTGAAACATGGTGGTGGTAGTATCATGGTTTGGGCCTGTTTTTGCTGCATCTGGGCCAGGACGGCTTGCCATCATTGATGGAACAATCAATTCTGAATGATATCAGAGAATTCTAAAGGAAAATGTCAGGACATCTGTCCATGAACTGAATCGCAAGAGAAGGTGGGTCATGCAGCAAGACAACGACCCTAAGCACACAAGTCATTCTACCAAAGAATGGTTAAAGAAGAATAAAGTTCATGTTTTGGAATGGCCAAGTCAAAGTCCTGACCTTAATCCAATGGAAATGTTGTGGAAGGACCTGAAGCGAGCAGCTAATGTGAGGAAACCCACTAACATCCCAGAGCTGAAGCTGTTCTGTATGGAGGAATGGGCTAAAATTCCTCCAAGCCGTTGTGCAGGACTGATCAACAACTACAGGAAATGTTTAGTTGCAGTTACCAACTATAGGGGCTATAGATGGCCAAACATCTATAGCCCCAGCATGTTATTGAGCTTCAGCAGTGCACCGGGTTCAACCGACTGCACTCTCCTGACTCAAATGCTGCATTAGCTTAATATAAAACAATGACCAAGGAAAACCAAACTTCTCTCAGTTTTTACTGGTGATAATTAATGTCTGCTGCTGAAACGATGAACCTGTGATCCAAAAGGAAAACCCTGTTATAATTAAAAGTTTTAATGTAAAAATAACAACTTTCCATTTGGATCACACGTTCATTGCTTTAGCAGTAGAGCCTTTTACTTATAATAGGTTTAAGTGGGTAGAAACAAGCTTAATGCAAAAAATATTACTTTGAAGTTTAATATAAGAAATAAAGATATTCCTCATACCTAAACACGACTCATGTTTCCCCATTTTGGAATCAAAACAAAATCCCTACTTAAGAATATTACTGACTCTGCATCGCAGGTTTTATGGTGGTCAGTCCTTAAACTCTGCAGGTCTTTTCAACTTTGATGGATTTGGGATTGCACAGCTGTTTACTACAGCAAAAATGAAGCATACACACCATTAACTGAGTACAGCTTGTCCTAACTGCAAACTTTGATAACTTTAATTACAGACCCTGAGATCATAACCCGATGGAAAGATACGCTTCATGCAGTGATCAGAGCTACATTAGGAAGAGCATAACGTCCTCGAGTGAGAGACAGAGAGAGAAATGGAGAGAGGATGGTGATGGATTTTGCCATATTGAAACTACTGTGCCAAAACCCATCTAGCATCACACAACCTCACTCTGAATTCATACATCCATATTCTGTACACTTTCCATGGTGAGGGTAGAACACTCACTCACAAACAGGGCTCGTGCACACACATTCCCTCACACTGGTATGTTTTAGGCAATGGGAGGACTGTGCAGAGACAACAGCTGTGCCAGGACTCAAACCTAGGTCTGTTTCCTTAATCCAGCACATGTTTACTCAGAAAAGTCTTTTTGAAGCTGGTCATTAAAGTACTTGTTCGTTTATCCATCTCAGCAGAAAAACTGACTTCTGGTCACCCTAGATTTGGGCCACTTTCATATGTGGTACCGAAATCTGAAATACATATCTGATACACGGCAATGCGGCTCGGTCTGGACAGCCAGATGGGAATTCTTGTGACTTTTACTTCGTTCCAACTCTACCTTCCTCAAAAAAGCGCACTGAGGAAGGTTTTCATAGCTTGTCTGGTGTCTGGACAGTGAAGTAACAGACCTCAAAAATATTGGTGCAAAGAAATTAGAAGTCACATATCGCAAATTTCTAAAGAAATAGCCGAATGTGGCCACAGGAGGGCGATAACAGGGAAAGCGGAAATTTGCCATATTTATATAAACTATTGTTATATGTAGTATCAGATCATTTGCGAGAGCGAACACTTGCACCCTTACGACACCTGGTGACGGAAAATAGGCGAGTATAGTCTCCCTGTTCTGAAGAATTCCTGACAAGTTCTTCAGGTCGGTCAGAACATCTGCTGTCAACGCAAGACTTTTCATGAAGTTAATGGAGCACAGCGTACATAGCGGCTCTTTACTTCTGGTCCTCTCTCTGCTGTTCCTTGTATCGTCCTCTCATGCCTCTTGGAAATGTCATGCCCAGGCTGGACAAGAGTAGCAAGCTGCAGTGACTGCCCTGCATAAAAAAGCTACCCAGTGGGACACTGAACACTTGTCCAGTCGTTCTGTAGGTCATGAACACATTCACTCAGCTCCCATATGTTTTTGGTGACTGGCTTTATAAGGAGTATAGGATGGTAGGAAAGGTCTGGAAGACTTTCGTTCCCCCTGTCACATCCAATGCCTGGTCCACACCAAGCTCCAGACTGTGGTTAGCTTGTTGCAGGTCAGTGAGATTCTCAAAATCTGTGAAAGGCTTGTTGTGTTTGGTCACATTGCATGCTGTCCTGATTACTGCCAGTGGTCTCAATTGCAGACTCCTGATTGGTGGTGTTTATGTCAAGAAGTACAGCTTTCTTAGTTGCCTCATTGCATGCTGCATGCTTTCTGTGCCCATGGATTTTTTTTTTTTTTGGCACAGTGAAGTGAGAAAATCTGGACATCCCTGGAGTTACCATATGGGGTGATCGTTCCCCATTGGACCAACACACTGGTTAGCAATATTGACACCCCGGGATGCCATGAGACCAACATCTTTCATATCATGAGCCAAGCTTTCCATTTTGAGCCTACAGTCATTGATTTTTTTTCTGCTGAACTGTTCATACTGTTCTTTCTTTTCCATACAGATGGATAAGCATTAGGCCTAGCATCATCACCTGTGCTTGCTTCTGAGAGTCCTGCAGCTGCCAATATTTCTTGCTGACTTTGTGCCCCTCAGTTTGCTAGGAATCGTCTTTCCTGAGTGTTGCTCTACTAACTTTAGCCAGTACATTTTACAGTTTCAGCATCTCAGATTTTTATCTTAATTCTGCATTATCATTTTTGTGCGTTCTTCACCAAAGATCCCTTTACTTTTAATATTTTTCAGGCGTGAGTGGTCACTGTGTTGTATTTGAAGAACACATGTTTGAAAGAGCATATCATGGTATGAAAAAAGAGCCTTCTGAGGATCTCAGAGAAAGAGTTGCTGATGCACATCAGGATGAAGAATGTCTAAAGAGTTTGGACTCCACCAATCCACAGTCAGATTAAGGGATTTCAATATAATTATTGCTTGGTCAGCAAACAAAGATCAGTTGACACTTGGACAATCCAGAAAGTGGAAAAAAGACATTTTGTGGATGGGCGAGACCAATATTTACATTTACAGCATTTAGCAGACGCCCTTATCCAGAGGGTCTTGCTCAAGGACCCAACAGTGGCAGGATTTGAACCCTGGACCTTCTGGTCCATAGTCCAGTACCTTAACCACCAGGCTACTACAGTCCACAATATAGAACGTTTTAGTTTGAATTAAAAGCATTTTGAATGTAGAAGCAAAAACACTGCATTCCTGCATAAGAAGGATATCCTATGAATGCAACATGGTGGTGGTAGTATTATGTTTTCTGCCTGTTTTGCTGCATCTGGGCCAGAACAACTTGCCACCATGGTTGGCTGAATTATAGCAGCAAATTCTAAAGGAAAATGTCAGATCTGTCCATGAATTGAATCTGATGAGTACATGGATCATGCAGCAAAACAACGACCCTAAAGCACACAAGCTGTTCTACCAAAGAATGGCTAAAGAAAAATAAAGTTAATGTTTTATTCTTAAATAATACATTAAAGTCAAAGTCCAGACATGAACCCAATAGAAATGTTGTGGAAGGACCTGAAGTGAGCTGTTAATGTGAGGGAACCCAACGTTTAGTTGCAATTATTGCTGCACAAGCGGGGCATACCAGATACTGAAAGCAAAGGTTCACATACTTTTGCCACTCACTAATATGGATCATTTTCCTCAATAAATAAATGACCAAGTATAATATTTTTGTCTCATTTGTTTAACTGGGTTCTCTTTATCTACTTTTAGGATTTGTGTGAAAATCTGATGATGTTTTAGGTCATATTTCTGCAGTAGCCCGGAAAATTCACCCTCAAGCCACCATTGTACATTTCCACAGAGCATTTCTTAAGCTGTCACTCTTAACATTAAAATTTAATTAAATCCCCTTCTCTATCATGAATATGGATTCACCACGATCCTGCCAGGTAAGCCATGGCCATCTCCTGCGGTGTCAACAAACAGGTGTGGCATGGAGTCAGATCCAGTTGGGCCTGGCTGGAGACTGCCTCGAGCAACATCGCTTGGCGTCTCCAATCGTGCCCTAACAAAAACGTAATATGCCAGGTAAACTCATGGATAGACCTAACTCTGTTTGTGAGTAGAAAGCTGGCCCTGCAGTCTGAATAAAAAGGACCTGCTGTTAAGCCTCAACTCATATGGACACGTCTTGCTGAGGATTTTGTTTTCATAACCCATCAACTAATGCACATCTTGCCAGTTGGCTTGTGGTGCTGTTTTCTCTTTGAAGTCAACCAAACAATGTTTTTTATGGAGCCTGTTTAGAGTTATGTGGTCTAACATTATTATGACTTGTTCTCGTTTCAACGTTTGATGGACAGCAAAGAATCTCCTGCTGTTCTGATACACCACGAACACTGATTTCCACTACAGTGGTGTTTGGATGTTTATGAATCCAAACTTAAGTTATAAATTCTAACTTAAGATTTACATTAAGCATTTCTGTTGGATTGAGGTCAGGACATTGGTTTGGTAATTTTAAAACGTATCTTTCTTGTACTTTAACTATTCTACTTTTTGTTAGAACAACTTGTGTTTAGGGTCGATATCTTGCGATCCACGTTCTCTTGAGATTCAGATTTACTGCAGATTTGCTCCTGTAATTCAGATTTCATTTTTTCATCAATGATGGCAAGCCGTCCAGGCTCAGATGCACCAAAACAGGCCCAAACCATGATATTACCACCACCATGTTTCACAGATCCTGAAATGCAGGATCTTTCTTTCTCTAGACATAACACTCCTCATTTAAACCAAAAAATTCTATTTTGGTTTCATCCAGCCATAAAACATTTTACAGCACCCTTCTGGATTGACAACGTGCGACATGATGGGCAGCAATGTTATTTTGGAGAGCAGTAGCTTTCTCCTTGCAGCCCTGCCATGCACACCATTGTTGTTCAGTGTTCTCTTATTGGTGGACTCATCCTTTAGTTTCTCAGAAGTTACCCTGGGTTCCTATGTGACCTCATAGACTATTACAAACCTTGTTCTTGGAATGATCTTTGTTGGTCGACCGCGTAACAGTGGTCTTGAATTTCCTGCATACCTATACTGTATACACAATCTGTCTGACTGTTGATTTGTGGAATCCAAACTCTTTAGGGATGGTTTTATTAGCTTTTCCAGCCTCTGTTGAACATCAACAACTCTTATTCTAAAGTGCCAAGAAAGCTGTTTTGTTCGTACAATGATACACTTTCACAAACGTGTTGTGAAGATCAGATTTTAGATCCCTGCTCTTTAAAAAAACAGGGCATCCACTCGCACCTGACTGTCATCCCATTGATTGCAAACACCTGCCTCTAATTTCACCTTCAAATGAACTGCTAATCCTAGAGGTTCACATACTTTTGCCACTTGCAGATTTACATTTATGACATTTAGCAGATGCCCTTATACAAGGCAATTTACAATTCATACCTTCTTACAATCTAAGCAATTGTGAATTAAGGCCTTACTCAAGAACCCTACAGGGGATTGAGATGGGCAGAGGTGGGTTTTGAACTCTGGCCATTCTGGTCCATAGTCCAGTAATTTAACCACTAGGCCACACAGTCCCATATGTTTACAAAAAAAATTCTTAATAAATAAATATCCAAGTATAACATTTTGTCAGATTCATTGAATTCATTTTTCTCTATGTACTTTTGTTGGACTTATGTGAAAATCTGATGATATTTTTGCAGAAATGTAGAAAAGGGTTCACAACGAGTCCGAATGCCGTGTTGAACCTTTGTTTCTGGCAGCAGCTGAGTCAAATTTGACCCTCAATACACTTGCCATTGCCATAACTGACCCATAAGTGTCTAAACTGAGTCATAGAACTGTCTGCTGTCTGTGCCGGTGTCTCAAGTGCACAGATTATGTTTAAATGATTATTGAAATTCAATAGCTAGTATGTCATGATGGAGCAGATAGTAGAGATGATTGCTAGGCGCTGTCTGGTTAGTGATGCTTTATTGAAATTACTGGCTGACACAATAGGTCAGAAACTCAGGCAGGCAGATAATCACAGCAGCATCTTTGAAATAGCAGGGAAATGGAGTAATGAGAGAATAAACACAGAGATCACTCCTAGACATGGGCTAACCATCGAGACTCCTCAAAGAGGTGCTGAAAAGTAAGAGTTTAAATCTCCCAGATGGGTATTAGAATGATTAGAACGATGATGAAATAGAGGGGTGTGATCTCAAGGTTTGCCCAGGGGGTGTTTTTCCACATTTTATCCCCACTTTTTATTCCCACCTATTCCCGGAGAACGCCTCAGGATACAGGCGTTACCATGTCCTGGACTGTGTGCCAATTGCCCCTGTCCCAATATATTGTTTAAGTGTTGCAGGCCTGAAATGCAAGTATGGATGTTTATTAACAATTGAAATGAAGTTGACCAGATTTTATGCTTTGGGACTATTTTTGTGTACGTAGCCTCTGTGCTAGAAATGGGTGAGCACTAGAAGGAAAATGTTTAAAAGGTAAGAGGAATGAATTGAAATGTACAGCATGCAGTGTTTTGGCACATGTTGTGTTTTTATGAGATTTGTTTTTCAGAACAGATTCTATCCTGGAACTGTGAGTGCAGGGCAGAGATCCACCTTGGACAGAGCATCGGGGCAGCACACACTCACTCGTTCTTTCATACCTAGAGGCAATATAGAGTAGCCAATCCACCACCTGGTAGTGTTTTTAAACTGCCTCAGAGAACAAAGCGGAACCCACCACACAGACACGAAAGGAACACAGAACATATCCAGAGGCAAGGACCCAACTCAGGTCTCCATAGCCAAAGGTAATAAAAAACATCCTTAAACAGCTCCGGGTGCAAAAGGATTATCAAAAGTAAGAAGGTAAAATGCAACACTTGGAGATACTAGAGACGTTTGTCACAACTTTGTGAATAAAAATGAGTTCTATATGAGAAAACTGTACGAGTCATTCCGTCGAATGGCTGCCATTTGCGTGTTGTTACTTTTTTCTATGTTTTTTCATCACTGAACCTAACAACACCGAATAAACTAATCATTATGAGTATTGATCGATTTCAGCCAACTATGCTTTACTTTTACATGGCTTCTTCTGTTACTGTTACTCCATCTTGTCAGCTCTAAGAAGAGACTTCTATAAAGATAAAGACATAAATAATTTTGGGGAATTCAGGGATTATGCTATGTTCTTAAAGTATAATATTACTATTAGAATATAACCATACAGTTTAGCTAGCTGATCTGGATTTTAAAAGCTAGCTGATCTGGGCCAAAGTACTGGGACACAAACCCATATTTCGCCAAAGTACTGGGACACAAACCCACATGTGGCCAAAACGATTGGCACACAAAGTCACATGTGGCCAAAAGTACTGGGACACAAACCCACATGTGGCCAAAAGTACTGGGACACAAACCCACATGTGGCCAAAAGTAACCGGACACAAACCCACATGTGGCCAAAAGTACTGGGACACAAACCCACATGTGGCCAAATGTACTGGGACACAAACCCACATGTGGCCAAAAGTACTTGTCACATTTCAAGCACTGTTGTAGTTCCTACAGGAATTGCAAATGTTTCTTGGAACAATTTAAAACTCTATAAGCAGTAAGAAAAGCAAGTAAGCAGTTGTTCATGGATTATCTTAAGGTCTTCAGGTCTAATATTACTATTAGAATATAACCATACAATTTAGCTGTGTGGAGGTGATAAAACCAAAGAATTTGCTGATGCTGTGTAACTATCCCTTTACATTTCTGGATGAATCCATTAAAAGTCCAGGACGTTTAAATTACTGTACTGACTTTGTTTCTCTGTTTATTTCAAGTCATCCAAAACCTCGTTTGTAGGGGTGATGAACCTCGTCTCATTGGACATTTCAGGCTGGTCATTAATAGCTTCATCTTCCAAATTTAAACAAATGTTTTCAAAGCCAATGGATTTTCAGACTTTGGTATGATAGTAATTAAACACAGTTCGGCTAATAGCAGTGAGGTTAGCGATCCTGCCGGACAACGCAGGATTCGATTCAGTAATCGCGTAACACTTGTGTTGCAATTTCAAATAAAATGGAGAAACTCTCAGTTTCATCTTTCTAAACTCTTCTGACCTGCTGCTGTGTCTGGAGTCAATGGACCATGTCATGAACTTATATAGAAAAAGACGATTGTTAATGTGGCACATTGGTTGTTGGACGTTCTCAGACTCAAAGCAAGGGTTTACTCCCTCCAAACTCAAAACATAACAAGGCATCATCCCAAATAGAGGCACTTTTTTTAGTGTTGCACTGCACCATCGCTGTGCCTCTTTGTGGCAGGAGTTATCTGAAGAGAAGTCCTGCACAGTGAGGAGAAACTTTAAACCCTGCCTCAGCCTGGCTTTTTATTTTGGGAGTGTAGAAAATACTTTTGAGAGCACACTCGTACTGAGACACATCAGCATGTGCTTCCACCAGACTCTGCATTCCTTCTTCAGCCCGGGTTCTCTCTCCTCATTCTGTCATCCTGCGTCTGCTCAGGCCGCCACCCTGCTGGCGTTAATTGTGAAAGCAAGGAAAGAAAATTCGATGTCACTGACTCATACATCAACACACGGCAAGCCTTTAGAGCATCGTGTTTAGAGCAACTGTGAAAATAATGAGCCGGACTTTTTTCGGTTTTGTCCTCGTCTCACTGGGGTTTTTTTCTCTGTTTTTGAAGATGTTGATGGCCATTTTGTCTTTGATCATCACTGGCGATGTAACCTGGCCTACTCTCTTGCATCTTGAGAAGAAAAAATGCCAGAATATCCAGAGTCCTCCATCGTAAGCGTGCTACCTTTTGGTTTGTTATAGATGCCGTATCAAATCTCCTTCATCCCATCCCTCCTTCATCCCTGAGCACTTATTGATATATGGGCCATACCATGTTCTTTAAAGTGCCTGTACAAATCACCATACCCTCTTTAAATCCTTTCCTTTTGCACGCCATGATCATTAAAGGAAATCACACCACTATACTAAAGTTTTCAAGCTACATCAGTGGCAAGAACCGCCTGAACAGTGCCAAACTGTGTCTGATGCCATTTTATAAAATATTTTATGGTCACATGAGACCAAGAGGGTTTGGTGAAAACCCCACCCAACTAAAACCACACCACCTGTGAAGCATTATGCTGTGGGGATGTTTTTCTTCAACAGGGACTGGGCATTTGGTCAGGATTAAAGGAAAAGTGGATCATGCCAAGTAGACATAAATTTGTGAGGAAAACCTATGGCGCTATGCAAGACGGCTAAAGATGGGCAGGTGGTCCACCTTCCAACGATCCTAAACACACTGCTAAAGAGACAAAGCATTGGTTTAAAGATCGAGAGCAGTCCATTGCCATTCACAACCAAATGTACCTGAACTTGAACAATTCTGTGAGAACATATGAGCATACGAGCATAATATTTCCCAATTCAGGTGCAAAGCTGGCAGAGACAAGTCCAAAGAGGCTGATCACTTTTCCAACCCTCTTTTCAAGGTTTTCTTGTATGTCATTTGGTACCTAGATCAACATAGCTTTTAACATAAAAATGGGAAAATGCGACATTTTCTCACCAGCCAAAAAACCCACTCATTGGCCCACCCCTGCATGTAGTGCCTTTTGGTTTGGTAATGACACATCGAACCCACAACCACAGAATGTTTCTCTGAATCTATCTATCTATCTATCTATCTATCTATCTACTTTTGGCCCATTCCTCCATGCAAATCTCCTCTAGAGCAGTGATGTTTTGGGGAAACATGGACTTTCAACTTCCTCCACACATTTTCTACAGGGCTGAGGTCTGGAGACTGGCTAGGCCACTCCAGGACCTTGAAATGCTTTTTACGGAGCCACTCCTTCGTTGCCCGAGCGGTGTGTTTGGATCATTGTCATGCTGGAAGACCCAGCCACGTTCCATCTTCAATGCTCTCACTGATGGAAGGAGGTTTTGGCTTAAAATCTCACGATACATGGCCCCGTTCATTCTTCCCTTAACACGGATCAGTCATCCTGTCCCCTTTGCAGAAAAACAGCCCCAAAGCATGATGTTTCCACCCCCATGCTTCACAGTAGGTATGGGGCAACTCAGCATTCTTCTTCCTCCAAACACGACGAGTTGAGTTTTACCAAAAAGTTCTATTTTGGTTTCATCTGACCACATGATATTCTCCCAATCCTCTTCTGGATCATCCATATGCTCTCTGGCAAAACTTCAAACGGCCTGGACATGTACTGGCTTAAGCAGGGGGGCACGCTTGGCACTGCAGGATCTGAGTCCCTCTTGGCATAGTGTGTTACTGATGGTAGCTTTTGTTACTTTGGTCCCAGCTCTCTGCAGGTCATTCATCAGGTCCCTCCATGTAGTTCTGGGATTTTTTGCTAACCGTTCTCATGATCATTTTGTCCCCACGGGATGAGATCTTGCGTGGAGCCCCAGATTGAGAGAGATTATCAATGGTCTTGTATGTCTTCCATTTTCTTACAATTGCTCCCACAGATGATTTATTCACACCAACCTGCTTGCCTATTGTAGATTCACTTTTCCCAGCCTGGTGCAGGTCTACAATTTTCTTCCTGGTGTCCTTCGACAGCTCTTTGGTCTTGGCCGTGGTTGAGTTAGGAGTCTGACTGTTTGAGGCTGTGGACAGGTGTCTTTTATACAGATAACGAGGTCAAACAGGTGCCATTAATACAGGTAATGAGTGGAGGACAGAAGAGCTTCTTAAAGAAGAAGTTACAGGTCTGTGAGAGCCAGAAATCTTGCTTGTTTGTGGGTGACCAAATACTTATTTTCCCCCATGATTCACAATTAAATTCTTTAAAAATCCTGCAATGTGATTTCCTGGATTTTTTTTCTCATTTTGTCTCTCATAGTTGAAGTGTACCTATGATGGAAATTAAAGACCTCTGACCTTGTACAATCAATAGCTGACTAAATACTTTTTTCCCCACTGTGTGTGTGTGTGTGTGTGTGTGTGTGTGTGTGTGTGTGTGTATGTATATATATATATATATATATATATATATATATATATATATATATATATATATAGGCAGGCCAAAAGTACCTACATATCTATATATGTATCACATGGCCAAAAGTATTGGGAAAGAAACACATACATGGCTAGACATACATGACCATAAATATGTAGTAATAAACCCTCATGTGGCCAAAAGTACTGGCGCACCAATTTACACGTGGCCAAAAGTATCCGGACACAAAGCCACACGTGGCTAAAATGATCAAATAAACCGTCCAAAATACTGAACTATCGGTCCAAAAGGTGCTACATCAGCCTCCTGTGAATGGTGTTATCGCTCTTCTGATGCACTACACATACAGTATGTGGTACACAGCACATTGTTTGAGAGGCCATATTAGCATGCAACGTTTTACGTTAGTTTATCTGGCGTGTCTACATCTGTACTATTTTTCCGTAGCTGGAGGTGCCGCGTAAGATCGTCTGACACGGCACATCACGGAATATTTTCCAGAGTACTGAAAGCTTATTTTGGCACGACGGAGAATATGTTTTGTTATTGAAGTGAGGGCTCTATCAGAGAGGTGCAAGCAATTACAACAAACTCTGTCATGCATGAAATTTGTGCCGGCTCTTATTGATGCATTTCTGAACGCTTCTGAAAACTTTTCAAATTGCCAATGCCCTTATTAAAACTTTACTCATGCATTTTAATTCCAGTCATCAGAGATTGGCAGGAGGAGGAGGAAGAGGAGGAGAAGGAGGAGGAGGAGGATGAGGAGGGCACTCGCTCACAACCAGGTTTCAGTTATCTAGCCATGAAACATGCCGCTTCATGTGCGGCCAGCTGAGACAAACACACACACACACACACACACACACACACACACACACACACACACACAGATATGCTCAACATACATATTTATACTCTTTATATTTACACACTTCTCTCTCTGCCTTTCTCTCTCACACACACAGGAGATATGCTCAACATACATATTAATATTCTTCATATTTACACACTTGTCACCCCCCCCCCCGACACACACACACACACACACACACACACACACACACACACGCGCGCGTTGCAATTTAACATAAAAAAATTTCAACATAGATCATTTTCAAGCAATGTTGCATGCAAAGTTGCATTCATTTCAGTGGAACTTATGAAGACCGGCCTCAAACTTCTAGAACAAACACACTTTTCAAAAGTTTCCAAAAACTTTTTCCACACAGAGTTAAACATAAAATGATTATACAAAAAAACAGCATTGAGAACTTGCTGGTGAGCCTTTTTTACCAGCACTGAAATTCAAATCAAATCAAATTTACCTATATGGCTTTTTTTTTTTAAACAGTGCATTGTCTTACAGCAGCTTTACAAAAATCTAGGCCCAAACGCCTAAGGGAGCAAGCCTAGGGAGACAGTGGCAAGGAAAAACTGACTAAATGTTATAAGGAAGAAATCTTGGGAGAACCAAGATTGAAAACGGGACCCAACCTTGGACAGCTTAGATGTTATGTGTAAGAATTAAACGAAATTACCGAATTAATAAGGTTTTAGTAATAGTTTAAATGAACAGATTTATTATGGGGATACGTTTTGATAAATCCATCGTGAGTTGAATTTATTGTAAATTTCCCAGTCAAACTTTTTTTGGAACGGCTCATCAAAGAGGTCACAAAAGACCCCACAACAACATCCAAAGAACTGCAGGCCTCACTTGTCTCAGTTAAGGTCAGTGTCCATGCCTCCACCATAAGAAAGAGACTGGGCAAAAATGGCCTGCATTGCAGAGTTCCAAGACAAAAACCACTGCTGAGCAAAAAGAACATTAGAGCTCATCTCAATTTTTCCAGAACACATCTTGATGATCCCCAAAACATTTGGGAAAACATTCTGTGGACTGACGAGACAAAAGTTGAGCTCTTTGAAAGGTGTGTGTCCCATTATATCTGCCATAAGAGTCGATGATCCAAAAAGACAATGATGCAAAACACAGCAGCAAGTCCACCTCTGAATGGCTGAAGGAAAAACAAAATGCAGACTTTGGAGTGGCCTAGTCAAAGTCCTGACCTGAATCCTATTGAGATGCTGTGGCATGACCTTAAAAGGCCGTTCATGCTGGAAAACCCACCAATGTGGCTGAATTACAACAATTCTGCAGTGAGAGTGGCCAAAATTCCTCCACAACGCTGTTAAAGACTCATTTCAAGTTATCACAAACGCTTGGTTGCAGTTGTTAGGTTATTAGTTATTATTGCCCCAACCAGTTATTAGGGTTAGGGGGCAATCACTTTTTCACACAGGGCCATATAGATTTGGATTTTTTTCTCCCTTAATAATAAACACCTTCATTTAAAAACTGCATTTTGTGTTTACTTGTGTTGTCTTTGACTAATATTTAAATTGGTTTGATGTTCCAAAACACTTAAGTGTGACAAACATGAAAAAAATAGGAATTCAAGAAGGGGGCAAACACTTTTGCACACCACTGTATGTAAGTATGTATGTATGTATGTGTATATATATATATATATATATATATATATATATATATATATATATGCACACCTTTCATTAGTTTTTGCACACCTTTTATTAGTTTGTCCAATTAATTATAGCCATGAAAATGATTATTTTTAGGAATGCCGATGATCCTAAGACTGAGTTCTAATCCTGGCTCGACAACTGAGCAAAGCACATCGATTTTAACCGCTCACATCAACTGCAAGTCGCTCTGAATAACGAATGATGTTGGACCTGTTGATCAATGGTGGCGACCAGGAATTTGGACCAAATGCAGCCGACTCAGAATTGAGTCACTGCTGCTGACTTGGAGCCAAATTGTGTTTCACAAAGCAGAACAAAATTAAATGGCAATTTGCCCGGGGATGTTATTTAATTTTTCTCCAACCTCAGAGCTTTTGAAGAATAAGCAACTTTTCACCAGAGCATGTGAAGCCATCTACAATTGGTGATCTCCGTCTGGTATCTGGTTATACTGTGTTTGGAATCAGAGACATGGCACAGGGAATTTGATTAGCCAAACAATGCTGTTTGTTTGTGTCTGTGTGTGTGTTCAGGCTAAATCCCTGCCAGATGAGCGTTCATCAATAGTTAATTGTTCCCATTAAGGTGCTCTGCATTACAAGATCAGGGATTTGAGGTTTCTTGATCTAATTTTCAAACCTGCCCAGAGAGAAGCTGTCAGTGTTAATGCTGCCCCTGCTCCAACTGTGCAACATCAGAAGAGTATATCAAGGACGAATGAAGAAATGGTAACAATAGCAACGACACAGTTGTTCCGTCCAGTGTTAATTTCATTAATGACTATGATGAAAAATGTTCCTGACGACCTATTTTTCTAAACGAAAACATGACGAGAAACAGATAAAAAGTAACACTCATGGACAATAAGAATAACAACATGAATGTAATGATGATATGTGGAAGTGATTATAATATGGATACTGTAACGTCGGAAAGGAAGTTGCCAGACGAACGCAGATTCAGGGTCAGGTGACGTTTATTCACAGATCCAAACAAGTAAACTATATCCAGAGGGTTAATCCAAATCGTCAACGAAAGCCAGGCGAGGTCGGTACACAGAGAAAACCAGACAAAGAAACGCTCGGTATGCATGCTAAGCAGTAGGCAATACTTCGCAACGAGCTGAGGTACTGACGCGTATAAATAGCGTCCCAGATTAAGATCAGGTGCGGTGAATCAAAACTCTGGTGACGCGCTACGTAGAAGTGGGCGCTGTCCTCGCACAGGTGCTTGGGAGTTGGAGTCCCGAGGAGCTTTGGTCGTGACAGATACGTTTATTGGGGAAAGCTGTACAATTGAATGGAGGCTCTAGTTACCCTGTTAGGCCGCCTCTAGCCTGGATACAAGATGGGATACAGTTGGGCATGGATTCATACAGGTTCTGTATGGTAAATTTGCCCACAGATCTTGCAGCTGGGTCTGTAGCTCCTGCTCACTTGTAGGTTTCTAAAGTTGGTATTAGAAGCTGGTCCCATAAATGCTTGATTGGTGAAAAATCTGGCAACCGGGCAAGCCAAGGAAGTGTTCCGATCTGGTGGAGACATTCCTGGTCGAGCATTATCCTGCTGAAAAATGCCAATTGGAAGCCCTGCTATGAGAGGCAACACATGTGGCCGCAGGATGTCCTGCACATATTGCTGAGTTGTTAGTGTCCCTTGAATCACTACTAGGGATGACCAACTGTCTTATCTGATGGCTGCCCAGATCATCACAATAGCAGTTGGGGCAGTTTGTCACTCCACAGCAAAGGCAGGATTGGAGTGCTCACAGAGAGGCCTCCATACTCAAACCCAATCATTGTCAGATCCCAAACATAACCTGGATTCGTTGTTAAAAATGATATGGCTCCAGCTTTACAATTGTATTTTTTTCTTCTGTTATCTAATGCTATGTCCAAATTGAGAAAGCCTAGGGCAACAGTGGCAAAGAAAACACTTTATAAGAAAGAAACCTTGGGAGGACCAAGACTGAAAAAGAGACTTGACCTGCTTACAGCCTAGAAGTTATATGTAACAATGAAACTAAGTAACTAATTAACAAAGTTTATAGTAATAGTTTAAATAAACAGAAGCTAAATATAAATGTTAACAGAGCACATCAAGAAAATATGATAAGTTAAATAAAGTATAATAATATGTAGGCTAATATTTTAGAGGAAATGAAATACCATGAAACGTATACTAAAGGAGAGAATATAGATCTATAGCATATAAGGCAAGAGTGAAAATAAATAAAATATTGAATAAAACCTTGGTCCTCCCAAGGTTTCTTCCTTATAACGCTTACGGAGTTTCTCCTTGCCATTGTCGCCCTAGGCTTGCTCAGTTTGGGACTGAGTAATGGTGAGGGACTGGAGCTGATGATGGAAAAACAGCTTGGGTGGAACCTGGTAACGGAATACAATCTTGAAGAGAAAACAGAATACGTAGTTAGTTATTGTTATGACTCTAGGGCTACCTCCACCTCTGAGATTACTGTTGATAACTAATTATCTCCTCTTGCTCTTTCATTGCACTCCCATGTATGAAATACTTCTCTATAAAAAATGCTACAGTAGACATAGCTCTAAGAAACTCTTCAAGAACTTGCCCAGAGGGAAGTTGACCCCCTTTTTTGCCTTGTTTGTCTCAAGCTTTCTCCTCTCTATGTGTTTTACCTTACCACTGTCACATATGCCCTGTTCATTTAGGGTCTAGTATCTCTGTGTACATCTGTTGTGTACAAAATCACTGTACACAAAGCTACTAAGGCCAAAGGGATAAGGATTCAAGCTGCTGCTCTGACGGACCAGGCCAGTTTTTGTCGGCCTGTCAGGCCTGTCATACCATCCAATTGCTCTCATCCACTGGGAGCCTTGAGCTTGTCCCATGTAAACACTCCCCCTAACTTGATACAAGCAATGTTGTCCTAACAAACCCCCATCCTAAAAAGCACACACACGAGCTGAATGGAAACCGAACTGCTTCATCGATATGAATCCGAAATGCTTGATCTGAGTTTTTCAGGTGGGTGTGTGATGGATTAATCCACCCATCGCTGGCACCAAATATGACACTGCACTCCTGAGCGCACAGGATGCTAAAACTGATGAGCGAATTCACTTTAATTAAATTAGCATTAGCCTCGGGAACCTCAAAGTGGAGTTGAGGATTTGGAAAGCCCATCTCAAAAGTAAAGGAGGCCACTTACCCAAATGTCAGGAATGTCTGCATTACTCAGGCTGCACGGTAACTAAGGACTAGAGCATGAATTCATTTCAGGGGAAAAGGTATTATGGACCATTCGACCAAATTAGTTCAAACTGCAGTTCAACAGAAGGAAGAAAAAACAAAACAAACAAACAAAAAAGGACATTTAAATATTCAGACATTAGTAATAAAGTTAGATCAACAAAAAACCCTTCATTTGTAGGGTAGCTATGTGTGTGTGTGTGTGTGTGTGTGTGTGTGTGTGTGTGTGTATACTGTACATACATACATGCATACATAACATATATAAACATTTGGTTTTTCTATTTTTTGGCATTAGTCTATTATCTTCTCCCTTGCAAAACCCCTACATCCCCATGCCCAACTTAACAGAGACGTAATAATCTAAAATCCTTGTGATCTGCAGGGCACTTTAATTAAATTAGCATTAGTCTGTGAAACATGATGAGGAGCTGAAAAGAGTGCGTCCCTTCCCCACTGAATATGAGGCCACTTGGCAAAATGTCACGCATGGGAGCATTAATCAGTCACCATAATAAACAGGGGCAAAACCATTAAGGAATCTTTAGGGGAGCGTGCGGTTCTATGCCCTGTCTTTCTCCCAGTGTGGTATTTATGCTGCTGTTCCCATGATTTAAAGCACTTCTTTTTCTCAGCCATTGCTCATTCAGCTGACTTTGAAATCAGGCCTCTTGTTGAATCCTGGCTCCTAAGCTCATCGTAACTTGAACGCTCCCCTTAGGCTTTCACTTTGAATAAGAGAGAATCCTTCAAGGAGTCAAACACTCTACTATGCTGCTGTGCTGGAAATTTGTTGCATTTAGCACACACACGGAATTCGAAATGGCACAACCAAGCATCAATTTTTTCCAAAAAAGATACATTTACATTATATTCAAATCATACATTCACAGCATTTAGCGACTTACAGTTGATACAATCTAAGCAATTGTGGATTAAGTGCCTTGCTCAAGGACCCAACAGTGGCAGCTTGGCAGAGGTGGGATTTGAACCCTGGACCTTTTGGTCCATAGTCCGGTACTTTAACTGTTAGTCTACCACAGTCCCTAGATCTGTTATGCTGATGGGTCTGAGCACAATCCCCGATTCAACTGTGTGATGGTCCATCCCAGATGCCTCCGAGCCCAGAGAAGTCAACGCCTCTTCTGGACATGGTTATAACATAAGGCTTCTTTTTTGTACAGTAACGTTTTAAGTGGCATTTGTGAATGTAACTCTGTATTGTAGAGCTTGGTAAAGGTTTGATAAAGGAATCCCTTGTCCATGTGGTTCTGTCAGCTATTGATGAATGTCGGTTCTTGATGCAGTGCCGTCTGAGGGATCAGAGATCACCCCTCTTCAGTTTAGACTTGTGTCCTTACCCTTTATGCACTGAAATTCCTCCAGATTCTGAATCGTTTAATGATATTATGCACTGTAGAGGAAGAAATATGTAAATCCCATCCAATCTTTCTTGGAACATGTTTTTAAAGTTTTCAAAAACTTTCTCACAGATTTGTTGATAAACTGGAGATCCTCTGCTCATCTTTACTCCTCAAAGATTCAGCCTTTCGTGGTACTGCTTTTGTATCAAATCATGATTGCAATTATGATCATTATTTGGGTATTTTGTTATCTCATTTCTAGCCCTAAAGTGCCCCCACTACAACTTTTGTGTTTGTATTGCAGGAATGGATGTCTATTAACAAATGAAATGAAATTAACCAGACAAAACATGAAATATCTTGAGTCCATACTGTCTGTTATGAAATGAAAGGATTTTTTTTATTTTCCACATTTCCCAACATTTTCTGATTTGTCTCTGTAAAAAAGTAGAACTCATGCTAGTTTCTTTTTATGGCCCTGTAAACAACTACATAATGTTTCCAATGAATGCTAGGCAGCAGTAAAAGGGGTTGCACATGTAGTTTTGCCATGATTTATGTGAAGGCTTACTCTAGAGCCCCTTGTGCTATCAAATTCCAGGTAATTGCATGTTGCCTATAAATGTAATTTCCTGCCTTTGCAACATTGCCATTTGTAGCCTTTAAAATGCTGCTTCCCAGGACGCGCCCGTTTACACCTTTTGCACAAAACATGACGTAAAACAAACTCATCTGCACAAGCGGCTAAGAGCTCCTCCATTTTTGAATTGACCTCATTTGCCAATATTTCTCTTTCCTCATTGTTTGAGGTTCTTCTGATCTCGCTTGAGTAAGAGTCAGCACGTCTTACCCAGTAATGTCCCAGCTTCTGTTCAATTATCCTAGGTCTTGTTTTAATAATTGCTCCATCAGTCTTCTCAGGATTTCAATCTGTGCTTCTTTCACATTTAACATAACCTACTAAAGTATTGAATTGTACTGGTGTCCTTTTTCAATGTTGTCAGGACTCCATTAACATCATCTAATATACTTTTGCTTAGCTTAATCTTGGTGAGGGGTCACCGTGGGTCTCAGAAACGCTGGGAACAAGGTGGGAACATGGTGCTAGGCCATCTAGGGGCATCACAGACAACTGGCAAACATTACAGACATGAAACTAAGAGCGAGGGTTAGATCTGGTGCTTAAAAGAGAGAGAGGTGATATATAGTCATATGGAGCTTTATTAGAGACACTCTTGTAGTGTCGTGTTGTTTTAGCAATGGTATAGTGACCGTTATATAATGATGTCTCAATCTGTTTATTAAGATACAAACAAAACATACAGGAAATATATACACAAAACACAAAAACACAATTGTCAGAACAAAATGGCTTCTGCAGGCAAAAGTCAATATCTAGTGTGACCTAGTTATATAAAAAAGTTCTTTATTTATTCATTTATTTATATTTGGCTGCTACCCTTCCATCCCTGATCAATCTTCTTTAG
Source organism: Ancistrus triradiatus (assembly GCA_025084515.1). NCBI lineage: Eukaryota > Metazoa > Chordata > Actinopteri > Siluriformes > Loricariidae > Ancistrus > Ancistrus triradiatus. Next base: position 160,717 of record JAJAGP010001275.1, on the reverse strand, counting down.
ACTGTAGAAGGGCCAACTTGGCAGCCCAGTGAAGCTCTCAGATGCTGCTACTGCTAAACTGTAGGGGGAGGTCACACTAATTACTTGCCCTTGTAGCCTACAGAAGCTGTTTGTTTATTCATTTATTTATTTATTTATTTATTTTAGTTTTTAATACTGCATACACATTTCCTGTATTTTCTGGTTGCATTGAAATAAAGGACCCGTTTTAATAATAATTATATATGGCCATGATAACACTGCTAAAACAACAAATCTAATGAGGCTTAAGACTTTTGCTCAGTACTGTGGATCATGTCATGATTTCCAGCCCAGAGTCATTGTCAGGTCATTTTTCCAGACCTCGAGCCCCAAATGTTTTAATATAGCCCCAGATATAATTTTTAACAAAATATCTAACATTATATGTAATATTTAACATTAAAATTCCATTAAAGTTTAAAATTAGGACCTCCCTGTGAACTTCTACATGTGTCTTGAATCAACTCTTTTCCTATGTGTGTATATATGTAACAAAGTTATTGTTCATGGATTATGTTAAGGTCCTACTGGGACAGCTTTTAAATTATTGAGACATTTTTACAATGGTTAGCTCCAAATACCTGTGTTTAAGGTCTAGCCAGACTACTATCCCAGCGGTCAAATATACATACATATACACACAGTGGGGCAAAACAGTATTTAGTCAGCCACTGATTGTACAAGTTCTCCTACTTAGAAAGATGAGAGAAATTCTGACTTCCCTGTACCCCTCTTCATGTGTCTCTTCTAAGCCCCCAATCTCCTCAAATCCTAGAAACTCTTCTGTTCCAGCCTGTAAGAGAAACATAGTTGGTATAGAAAAAAAACAGCAAATGGCTCAAATTTAACAAGAAAATAACAGGTAGGCTACCCTATAGGATTAGCTACAACAACTTTGCCAACCTTTTGGGACATTTATTCAGCACCAGGACCCACTGACCCATATTTCCATTTTTTATCCAAGTCTGAAATTTCTCTTGCAGTGAGATTCAAATCTGACACATACAGTTCATATCTGACACATTATTTTTTCATCAAAAAGTCCTAACAAGTTCACCAGAACTCCCGCAATGCATTAACCCCCTTTTCCACATTCATTTAACAGCTCTGTTTAATCACCTCGCTGATGAAGTCTTTGAGATCTGAGTTTATTGATCTGTGTTTTGCCGGGGGAATTGCCCTCCTTCAGTTTGTGTCACACACTTCAGAACCCTCTTGATGTGGGCCTGCTGTGTTCAATTTATGTGGCAGGCATTTTAAAATTACAAATTAGGCTGGCCTGTTGAGGGGAAGCTCTTAGCGCTGCATGCTGAAGCTGCCATTAACCCTGGAACCAGTGCAACTGGGACAGAACGGGCTGTTGGCATGGGAGAGATAAGGATGGGTCTGAAAATGTCCTGAGTACCACCACTTGGCTGTGTGCCATCAATGTGGCCATTCATCCATTTTAGCTCAAACAAAGGACTGTGGCAATCTCCATCAACCAAGAACACCCCGTGCAATTTTCAAATGGCGACAGTCCACCCTTTCTCTAACAATGTAGGAGGTAAACTGGATTAGAAGAGTTCTGAAATTGACCATGCCATGCCCTTATTTTCAAGGAAAGTATATGATTGTTAAACTAAGATTGTTAAGAATTTCAAATCTACCGTTTCTCTCCAAAATCTTAGAAAAAGCCGTCTATCAGCAGCTCTGCAGTTACCTCCAAACGAATGGTATTTATGAAACATTTCAGTCTGGCTTCAGGCCCCATCATAGTACTGAAACAGCATTAATTAGGGAAATAAATGATTTGTTAATGTCCTCAGATAATGGATGTGTTTCTTTTCTTGTTCTGTTAGATTTAAGTGTAGCATTTGACACTATAGATCATGATGTTTTACTAAACTAGACTAGAAAATACTGTAGGTATTAAGGGATCAGCACTTTCTTGGTTTAAATCTTGGTTTAAATCCTTGACCGACAAGTATCAATCTGTTCATGTAAATAATCTACGCTCTAAGCTCTCAAAAGTGAAGTATGGCATGCCTCAGAGGTAAATGCTTGGCCCGCTTTTATTCTATCTGTACATGCTTCCACTAGGCTCAGTTATTCGTAAACATGGCATTAGTTTCCACTGCTATGCAGATGATACACGGCTGTTCATATCAGCCAAACCTAAAGACAGCCTTACAATCAACAAAATCGAGGACTGTCTAAAGGAAATAAAAGATTGGATGTTTTTTAATTTTCTCTTACTTAACCCAGATAAAACTGAGGTTCTATTAGTGGGACCCAAGGCTGTGAGAGACAGGTTAGCTACATCTATCCTAAATCTAGATGGCTGTCCTGTATTGCCCAGTCCGTCTGTAAAAAACTTAGGGGTCACATTTGATTCAGATCTCTCATTTGATGCACACATTAGCAGCATCACTCGAATTGCTTTCTTTCAATTACGTAATATCGCTAAACTTAGAAATATCCTCTCTTTTAATGATGCAGAGAAACTGGTTCATGCGTTTATAACCTCAAGGTTGGATTACTGTAACGCCTTACTTACTGGATGCCCTAGTAAATCTATAAATAAACTTCAGTTAGTTCAGAATGCAGCTGCCCGAGTGCTAACTCGAAACTAGAAAATTTGATCATATCAGTCCTGTGCTATCATTCACTACACTGGTTACCAGTCCAACTTCCGCATTGTACTTACAAAATACTTTCTTATAAGCTCTACATGGCCTGGCCCCACATTATCTGAGTGAACTCTTAGAGTCTTACAATCCAACTCGTCTACTTCATTCGCAGTGTACAGGACTTCTTTTAGTTCCTAGAATTAAAAAGGTCACAGCAGGGGGAAAGGCTTTCTCAAACATGGCCCCCCAACTATGGAATAAACTTCCCACTTCCGTTCGAGACTCAGACACTCTCCAAAATTTTAAGTCTAGGCTAAAGACATACTTATCTACACAGGCTTATGACTAGATTAGAGATGCATGGCTTGGGTCACTGGGGCCAGAGTCTGGAGTCATGCCTTGTCCATTAGCGGGGAATGTTGGGTGGGCTGTCTGGCTGAACTGGGCTTCGGTCCTCTTGATCTTGACTCGTGCATCCTTGCCTTAGAATAAGGGCAGAGCTAGAAATTCATAGTCAAAGAGTCTTGTGGTAATCAGAGTTGGATTACTGTCTTCTGCCTCCCGTGGGGTTGCCAATGTCTCATGTGATCCCTCTCGGTTGTGTTACCTACCAGTTCTCCTCTTTCTAGCTATGCTGCTATAGCTAATGCTGCCGGGGTCTCATGTTACACATGGCATCAGTGATTGTTAATAGACACTGTGCTCTTAATCAGTAACTAATTACATTTTCTGTTTTCTGTTCGAGCTGTGTTCCGGTACCTCTTCCTGTCCCACACATGATGTTCATCCGCTGCAGCTTCACTCAAGCTGCTTCCATCATCAGCTCCAGCCCCACCATACCCAGGCCACACCAAAGGGCATAACCCTCACCTTCCTCCAGTTGGCTGAGGACGAAGGACTTTCCTGCTTAGATTCAAGATCGTAGAGTGACTGTGTATCGGACTACTTAATGCCGATGAGCATATTATACATTTTACTTGAACTATGACTCCATGACTTATTAGTTTAGACAAATTAGTTTCATTCTTAGATTTATCATCTATGCTGCCCAAGGAGGTTGGGTCCCTTTTTGAGTCTTGGTCTTCCCAAGGTTTCTTTCTCATAACACAGTTTTTTCTTTGACACTGTCGCCCTAGGCTTGCTCAATTTGGGATCGGACGTAGATATTAGGAGATAATCTAAAATTGTGAAGTTGCTTTGAGACAATGCTCTATTGTAAAAAGCGATATATAAATAAATCTGATTTGACTTGACTTGACTTAAGCCAGATCAGAATTCATGCAACTTTTACCTCAACAGCTCCAGCAAGATGCGGGAATCCTGGCCTCTTTCAAAAGTCTTAGGACATCCCATATGGACACATGCGATTAAGACACGCTAATGTATATATCAGGAATGCCTTCATCAGATTGCAAAACCTGCTTGGAATGCCCGGTTGCCAGGTTCATCACCAACTGAGCATTTATTGGACGGCAGCTTCAGCAACCTATAAGTGTGCAGGATCTACAGGCCTAGCTGCCACATCTACGGGCAAATGTGGAAGAGGATACCATACAAAACCTGTATGCCTCCTCAACCATATCTAATCTTGTATCCAGGTTAGAGGCGAATTCATTCATTACATTCATACATTCATGCGTACATATAAAGTTTTATTCAATGAGTATACAATTATTCCAATGTATGCAAAAACCCCAGTCTTCAGAGAGATAAATCAACCAGTGACCACGGATAATTTATTCATTATGATAAAATAATCAAGACCTGGCAACGTCTCCCAGTAGTACACAGCTTATTTTCACCTGGCAGAACTATCTGCCACTAATTGCCATTAGTAATTCAGACAGTGTATGAAATTCTTTTCCCTCCATTTTCCCTTACCCGTGTTTCTTTCCTCTCTGTGTTTTGACTCCAGTCATTAACCCCTTACTATGTTTACTGGACTTTTGCTGACTGTGTAATCGTAACCACTCTCAATCTCAGAGAATACTTCAAAACAGAGAATACTTCAGTGCTCAAAGACGCAATAACTCAACAAATAAACACATGAGGCAAAAATGGTGATAAACTGAGTCCAGTCACACTTAAAGTTTCTAAAGAATCAGCAAGCTCAGCAAAGACTACAGCTAAGACTGTTTCTTCCTGCCCTCATTGTTTCAAGGGAATTCCCTGTCTGCTCTGCTTTTTAGGTATTCCAGGTCAAGGTTTAAATCCCAGTGGTGCTTCCAGGCAAATTTACAGGCACTGTAACATATAAAGGTTGCCTTTGTGATAGTGGCAGACTGGGAAGTATCATGTTTACTTGCCTCAGCACCCTTTATAGCTCACACCATGAACTTTCAGCTGCTGCCAAATGATGAAGTTAGTTATGAAACATCTGCTCATGGATTCCATTTACCTGAGATGGTGCAGTGTCTCAGATTAGCTGCTGGTAGATTTTGAACTTAATCCTTCTATTGTGTCCCGTGGTTCAGTCCCATTCTCTGTTCCATCTAATGTCTCTTCATTTCAACGTCTTAGTCTTACCTACTTATCTTTCTGGCCGATTTCTCTGTTACACTTAATTTCTCCTTCTTATCCTCTGACCCATCCACATTCTCAGTTTCGTCCTCTGTGTCAGCATGTGTTCCTTTAAACGTCTCAGTGACAGCCACTGTCTCATTTACATCATTCGTTACATCCACTGTCTTACTCTCACCATCCATGCCATTCAATGTCACAGACTTGCCCTCTGTCCCATACAGTGTCTCAGGGCATCTTCACACCTGAAAGTCTGGACCAAGGTCTGAAGCAATGTTCATCTTTTTGTTACATTGTATAAATTTGGTCCAGTTGGCTTTCACTCAGTTCAACAAGCACACTCTACAAACTAGAACAAATGATAAAAGTATTTTCTGTGGCACTGGGCACATCAATAAATGCAGTTGAAGCTGGGGATTACCCCACCACCTTAAAGGGTGAGCTTGTGGAGCAAGTGTCCAGAAGGCTATCTAGATCATCATTTGACAACACACTACTTTTTACCTTCAGGTGGCATCATTTACCTTTGTGTTATTTAGCAGACACCCTTATCAAGAGTGGCTTGCAATTGATGCAATCTCACAATCCAAGCAATTATGGGGTAAGGGCCTTGCTCAGGCACTCAACAGTGGCAGCTTGGCAGAGGTGGGATTTAAACCATGGACCTTCTGGTCCATAGCCCAGTACTTTAACCACTAAGCTACCTGAGTCTCATTAAGCTCTCCCACCTTTTCTCTTTCTCTCTCATCCTCTCATGCGTTTTTGTGGGTTTTTTCAAGCATGTTCATTTGACCAAACTTCAATTAAACATTTAGTCTCCTCCTCTCCCCCTGTGCTACCGCGGCTCATTTTGGTGGCTTTCCCAGCTTTTATTCCTTTTCTATTTTTAAATGGCTGACGATAGTCTGTCTGAAGTTCAAGTAATTGGTCTGGAAGTCCAATCCATCCAAAAAAGGTGGGCAGGAAAGCACCTACAGTTCCATATTCATCTAATATCTCAGTCTTGCTCCTTTGTTCTCCCCAATGTCTCAGTTTCTCCCTGTGTTCTGGGCCAGAGTCCAGTACCTTAACCGCTTGGATACCACAGTTCACAATCCACTAAACGTCTCTGCCAGATTAATTGCTCAGTCTCATCATCTGTTTCAGACAATGTCTCAGTTTCATCTTCTTCCTCTAAAATTCTTTGTCATGCCCATTGCTCCATCCAATATATCAATCTCATCCTTGATTCCATTCTAACCTCAGTCTTCCCATCTATTCCAGTCACTGCCTAAGTCTTTCTATTCCATTCACTGTCTCAGACTATGTTTCACTAAATATCTTCATCTTGTCCTCTGTTCTATTAAAAGTCTTTGCCATATCCATTACTCCATCCAATATCTTAATCTTATCCTCGATTTATTAGGAGTTGCGCTGATCCCGTCTTGTGACGCTAAACGGCAGTGTCCCTCTCCCGTCTCAGGTGCATGCGTTATATCGCGTTTTTGTTTGTTAGGGAAAGAGGTGTAGCTGGTGGTTTGTAGATCGCAGCAATTGTATGGCTTAGATTCCCGAGGTGACTGCTAGGGTGTAGTATTTGATAGTGTAGGGCATAGTGTACTTCTCTCTTCTAGTCACTCTCTCAGTCTCAGCCTCTGTCCCAGTCACTGCCTCAGTCTTTCTATTCCATTCACTGCCTGAGTCTCATCTTCTGCCCTAGTCATTGTCTCAGTTTTGTCTACTTAACGTCTTCATCTTGTCCTCTGTTCCAATAAAAGTCTTTGCCATGTCCATTGCTCCATCCGAAATCTCAGTCCCATCCTCTATTCCATCCTAACCTCAGTCTCATCCTCTGTCCCAGTCACTGCCTCAGTCTCTCTATTCCATTACCCTGTCAGTCTCTCTTTATGTTCCACTAAATGTCTCTGTCACATTAACTGCTCCATCCAGTGTCTCGGTCTCACCCTCTATGCTTCAGTGCTTCAGACACTGTCTCAGTTTTGTCCTCTGTTCTACTAAGTGTCTTTATCTTGTCCTCTGTCCCTCTAAATTTCTCTCTCATGTGCTTTTTTCTTCTAAATGTCTCTGTCTCCTTTTTCATCCAATTACCCAATGTCTCAATTGCCCTGCATTCCGTCCTATGCTCAGTCTTTCCCTTTGTTTCACTAAATGTCATAGTCTTGTACTCTGTTCCACTAAATGTCTGTGGCACATTTTTTTTTTCCATTCAATGTCTTAATCTTACCCACTAGTCCATCCTATGCTAAGTCTCGACCTCTGATCCAGCCACTGTGTCAGCCTTGTCCTCTGTTTCACTAAATATTTCTGTCTTGTCCTCTGTTTCACTAAATGTTTCTGTCCTCTGTGTCATCCAGTGCCCCAATGCCTCAATCGCTCTGTTTTCTATATCATAGTCTATACTCAGTCTTGCCCCCGTTCCAGCCACTGTCTGTGTGCACATCTGTCTCATCCCCTGTCTCCATCTTTTGCTTTCTTCCATTTACTGTCTAAGTTTTACACTCGGTATCTCACCGGTTTGCTTTATCAAGTGTCTCAGTCTTACCATCTTACCTTCTATTCAATCTAGTGTCTCAGTTTTACCACCATCCCATTTATTGCCCAACTATAATACCCTGTCTCTGCCCAGATCATTTCTAGGCACAGCAGAAGGAAATCTGTTGTCACAGTGCCCATTACATGTACTGCCATTGACAGCCAACCACCATCACCCTTGTTTGCAGTGGTGTTGTGAACAAGAAACCTGAACTGCTATGGACTGGAACCACATCATCTTTAGTGATGAATCCAGGTTTTGTTGGGTTCGAGTATGGAGGATTCAAGGTGAGCGCTTTAATCGTGCCTTTGTTGTGGAGCGACACACTGCCCCAACTGCTGGTGTGATGATCTGGGGAGTCATTGCCTACAACAGTACCCCTAGTAGTGATACGAGGGACATTAACTGATCACTAACTGATCTGTGGCCTAAGATAAGATTAGATAAATTTGTTTCATTCTTATGTTTATCACCTATACCACCAAAGTAAGATGGGACCCTTTTTGAGTCTTGGTCCTCCCAAGGTTTCTTACCCATAATGCTTAGGGAGTCTTTCCTTTCCACTGTCACCCGAGGCTTGCTCAGTTTGGGATTGACCATAGATATTAGAAGATAATCTAAAATTGTACAGTTGCTTTGAGAAAATTCTCCATTGTAAAAAGCGCTATAGAAATACATCTGACTTGACTTAACTATGGAGCAGAAGGTCTAAGTTCAAACTCCACTTCTGCCAAGCTGCCACTATTGGGCCCTTGAGCAAGACCCTTAACCCACAATTGTTTGGATTGTACCAGGTGTAAGTTGCTAATTTAGCTGTATGTACCTGATGGAGACATATTTACAACTCTACTATCTGAAATTGTTATTGTTATAATCTAAATTGCTTGTCTTCCTAATCCACCTGATGCTGCTGCAGACTTGATGACTGACAGTGAAGGTGAAGGTGCATTTCAAAACCCCAAGGTGGGAGGTTTTTATCTCCTCATCTGCTCTTTGAACATGGGAGTGCGGCCAGCATTATAATGGCCCCCTGGAGATGCACTTGAGGTCGAGAGTGCTGTTAAAGGTTACAGAACTGCCATGTGCTCATTTTTGTCATCACCAGCCCCAAGGTTACAGTCCAGTGTTATAACTGGAGGATCAAAAGTAACAGTCAGAGCTGTAGATGCTTCAGCTCAGAGTGGCCGGTCTCAGTCCTGCTTGGACCGTGCGTAAATAAATCTGGGCTGCGTTAGGGGGTGAAGATATGTTAATGGACTTTCTGAAGACTGACAGCAGGATTTTCTCTACACTACGGACAGGCTGGTGGCAGTTCTACTGAGGCACACTTAAGCACACTTTGCAGGCAACACTGCTGCATCTGACCAGAGAGGGCAGCAGAGGTCTACAGTTTAAGCTGGAGTGTTAGGCTTGGAGAAACATTCCCAGAAGGCCTGGTGGGTTAATCAGTTCCAACTTCTTACACCTGTGGGCAGTGTATAAAACAGTGGACAATGCCATGGTTTACTGCTGCACCTTTTGTAGAAGGGTAGCCCTAGGGCATTGTGTGTGTGTGTGTGTGTGTGTGTGTGTGTGTGTGTGTGTGTGTGTGTGTGTGTGTGTGTGTGTGTGTGTGTGTGTGTGTGTGTGTGTGTGTGTGTGTGTTTAGTTAGGAGAGTGGAGCGATCGTCGTGAACGTATGAAAGAAAGAGAAAAACAAAAGCTAAAGGATAAGATGAGAAACGAGGACGAAGTAGCCTAGCAACTAGAAGAAACATTAAAATGAAAAGTCCAAAAGAAAACAAAAGTAGGGGAGTAGACGAAACGACAAGAGCTGAAAAAAGATCACAATGGCTAAGGATGTTAAAAACCTTGAAGAGACCTAAAAAGGGATGGAATGGCACTTTAACAAGCAAACCCAAACTTAAATCAGGTTGTGAAAAGAGCTAAGGAAGGCTTCTGATTTTGAGAGATGGGGGGGAACAATCTCATGCCTTGTTGTTCAATGTCGAAGGTGTTGTAACACAACGAACGCTATTTTTCGCATAAATTAAAATTCATTAAGCTGTGTGTATATCTTCCGCAAATGTGATTTTTTGGATGGCAAAAATCGCGAACTTTGGATTATGTGATCTTTGCCAGTGACGAAATCTCACGGCCATCACCATGGCGTTCTTTGTGCCTCATTGAAGCAGCGCCTTGTATTTCAGCCTGCATATCCACGAGCAGGCGTTTTCATACTTCGGACCCTAGCTTCACTTTCTTTAACCTGTTTTTTGTTTTTTTGGTTCGCGTGTCTATGACCATTAAATTGGTGCGTGTGACTGAGGAAAACCATGGTGATTGAGATTTCCAGGACAGGGTGACATGGAGCATAGTTTAAGCTTCAGATGCTCTGTGCATGACGGTTAGCAGTTCACTCATGGTTTCAGCAATCTAATGACACAGTTAACCTTAATGTTGCACACCAGTTTTCTGGCGAAGTATCCCATTTTCTATATTTCTTTAAAGAGCATCTAAAGGAATATGTGACTATGGTTAGACCACCAGTGCAATTTCCAGGTATTAAAAACATCCATTTGACAGGAACAATAAGTGGTTACACACATACCCCATAAAAATACATACCATCACAGGGTTGCTTGAAAGTTGTGAACCTTAGAAGTTGTTTTTTTTTTGCTGCTAAATAGATTAAAACATCATCAGATTCACACAAGCCTAAAAGAGATAAAGAGACCCAGTAAAACAAATTGACAAAAATATTTAATTGGCATTATTAGTGAGGGAAAATGATCCAACTATACATAGAGTGAGTGGTAAAAGTAGTGAAACTCTAGGCGAGCAGTAAAATTTGAAGGTGAAATAGCATGGCAGGTGTTTTCATCAATGGCTGACCAATCAGTGTGGAGTCGGGCACCCTTTTTTATTTAAAGAACAGGATCTATACAGTCTGCTCCCTTCACAACACACGTTTGGGACTTGAAGCATGGCTTCCAGTCTTTCCACTACGAACAAAGGAGATTTCTGAGGGAGCTCAGAAAAAAGAGTTGTTGTGCCGCATTTCCAGGCTCGAAAAGGTTAGTTCCTTCAGATTGATGTCTGACAGCAATCTGCTCCCCATTTTGCAAAATTATCTTTATCATTAGTCCCCACCTCTGTCAGCTTGTCTCGTTATTTATTCTATATCTGATTCTTTTCCCACAGGGCTGATTTGCCTGGCAACCGGCCTGTGTCGGGACTCACTTGCCAGATCATGTGGGGGTGCCTGATGACAGAGTTGGTGGAAAAGGTTACAAAAACATCTCGAAAAGAGTTTGGGACTCCACCAATTCACAGGTGGAAGATTCAATGAGGAAATTTTCCAAGACCATTGTGGCCCTCCCCAGGAGTGGTGTCAACAAAGATCCCTCCAGAGCAAGGTGTTGTAATAGTTGTGAGGTCACAAAGGACCCAGGGTAACCTTCATAAGCAACTGAAGGCCTCTCTCATGGGCTACTGTAATGTCATGAGTCCACCATCAAAGACACTGACCACCCGTGGTGTGAATGGCAGGGTTGCAGGAGAAAGAAAGCCACTGCTCTCCCAAAAAGACATGCCAGGCTTGACTGCAGTTTGCTAAAGATCACGTGGAGGACCAAGCAGGCTATTGGAAGACTGGTTTTGTGGATGGGATGGCCCAACATAGAAAATTTTTATTTTAAAAGAAAAGCGTTATATGTTTGGAAAAGGAAAACTTATCCATCGTGAAACATGGTGGTGTAGTATCCTGGTTTTGGGCTGTGTTTTCTGCATGGGCAGGACGGCTTGCCATCATGGAGGGAACAATGAATTTGAATGATCTCAGAGAGAATACTAAAGGAAAAATATCAGGACATCTGTCCATGAACTGACTCAGACGAAGGTGGGTCATGCAGCAGACAAGACCCTCAGCACACAAGACGTTCTACAAAGAATGGTTTAAGAGAATAACAGTTCATGTTTTGGAATGGCCAAAGTCAAAGTCCCTGACCTTATCAATGGAAATGTTGTGGAAGGACGTGAAGTGAGCAGCTACTTTGAGGAACCCACCAAAACATCCCCGAGCTGAAGCGGGTTCTGTATTGGAGGAATGCGGCTAAAATTCCTCCAAAGCCGGTGGCAAGGACTGATCTCAACAGTACAGGCACGGTTAGCTGCAGTATTGGCTGCACAGGGGGGGTAACACCAGATATGAAAGCAAGGGCACAGACATTTTGCCATTCACAATGAATATTGGATCATTTCCTCAAGAAAATAAATGACAAGTATAATATTTTTGTCTCATTTGTTTAACTGGGTTCTCTTTATCTACTTTTAGGACTTTAGGAAATCTGACATTTTAGGTCATATTTATGCAAAAATATAGAACATTCTAAAGGGTTCACAAACTTTCAAGCACCACTGTATGTATCTGTTTGTAGACTGGTACATTGCTGAATGTTCCCATTTGCTTTCTTGTCTTCTGTATGTTTGTTTTATAATATCTTCTTAGTACCTTATTCCAAACCTCAGCACAATAGTGTCTGTTCTGTCTATTTTCTGTGTTGTTTGCACAATCTTTGGAGCTGCCACATTTCATTTCACTACATATTTGCACCTCTAGTTACGAGTATGTATGTGACAAACCAAATCTTGAGTCTTGAATCTTGCTACCACTTTATTTACAGGAGCTTTGCCCACTCCTGTTCCTGCCTGAGTTTCCTTTTTTTTTATCTCCATCTGTTTTTTTATCTCCATTTTCTCTTTGTTAATCTATTAAGTATTTGTCTTTCCCACTTCAGCAGTTGTGAACCTTCAATTTCCTTTTCAGTAATTGATTCTGTTACAGCATCTGCTTCCCCATTTTTGCAAAATTCTCTCTGTCTTAGTCCTCACCTTCTCTTTCAGCTCTGCTCGTTATACTTTATCTTTATCTTTCCAACAGGGCTGATGCCTGGCAACTGCATGTGTCTGGACTTCACTTGCCCAGATCACCTTTGGGCGGTCCTGTGATGACGGAGTGTTGGTGCTCATGGTAATCCCTCCCTCCCATTCTGAGAGGGACCTGAGCTCACTCCTGCATTCTGGAGTGCCATCTGGAACTCCATTTGGAGTGCCCCTTCTCATGGCTCCAGGAACTGGTGATGGACTGGTGTCTACCAGCAGCTTGGGTTTGGGAATGTCCAGTTTGCTAGCTTGCCCCAGGGGCTCAGACACACCTGGGTGTCTGCATGCCACATGAATTGCTCCAGGAACTATAGGCAATGCCCCTTATCCTCTAAGACTCTTAGGAGGGCAGGAGATCGATCTTGGCAGACGAGATACTGACTGACATGGGTGTGTACATCCTCTGTCGTCAAATCAGTGGCAAGACTTTTGACCATTGTAGACTTAGCAGCAGCTGTTTCTTTCTCCTCCCTATTCTGGATGATAACTGCAAAGAAAGCAGGATCTGCTGGGTCCATTTCTGGCAGTGTCTTTATGTGACAGGGCGGCTTGGTGGACCCAAGTGCAGAGTCATACTGGTTTTGACCACTTCATTTTCTGTGCAGTGAACGTGTTTTGAGATGCCATTTAGGCCCTTCATTGTTAGTAGACGCCAGTACAGGGGCCTTTCAGCCCTGCACACCATTGCAAGCGTATCTGTCCCAGCTGTCACCACAGCCAACCTGTGGCACAACGATACAGCATGTGTCCTATGCAAATGACATCCCTGGATTGTATCCAGGCTTAGAAATGTCATATGGGCACATGTATTCACATGCAGGTGTACAGCTGTTTTGAGACAATGTTCTACTATAAAAACATGCTATATAAATCATTTTGAGTGACACTCCTCCCTCTGCATTGTGTGTGGAGATATATATATATATATATATATATATATATATATATATATATATATATATATATATATATATATACACAGTGTGTCACAAAAGTGAGTACACCCCTCACATTTCTGCAGATATTTAAGTATATCTTTTCATGGGACAACACTGACAAAATGGTGCTTTGACACAATGAAAAGTAGTCTGTGTGCAGCTTATATAACAGTGTTAATTCATTCTTCTCTCAAAATAACTCAATATACAACCATTAATGTCTAAAACACTGGCAACAAAAGTGAGTACACCCCTTAGTGAAAGTTCCTGAAGTGTCAGTATTTTGTGTGGCCACCATTATTTTCCAGAACTGCCTTAACTCTCCTGGGCATGGAGTTTACCAGAGCTTCACAGGTTGCCACTGGAATGCTTTTCCACTTGTCCATGACGACATCACGGAGCTGGCAGATATTTGAGACATCCTCCATCTTCCACTTGAGGATGCCTCAAAGATGTTCTGTTGGGTTTAGGTCTGGAGACATGCTTGACCAGTCCCATCACCTTTACCCTCAGCTCTTCAATAAAGCAGTGGTCATCTTAGAGGTGTGTTTGAGGTCATTTTCATGCTGGAACACTGCCCTGCGACCCAGTTTCCGGAGTGAGGGGATCATGCCAGAGCAGTATTTCACAGTACATATTGGAGTTCATGTGTCCCTTAATGAAATGTAACTCCCCAACACCTGCTGCACTCATGCGGCCCCAGACCATGGCATTCCCACCAACATGCTTGACTGTAGGCATGACACACTTATCTTTGTACTCCTCACCTGATTGCTGCCACACATGCTTCAGACCATCTGAACCAAACAAATGAATCTTGGTCTCATCAGATCATAGGACATGGTTCCAGTAATCCATGTCCTTTGTTGACATGTCTTCAGCAAACTGTTTGCGGGCTTTCTTTTGTACAGACCTCAGAAGAGTCTTCCTTCTGGGGTGACAGTCATGCAGACCAATTTGATGTAGAGTGTAGCGTATGGTCTGAGCACTGACAGGCTGACCCCCCACCTCTTCAATCTCTGCAGCAATTCTGACGGCACTCCTGCGCCTATCTTTCACAGACAGCATTTGGATGTGACGCTGAGCACGTGCACTCAGCTTCTTTGGACGACCAACACGAGGTCTGTTCTTAGTGGACTTTTAAAACGCTGGATGATCTTGGCCACTGTGCTGCAGCTCAGTTTGAGGGTGTTGGCAATCTTCTTGTAGCCTTGGCCATCTTCATGTAGCGCAACAATTCGTCTTTTAAGATCCTCAGAGACTTTTTTGCCATGAGGTGCCATGTTGGAACTTTCAGTGACCAGTATGAGAGAGGGTGAGAGCTGTACTACAAAATTGAACACAACTGCTACCTATGCACACCTGAGACCTAGTAGCTCTAACAAATCACATGACATTTTGGGGGAAATGAAATGCAGTGCTCAATTTTGGCATTTAGGGGTGTAGTCCTCTTAGGGGTGTACTCACTTTTTTGCCGGTGGTTTAGAATTACTTGCTGTATATTGAGTTATTTTGAGGGAGAAAATGTAACACGGTTAATAAGCTGCACACAGACTAACTTTTTCATTTGTGTCAAAGCACCATTTTTGTCAGTGTTTTCCCATGAAAAGATAACTTAAATACTGCCGAAATGTAGGGGGTGACTCACTTTTGTGACCCACGTATATATATATATATATATATATAGATATATTATATATATATATATATATATATATATATATATTATATATATATATATATATATATAATATATTGTGAACACTAATTAAAAACAAAGTTGAGAGAGTAGATTTGCTTTGAATTGTATTTCATTACAGATAGTATGAACCCAAGATGGCAGATCTTTTGTATGTTCAAAATTCCTGTATTTCAGGCCTCCGTCGCAGCACACTTAAAGGATATTTTGGCACAGAGGATACGAAGTGATTTAGTGTTTCAGGTGTTATTTTGTTCCATTCTTCCTGCAATCACGTCTTAAGATGTGGAACAGTAGAGGATCATCATTATCTCATTTTTCACTTCAAAATTCTCCACACATTCTCTATCGGGGACAGGTCAGGACTGTAGACAAGCCAGTCTAGTACCCGTACCCTCTTCTACTGCAGCCATGTTTTCGTAATGTGTGCAGCATGTGGTTCTGCATTGTCTTGTTGAAAAATGTCGTCTTGAAGGCAGCTTATGTTGCTCTAAAATCTCAGTGTACTTTTCTGCATTAATGCTGCATCACAGAAGTGTAAATGATCTTTACTAAGGGCCCTGACCCAACCCCATACCATGACAGAGCCTGGCTTTTGGATTTGTTTATCATAACAGTCTGGATGGTCCTTTTCATCTTTGGTCCAGAGAACATGGTGTCCATTTCTATCCAGATGCCTCCGAGCCCAGAGAAGTCGACGCCGCTTCTGGACATGGTTAACATAAGGCTTCTTTTTTGTACAGTAACGTTTTAAGTGGCATTTGTGAATGTAACTCTGTATTGTAGAGCTTGATAAAGGTTTGATAAAGTAATCAATTCTCCATGTGGTTCTATTGATAAGTTCTTGATGCAGTGCTGTTTGAGGGATCGGAGATCACCCCTCTTCAGTTTAGGCTTGTTTTAACATTTCAATAATTTTTTCACACATTGAGAAACTTTTGTTGACAAACTGCAAAACCTCTCTTTGTCTTTGCTCTTCAAAGACTCAGTCTTTTGTGGATACTTGTGTTTTTACTGAGTGAGTCATTATTATATCACCTGTAGAGGTAATATCATTATTTATTTATTTATTTTATTACTTTTTTACCTCATTACTAGCCTTAAATTGTCCCAACATTTTTGGTTGTTTATTAATTTTTATTTTCTCATTTTAAGTATACTTTTTGAAAGGGCAATTAACAGTGTGGATACTTTTGGTGAGCATTCGATTACCCATTGTCATTAAATTAATGTCAAGTCTGGCTTCCTGTGTTGTCTTAATCCAGTCGTTTTGTGCTTGTGAGTAATAATTCATGGTACATACAGTACCTCCATACTCATCCCTACGAGCTCTAGCTCTGTTCGCTCCTGCAGCCTTTAAGGTGTGCAACCATGTGTTTCTTCGCATAGACGTAACCGAGTCGACTAAATGGGTCATTAGCATGCTGTGTTACTGTAATGCACAATCAACGTACTGAACCGCAAGAGTAATCAGCACAGCAGGCGCAAAACTGGAGTGCCTTTGTGTGTAAACCACATGACATAATGAGAACATAAACGCTTCCGGCAAATGTAAGCAGGACTAATTAACATTACCCACTCAGATCCTTTAACACAGAAGGACAACGAGACTGTAAAAAGCGAGACCATAGCATGGAAGTTCATTTGGGAAATGAGTCGTTGATAGCGATGTGACAACATTTATAAGGGCGTGAAATTAAAGGACAGGCGTTTTGGAGTTAATTATAAAAAAGTTGTGTTTGCTTTCTGATGTTCCCACCGTAAGGATTTTCCATCGTCCTGATTTGGAATGTATTGGACCTTTTTGCCCCAAGGGACAGTGTCCTGAGGGAGGACAGTTGTTGAGCATACACACAGATGTATACATGCATGTTATACCCCTATGGGATGTGTAGGATTGGGAAAAAAAAACACAGAAAGCTCAAGCTGTGTATATATATGCCCAAAGCTTTCCCAAGGCATTGAATGTTTTACACACTGTCAAGGGCTGGCATATAATAAGTGGTAAGTCTACAGTCAGTTCTTATTGTCGGGTGAAAACTTTAGTCAGGTCAGACTTATTTCTGTAGCGCTTTTTATGATGGAGAATGGCTTTACAATTTTAGCGGATCTTCTACATTATAATGACAATCCCAAATTGAGAAAGCCTAGGGAAACGGTGGCAAGGAAAAACTCTCTAAACATTATAAGGAAGAAACCTTGGGAGGGCCAAGACTCAAAAAGGACCATAATGCCAACGACTCAATGTGGGTTGCCAATGACTCATTTTATTTTGTGATTTCTTTTTTTAACATACACCCTTATCCATAGTGACTTGGCCTTGCTCACGTACCCAACAGTGGCAGTTTGACAGATGGTATTTGAACTCTGGACCTTCTGGTCCATAGTCCTGTACCTTAACCGCTTGGCTACCACAATGATCCCTCTTGGTTGTGTTTCCTACTGGTTCTTCCCTTTTTAGCTAATGCTGCCGGAGTCTCATCTTATACTCAAACAAATGTGTTCCATTAACAGACCCTGTGTTCTTAACAAGTAACGTCATATTCTGTTTACTCATATTCTGTTTAACAAGCCCTTATTCTGGGACCAGTTCCAGTCCCACACTAAGTTGTTCTTCCGTTAACAGTTCCACATCAGATGGCAGTAATATATATATATATATATATATATATAGCATTACATTTATTACTACAAGATTTTGGACTGTTTCTGTGGGAATTATTGCCCATTTGTGTGGTCAGACACTGATGTTGGACAAGGGACCGTGCGCTCCTCTAGTTCATCCCAAGGGTGATCAATGGGGTTGAGGTCAGGGCTCTGTGAAGGCCAGTCAGGTCCTTCCACAGCAAACCAAACTCACCCAACCATGCCTTTATGAACAGGGGTACAGTCATGCTGGAACAGAAAAGGTTCTTCCCCAAACTGTTCCCACAAATTCATAAGTGTACAATTGCCCAAAATGTCTTGGTATGCTGACGTTTATGAGATACTTCTACCCGAGGTCACTCTATCCAGATATTCCCTTAGTCCAGGATAATAATCACTAAATATTAATAGAAAAGCACCTCTTTTTAAATCCATTTTGAATTAGCCCCTGTTGGTGACTGTGTTTCATAATTGCACAATTACTCCTTCCTTTTCACACGCATGGGTTGAGTTATTCATGATGCTTCCATGCATATGCATGCAATTAACAGTGGAGATCCAGAAAATAAACCAGACAGAATATGCAAACCACGCTCGGAACGGATCACACATTTAGCGCCAAATAAGGCAAGTTAATGTAGTCGTTATATACCAACTCCGTGTTTTATTATCTTCGTTAAATGCTTCATTAAGGCCTTTTTTTTTTTTTCTCGACCGCGCATGTATAGCAGGTCTTTCTGCTTTACTCAGCGTTTTGAGAAAATGAGTTAATTATCCTTAATTGCGCGGTTGTTTATCCCTCGGTGCTTTTCTTTACCGCCTATAAAATAGGAATTGGTTCGCTAACACTTTTTGAACTAACCGTGCCTTTGTGTTGCATAGAAAATTAAATAAAACAGTCACTTTCCCTGCATATTTTGAATCGAGAATGAAGGGGTTTATTGTCACTGTCTGTCCTTTTCTAATTGAATGTATGGAATATTTGTCTGGCACAGCAGGACCGGACTTGGCTCTCTTGGCTAGACCTCGCTGTTTCTGTTTGTTTGTGTGTGTGTGTTTGAATGTCAAAAACAAAGTCAGGTTTAAATTATAATTAAAGAGACAATACAAGATTATGGAGAATATTTACAACAGTGCTTGAAATGTAATGTTGCAAACAGAAAGAATGAGGGTTGAGTCCCAAAACATTTGGCCACGCTTTGGATTGTGTCCTAATACTTTTAACCATGAGCGGGGGGGCATGTCCCAATACTTTTGAGGGCTTGTGTCTCAGTAGTTTTGGTCATGTCCTAATGGTTTTGGCTATATGTAGGGGTTGTGTCCCAATACTTTTGGCCTCGTACAGGGGCACACCCCAATACTTTTGGCTGTGTGCGGAGGTATTTCTCAACTTTGGGCCCCGACCGCGTTGTGTCCCAAAACTTTTGGTTCTGTGCAGGTGCGTGTCACAAGACATTTGTCCGCATGCAGAGGCATGCACCCAATACTTTTGCCCATGTGCAGGGATGTGTACCAATACTTTTGCTTACGTTTTGGATTGTGTCCCATTTCTTTTGGCCGCATGTGAGGACGTGTCCAAATACTTTTGGCCACATTTTGGATTGTGTCCAAATACCTTTGGCCGCATGTGAGGACGTGTCCAAATACTTTTGGCCACATTTTGGATTGTGTCTCATTTCTTTTGGCCTTGTGTGGGTGCGTGTCCCAGTACTTTTAAAGCACTGTATGATAAACAATATAATATAACACAATACTATAAACAATGTAGTAGGCAGGGTGCAGGTGTGTGTTAATTCTGTGTATAGGACGGATTTCTGTACTTCTAAGACCTAACATTATCTGATATCTTTTTGCTCTCTGCCATGTTTTGGTGGGTATATGAGTGTAACCCTGCACTGAAAATAAACATGTAATTTCCTGCATCACCTTATAGCATCACCACTATCCCCATGGTAACAGACGTCTAAAACCCTGTCTCTCATCCATCTCTGTCTCCCTGCATTATCTCTCTGTCTCTTCTTCCCTCGGCCGACATCACTCTGTAACGGTAAAATGTGATTACTATGTATGCAAAAGTAAAAAGTGATTACTATATTAGAGTGAAAGGATACTTTTATTGGAGAAAACCGTACCTGTTAAGTATAGCCTGTAAAGGTCACCCTGACAAATGCAGCTCTGTGTGGGCATTTTTGGTCTGGCGGTTGTAAAGGCGTTGATTTCTGTTTATGTGCGACCTCGTTAACCCCTAGACATTTGAGGTTGTGACAAAAATATCCATTACAGTTTTTGTTCCTTAACATTATGTACAAATCTAATATAGACACTGATTATTACTGCATTTATAAATTCTGCCTTTACCTCCATTACTTATTTATTCACAGTCAGTATAGAAAATCATCATGCTCTGTCAAAATGCTTATACTTTTCCACAATACAATTGACAATACATTAAATCTTGCTGTCTAGCTCTGTCAAGGGCAGAGCCTGACATACAGTGCTGCTTGAATGTTTTTGAACCCTTTAGAATTTTCTATATTTCTGCATAAATATGACCTAAAACATCATCAGATTTTCACACAAGTCCTAAAAGTAGATAAAGAGAACCCAGTTAAACAAATGAGACAGAAATATTATACATGGTCATTTATTTATTGAGGAAAATGATCCAATATTACATATTAGTGAGTGGCAAAAGTATGTGAACCTTTGCTTTCAGTATCTGGTGTGACCCCCCTGTGCAGCAAATAACTGTAACTAAACGTTTCCTGTAAATGTTGATCTGTCCTGCACACCGGCTTGGAGGAATTTTAGCCCATTCCTTTTCCTCTGTACCAGAACAGCTTCAGCTCTGGGATGTTGGTGGGTTTTCCTCACATTAGCTGCTCACTTCAGGTCCTTCCACAATATTTCCATTGGCCATTTTAAGGTCAGGACTTTGACTTGGCCATTCCAAAACATGAACTTTATTCTTCTGTAACCATTCTTTGGTAGAAACGGCTTTTGTGTGCTTAGGGGTCGTTGTCTTGCGCATGACCCACCTTCTCTTGAGATTCAGTTTATGGACAGATGTTATGGACATTTTCCTTTAGAATTCTCTGATATCATTCAGAAATTCATTGTTCCATCAATGATGGCAAGCTGTCCTGCCCAGATGCAGCAAAACAGGCCCAAACCATGATACTACCACCACCATGTTTCACTGATGGGATAAGGTTCTTATGCTGGAATGCAGTGTTTTCCTTTCCTCAAACATAACGCTTTTCTTTTTTAAACCAAAAAGTTCTATTTTGGTCTCATCCGTCCACAAAAACATTCTTCCAATAGCCTTCTGGCTCGTCCACGTGATCTTTAGCAAACTGCAGACGAGCAGCAATGTTCTTTTTGGAGAGCAGTGGCTTTCTCTTTGCAACCCTGCCATGCACACCATTGTTGTTCAGTTGTGTTCTTCTGATGGTGGACTCGTGAACATTAACATTAGCCAATGTGAGAGAGGCCTTCCAGTTGATTAGGAAGTTACCCTGGGGGTCCTTTGTGACCTCACCAACTATTACACGCCTTGCTCTTGGAGTGATCTTTGTTGGTCGGCCACTCCTGGGGAGGGTAACAATGGTCTTGAATTTCCTCCATTTGTACACAATCTGTCTGACTGTGGACTGGTGGAGACCAAACTCTTTAGAGATGGTTTTGATTGAAAACATCTGCCTCTAATTTCACCTTCAAATTAACTGCTAATCCTAGAGGTTCACATACTTTTGCCACTCACTAATATGTAATATTGGATCATTTTCCTCAATAAATAAATGACCAAGTATAATATTTTTGTCTCGTTTGTTTAACTGGGTTCTCTTTATCTACTTTTAGGATTTGTGTGAAAATCTGATGATGTTTTAGGTTATATTCATGCAGAAATATAGAAAATTCTAAAGGGTTCACAAACTTTCAAGCACCACTGTAGTACGGTATAGCCTTTTCCTTTGATTCCCTTAAATGTTAAATGTAAACTTCCAGGCAGCTCTTTAAAGAAAAAATGATAATGGCTTCAAACAGTGGATGAATCATTAAAAATGTTTCCCAGTCAGAATGCGAGACCAAATATTTTTGATGGGGTTCAAATCTGATCTCTGACCATCCCTAAACATGAACCTGATGGACCTGTCCCCAAGCCATGTATTTCTGGTCTTCAGAGTGTCAGCAGGAGCATCGGTTTATTGGAAAAAAAATAACATGATCATTCTTCTTTAGAAATCAACTTTTCAATTGTGGGAAGCCGTTCTGCAATATTTTCCTCCACTTCAAAGCATCAATCACCGGTACCAGCAGCTGAAAAGACTCCTCGCACCGTGACACCTCTGTGCTTCATGGTAGCAGAGATCCATTCACTGCTGTATTTCACACCAGATTTTTGAAGACTCCTCTCTGGATCATCACCGTGCAACTCAAATTGTGATTCATCAGTCAACACCACCTCTGCTGAACCACTCTGATTCAGACTTTATATATTCTGACATCATCTGCATTGGATCTGCATTAGACAATGTCCTGGTTATTGTTCTTCTCAAGAGTCTAAGCTCAAGTTTAAGATCTGGAATAGATTCGTGAAAGTATTCAAGACTTACACAGCTTTTTTTTACTATGTGTCACCAAGCGTCTCCAAAACTGTCCATAACACACAAAAATACCAACAAAGGGAAAAAAGTATCTCACTATAAATCAAGAGTGTGCATGTTTTTGTGTCTTATGCGATAGAACAAACAAATAAAAGAAGACAAGGAAAAGGCCTTATCTAATCCCTGCTTCTAGCTAAGCAGTAGGCATATTATTTCGAAGTTTGAGTTGGTGTGTTGGACTGTGTGTTAAGAACATTTGATGCTATTAAGCATTTTAATTTAAGCCAAAATGGGCCCATCCCAGTGGAACCTCGGTTCTCGCCCTCCTTGGAACTTGTCGACAGTTCTCGAGGTACTTTGAGACAAATCTGCCTCAGTTCTCGTTGTTTTCTCCGTACTCGGCACACTTGCTTAACATTATACGAGTCGAGTCACGTGACATGATTCAGTACACAATGATTCAGCCCGAGCGATTCATTCTTTTATCTTTCAGGCTGAGCAGTTAGCATTAGCATCTAGCACCCTGAGTTCACCAATAGAGTAAGTGTTTTGCTTTTACTTTTCACTTTCAATTCATCACTGAGCTAGACACTAACACAGGAAGCAAAATACAGAGCTAAACACTAACACAGGAAAACAGAAAGCTAGACACTAACACAGGAACAAAATACAGAGCTAAACACTAAGACAGGAAGACACACGGCTAAACACTAGCATAGAAAGACAAAGAGTTGGACACTATTACAGGAAGACAACAAGCTAGACACTAACACAGGAAGAAAAATACAGAGCTAAACACTAACACAGAAAGACAAAGAGCTAGACACTAACACAGGAAGAAAGTACAGAGTTAAACACTAACACAGGAAGACAACGAGCTAGACACTAACACAGGAAGAAAGTACAGAGTTAAACACTAACACAGGAAGACAACGAGCTAGACACTAACACAGGAAGAAAAATACAGAGCTAAACACTAACACAGGAAGACAACGAGATAGACACTAACACAGGAAGACACAGAGCTAGACACTAACACAGGAAGACACAGAGCTAGACACTAACACAGGAAGACACAGAGCTAGACACTAACACAGGAAGAAACTAGAGCTAAAAACTAACACAGGAAGACACAGAGCTAAACGCTAACACAGGAAAGACAACGAGATAGACACTAACACAGAAGAAGAAAATAGAGCTAAACACTAATGCAGGAAGACACAGAGCTAAACACTAACACAGGAAGACAACGAGATAGACACTAAAACACAGGAAGAAAATAGAGCTAAACACTAATGCAGGAAGACACAGAGCTAAACGCTAACACAGGAAGAAACTAGAGCTAAAAACTAATGCAGGAAGACACAGAGCTAGACACTAACACAGGAAAAAAAACTAGAGCTAAAAACTAAACACAGGAAGACACAGAGCTAGACATAACACAGGAAGAAAATACAGAGCTAAACACTACAATAAACACTAAACACTAGCACAGGAAAGTGCAGAGCTAGACACTAACACAGGAATAAAGTACAGAGTTAAACACTAACACAGGAAGAAAATAAAGCTAAACACTAACACAGGAAGACACAGCTAGACACTAACACAGGAAGAAACTAGAGCTAAACACTAACGCAGAAAGACACACAGCTAAACACTAACACAGGACAAAAATACAGAGCTAAAAACTAACACAGGAAGACACAGAGCTAGACACTAACACAGGAAGAAAATACAGAGCTAAACACTACGATAAACACTAAACACTAGCACAGGAAAATGCAGAGCTAGACACTAACACAGGAAGAAAGTACAGAGTTAAACACTAACACAGGAAGACACAGAGCTAGACACTAACACAGGAAGACACAGAGCTAAACGCTAACACAGGAAGACAACGAGACAGACACTAACACAGGAAGAAAATAGAGCTAAACACTAATGCAGGAAGACACAGAGCTAAACACTAACACAGGAAGACAACGAGATAGACACTAACACAGGAAGAAAATAGAGCTAAACACTAATGCAGGAAGACACAGAGCTAAACGCTAACACAGGAAGAAACTAGAGCTAAAAACTAATGCAGGAAGACACAGAGCTAGACACTAACACAGGAAAAAACTAGAGCTAAAAACTAACACAGGAAGACACAGAGCTAGACACTAACACAGGAAGAAAATACAGAGCTAAACACTACAATAAACACTAAACACTAGCACGGGAAAGTGCAGAGCTAGACACTAACACAGGAATAAAGTACAGAGTTAAACACTAACACAGGAAGAAAATAAAGCTAAACACTAACACAGGAAGACACAGCTAGACACTAACACAGGAAGAAACTAGAGCTAAACACTAACGCAGAAAGACACACAGCTAAACACTAACACAGGACAAAAATACAGAGCTAAACACTAACACAGGAAGACACAGAGCTAGACACTAACACAGGAAGAAAATACAGAGCTAAACACTACGATAAACACTAAACACTAGCACAGGAAAATGCAGAGCTAGACACTAACACAGGAAGAAAGTACAGAGTTAAACACTAACACAGGAAGACACAGAGATAGACACTAACACAGGAAGAAAATAGAGCTAGACACTAACGCAGGAAGACACAGAGCTAAATGCTAACACAGGACGAAAATACAGAGCTAAACACTAACACAGGAATACACAGAGCTAAACACTAACTCAGGAAGACACAGAGCTAGACACTAACTCAGGAAGAAAATACAGAGCTAAACACTACGATAGGAAGACAAAGAGCTAAACACTAACATGGGAAGACGCAGAGCTAAATGCTAACACAGGAAGAAAATGCAGAGCTAAACACTAAGTCAGGAAGACACACAGCTAAACACTGAGTACCTCGGTTCTCGCCCTCTTTGGAACTCGTCGACAGTTCTTGACATACTTTGAGAAAAATTTTCCTCAGTTCTTGTCATTTGCTCGGTTCTCGACGCACCTGCTTAACATTGTACGAGTCGAGTGACTCAATTCATGATTCAGTATACAATGAGTCAGCCCCAGCGATTCATCCTCTTATCTTTCAGGCTGAGCAGTTAGCATTAACACCTAGCACTATGAGTTCACCAATAGAGTAAGTGTTTTGCTTTTACTTTTCACTTTCAATGCATTACTCACTTAATGACATGAGATTTCTCAAGACTTTATTAGAAAATAAGCTTTGTGTTAATGATTTTGGGTAGATGTACAGACTATATTAAACTCATCAGTTCATGATCCGTTTAACTTATAGTGGATTTGTTGAACATATCCCCATCATAAATCAGGAGCTCCTGTACAATACAACTCCATTAATGCTGATAATGTTATACAGTGTGGATTTTCTGGGAGTCTGGAACAGATTCATTCAGTTTAAATTATTCCTTATGGAAACATTTGCTCAGTTCTCGACATTTTCTGTTCTCAACGAACCTTCTGGAACGAATTAATGACCAGAACCGAGGTCCCACTGTATTTTGCAATTTTAGATTGTGTCTGTTTTGCCTATGATTTCTAAATGGCAACAAAAAAAAAACATGACATGGAAGCTACACCTACAGTATATAGTGTAAAATGTACAAACTTTAATCGTAAATGTCACATCGGATCACCTCTATTACTTTAGAGTAGGGGAGTATCCCTGATCACATTGTATTACTGGATAATTTTTTTTTTTTTTTTTTGCTGGATAATCCATGAATGCCCTGGCGTCCAGAAATCAGTTTCAGAAGGCTCTGTGCTTCTTATGGAACATAAATCAGGCTTAGTTCTCTGTATCTTCTCTCTCTCACAGCTGATATCTTCTCCTCCTCAATTTTCTTCTTGTCTTTCTTGCTTTGTCTCCCCTGCTCCGACACATCACGCATAACAAGTTGAAACCAGCTTTTACCCACAATCCTTCTCTGTGTTTAGAGCCAGAGAGCTGCTGTCAGCAGGACTAATAAAGGCTTTGTCATTTTGCCTGAATTTTTCACTCTCCATTTACTGATCCATCTTCTTTTTTTTCCTACTGTGTGGTGCATCCCTGCCCTCTCTCTCTCTTTTCTCTCTCTCTCTCTCGTTTCTTTTTCTATCTGCTCGCCGTGCTTATTTCTTTAGATATTGCTTTGTAATTGCATGCCTTGTTTCCCTTGCATTGAGTTAGTCTCTAGTTTTTGTGTAAAAAAATGCTATCAAAATGCACATGTTTGTCTGCTCTCAACCAGAGCAGGATTCTTCATTTGAGCCTGATTCCTCTCAACGTTTCTACCTTACAAAAGCTGATTTGTTTGAGTTTCGATTTGCACATGCTTCTGGTTTTCAATGTCGTATTAATTCAATGTATTTGCTCATTTTATTCTTGCTTTTTTCTTGGTCAGGAAATTCACAGGGCACAGAAGAAGACACCAGTCCATCACTCAAAACACAGAAGGAGTCATTGTACTTCCAGGCTTCCCACCCGCCGGCATGGCAAGTCGTTCCTGTATGACACCTCACCTGGCAAATTGTCTCAGAAAACAACTATTTCAAGAAAAGGGCAATTCCAAGAAAGTTGTCTCATACAGATTTTGTATCTAGTAAGTGTATTTAAAAGACAGAGTGAAGTTTTTTATCAGATTATGCAAAGTTTGAATCCGAGTGGTTCGGGAGAGTTGTGTGGACCAATGAATCACCATTCGAGTTGGACGCTGATGCTCCACAGAGGTGGTATTTGAAGACCTGGTCAGTAATGACTGCATCTCTATCACGGATCCACATGGTGGAAGAGGTGTGATGGTGTGGGAGTCTTTTCAGCTGCTGGTGCTGGCGAGCTACTTCACTGTGAAAGGTCAAATGATGTTTTGGAGAGGAGGAAAATATTACAGAGAGGCTTCCCACAACTTAAAAGTTATTTTCCGAAAAGGAACGATAATGTTATTTTTCAACAAGATGATGATCCTGCACTCACTGCAAAGACCAGCAAGAAGTGGCTTGAGAACAAATCCAGCAGGATCATGTTTTGGCCTGGTCAGTCCAGATTTAAACGCTATAAGTTCATTTGCAATATACGAACGCCATTTTTGAAAAATAAGCTGACCGTCCTGAGATATTCTTAACATATAGTGCATTCTGACCCTTAAATAGGTTTTGAATTTTGGAGTAAAAGGCCTTTTCACACCGAGTCCGATTTTTATGGACGAAAAAGATGCAGGTCAAATTTTGAAAAAGAACATATGTATATAAATGCAGTCCTTCACACTGAGTCTGAAACTGACAGACTGTGATGCTGTGTAAAACATTTAATCGGAGCCTGTTCTAATTTCTGCGTTGTTGAGACGTGTAAAAAACAGGCTGACCAATCAGAGCTCGGTTGCCAGGCAGAACAGCTCATCCTGGTAGCAGAAGAGGACAAGAGCTTAAGGACAAGCAACATGCTGACTCTAAAAACATGGATATTGAAGAAAATATCGAGTGGAATATAGCTGAGAGGCTGGAGGTTTTGTTTTTTTTAAGTTGACGATGTGAAAAAATCATGGTGAAATCTCCGTGACACATTAAGAGAAAGGAAATTAAAGAAAGCAGACATGGATAGGGAGTTTTCAAAGTGTTTAGACAAAAAAATGCATCGGACTTGGTATGAAGGACCCACTACGTTAAGAACTATGTTTTTTTCATGCATAAAAATCATACTGTCTGTCACTGGTTTTCCTAGGAATGATCATTCATTCATTCATTTGTTATCCGCTTAATTATAATAACAACCTACAGTGGTGCTTGAAAGTTTGTGAACCCTTTAGAATTTTCTGTATAAGACCTAAAACATCATCAGATTTTCACACAAGTCCTAAAAGTAGACGAAGAGAACCCAGTTAGACAAATGAGACAAAAATATTATACTTGGTCATTTATTTATTGAGGAAAATGATCCAATATTACATATTAGTGAGTGGCAAAAGTATGTGAACTTCTAGGATTAGCAGTTTAATTTGAAGGTGAACTAAATTAGAGTCAGGTGTTTCAATCAATGGGATGACAATCAGGTGTGAGTGGGCACCCTGTTTTATTTAAAGAACAGGGATCTATCAAAGTCTGCTCTTCATGGCACATGTTTGTGGAAGTGTATCATGGTACGAACAAAGGAGATTTCTGAGGAGCTCAGAAAAAGAGTTGTTGATGCTCATCAGGCTCGAAAAGGTTACAAAACCATCTCTAAAGAGTTTGGACTCCACCAATCCACAGTCAGACAGATTGTGTACAAATGGAGGAAATCCAAGACCATTGTTACCCTCCCCAGGAGTGATCGACCAACAAAGATCACTCCAAGAGCAAGGTGTGTAATAGTTGGCGAGGTCACAAAGGACCCCAGGGTAACTTCTAAGCAACTGAAGGCCTCTCTCACATTGGCTAATGCTAATGTTCATGAGTCCACTATCAGAAGAACACTGAACAACAATGGTGTGCATGGCAGGGTTGCAAGGAGAAAGCCACTGCTCTCCAAAAAGAACATTGTGCTTGTCTGATGACCAAGTATAATATTTCGGTCTCATTTGTTTAACTGGGTTTTCTTTATCTACGTTTAGGACTTGTGTGAAAATCTGTTGATGTTTTAGGTCATATTTATGCAGAAATATAGAAAATTCTCAAGGGTTCACAAACTTTCAAGCACCACTGTAATTATAGTTCAACTTCTATTACACGGACTGCACAATTAAAACCGTTTTGAGGAAATTCATAAAAACGGAGATATCTATATCTGTATATCTATATAATTGTATATAAGCTGTATTTACAGGGTGTCTATAAAGTAATAAATATACTAAATGTTTAATAAATGTATTTTTCACCAGCCTGTACATGAGGGACTGTTAATAGATTTATATGAAGCACAAGGAACCCAGGTTTTATCCACATTGCATTGATTCAGTGTGAGCCCCGTGGCTGAAGTGACAAACACCAGTTTACAGCAGCAAGGAGGTCCTTAAGGAAGGGGCATTATTTATGCTGATGGAGGTAGAGTAATGGTGTGCGGAATGTTTCTTTGTCACACCCTGGGTCCTCTGATACCTGTGGAAGGACGTTTGGACTGCAGCGTTTACCTAAGCGTTGTGGAAGAACAAGTTCCTCTCTTAATGGCCGCTGTTTACCCTATGGCAGAAGAACACTTTCAGCAGGACAATGCACCATGACAGAAGGGTTTTATGGTCATGGATTGGGTCAACATCCCTGCAGAATGATCTCAGCATCTAGTGAAATCCATGCTATGATGAACTGCTTTAGTTCTGAAGGGAAAAGGAGGTCCAACACGATACTATAAATGCCCATTTAAATAAATGACCATTTAGAGTAAGTGTTTAGCTTTTATTTATGTATTGATTCATGAACTAAAACTGTTATCAGTGTGTTGATTTAATGCTCTGTAAACACAAAACGAGCTTCATAAAACCAAAATAAACGTATAAAGATTGATAAAATAAGCTCTAAAAATTAAATACAAATTAGACTGAACAAATGACACTAAAGTAATTTGGGGAAATAAATATTATAACATTATATACAATTATTATTCAATCAGTTAAAGAGTTGTTGCTGTATTCAATGAAAAATATTACTCAGCAGTGGCAGCGATGCAGGCCTGAAATTTGAAGTTCTAGTCCTGTGCCTTAGCGACTAATAATGAACGTCCCACGATAGCACTGCTGTATGGAAATCATTCATAGGTACTTTTCGAAAATAATCATGCATTCGGTTTTATTATTCGATGCACGTTTTATAAATAAGTCCATTTCCTTTGAGAGCAGGGGCTATATTGCTGCACCCTTTTCCATCATTCTGCGTCTCTCTGTATATATTTTATATTGGATATATGCATTAGAACAGAGCTGGCTTTCTCCAGCATCAGGTGAATTCTGACATGGAGCCAAAAGTTCAATTGAGGACTGAGATGGTAAGAAGTCTCTCTCTCTCTCCCTCATTCATTCTCTCCAGACGTGCCCTTCATTTCTTTCCATTCCATTTTCTTTTTCTTGCCATGTGCACTCTGTCTGTACTCTGACAAAGAGCTCCGCTGTTCTTTGAAATATCAATCGGTCGCTGCTTTACTTACCTTTGTTGTAAATTAAACATGATATTGGATCTAAAACAACGAACAGCTCAACTGTAAATTCTGTGCTCAGCCAACTTCTGAGAAACACACAGCCAGATGGATTAAGCGTTATGTGCAACCATTATCTGCCTCAAACTGTATACACTAAACCCATGGTTCCTAAACTGGGGTCCGGGCCCCCCTCAGCCCTCGTGGTGAGCGCTGCCTTTGCTACGGAGCAACACATTGCCTCAACTGCTGGTGTGATGATCTGGGGAGCCACTGCATATGACAGTCGGTCACCCCTAGCAGTGATACGAGGGACACTAACAACTCAGCGATATGTGCAGGACATCCTGCGGCCATGTGTTGCCTCTCATGGCAGGGCTTCCAACTGGCAATTTTCAGCAGGATAATGCTCACCCACACACACAGCAAGGGTTTATCAGGAATGTCTCCACCAGATTGGAACACTTCCTTCACCTGTCTGGTTGCCAGATTTATCACCAATCGAGCATTTATGGGTCGTGCTGGGATGCCAGCTTCAGCAACCTAAGAGTGTGCAGGATCTACAGGCCCAGCTGCAACATCTGTGGGCAAATTTACCATGGGATACCGTACAGTTTTGCGATTTGTTCAGTTCATATTTAGAATTTATTGATCATTCATTCATTTTACTTCTGTACCCACTTGATCCAGTTCAGGGTCACCAGATGGTGCACATACAGAGTTCTGAAATGTACTGGTGATCTGTCCAGGGTGTACCTCTTGCTCATGTTTGCAGTGTTGCATCTTACTCTACCAACTTCTTTTGTTGATCTTTCTTCTTACCCGTCCCCTAACTAGACACATACTTGTCACATGTCCTCCCTCGGTCCCCAAAACGACAGCCTGTATCAGTCATGCCATGTATTTCATGCATTAACAGCAATTAATGTGCCAGAAGCTACTAATTTTACACAGCTCTGACATTCCAGGAACTCCGAGGGACTGAAGGAGCTTCCGGGGAAAGAATTTTTTTTTTACCTGAATTCATGCTGAAGAAATTACAGAGGGGAAAAGAAGTATTTGATACACCACCAATTTTGCAAGTTTTTCCACCTACAAAGACTTGAGAGGTCTGTCATTTTTATCGTACACTTCAACTGTGAGAGACAGAACCTAAAAGAAATTCCAGAAAATCACGTTGTATGATTTTTAAACAACCAATTTGCATTTTTTGCATGAAATAAGTATTTGTTACAATAGAAAAACAGAACTTAATATTTGGTACAGAAACCTGTGTTTGCAGTTACAGAAGTCAGATATTTCATGTAGTCCTTGACCACGTTTGCACACACTGCAGCAGGGATTTTGGCCCACTCCTCCATACAGATCTTCTCTAGATCTTTCAGGTTTTGGGGCTGTCGCTGGGCAACACTGAATTTCAGCTCCCTCCAAAGATTTTCTATTGGGTTCAGGTCTGGAGACTAGGCCACTCCAGGACCATGAAATGCTTCTTATGGAGCCACTCCTTAGTTGCCCTGGCTGTGTGTTTTGGATCATGGCCATTCTTTAAGACCCATCCACGACCCATCTTCAATGCTCTTACTGAGGAAAGGAGGTTGTTGGCCAAAATCTTGCAATACATGACCCCATCCATCCTCCCTTCAATACGGTGCAGTCGTCCTGTCCCCTTTGCAGAAAAGCACCCCCAAAGTATGATATTTCCACCCCCATACTTCCTAGTGTGTGCTTGGGGATTGTACTCATCCTTCTTCTTCCTCCAAACACGAGTGGAGTTGATACCAAAAAGCTCTAATTTGGTCTCATCTGACCACATGACTTTCTCCCATGCCTCCTCTGGATCATCCAGATGGTCATTGGCAAACTTCAAATGGGCCTGGACATGTGCTGGCATGAGCAGGGGGACCTTGCGTGCCCTGCAGGATTTCAATCCATGACGGTGTAGTGTGTTACTAAAACTTATCTTTGAGATTGTGGTCCCAGCTCTCTTCAGGTCATTGACCACGTCCTCCCGTGTAGTTCTGGGCTGATTTCTCACCTTTCTCATAATCATCCTTACCCCATGAGGTGAGATCTTGCATGGAGCCCCAGACCGAGGAAGACTGACAGCCACCTTGTGTTTCTTCCATTTTCTAATAATTGTGCCAGCAGTTGCCTTCTCACCAAGCTGTTTGCCTATCGTCCTGTAGCCCATCCCAGCCTTGTGCAGGTCTACAATTTTGTCCCTGGTGTCCCTAGAAAGCTCTTTGGTTTTGGCCATGGGGTAGAAGTTGGAGTGTGATTGATTGAGCGTGTGGAAAGGTGTCTTTTATAAAGAAAAAACTAACAGGTCTGTGAGAGCCAGAATTCATGCTGGTTGGTCGGTGCTCAAATACTTATTTCATGCAATAAAATGCAAATGAATTGTTTAAAAATCATACAAGGTGATTATCTGGATTTTCTTAATAATCTGTCTCTCACAGTTGAAGTGTACCTACGATAAAAATGACAGACCTCTCCATTTTTTGTTGGTGGGAAAACTTGCAGATTGGGCAGTGTATCAAATACTTATTTTCCCCACTATATATGTACAATAAGCTCAACAATTAGACTAGAGGAAACAGATCGAGGGTGTAATCGTGCCCTGGACAGGATGCCAATCCATATATAAAAA
>JAJAGP010001275.1:0-122500 GCA_025084515.1 Ancistrus triradiatus | reverse complement strand
TTATTATTATTATTCATGTACCTTTTTCTTGGAAATTACTTAAATAATGTATTATTGGAGATATATTATTATTACTATTATTATTATTGTTATTATTATTATTATTATTATTGTTGTTGTTGTTGTTATTATTATTATTATAACAGTTATTATTATTATTATTATTATTATTATTATTACTGATTTTTTTTATTTTTTCTCACCATACTATTATTATTATTATTATTATTATTATTATTATTATTATTATTATTCATGTACCTTTTTCTTGGAAATTACTTAATGTATTATAGGAGATATATTATTATTATTATTATTATTATTATCATTATTATTTTGATGTTGTTTTTCCTCATGTACCTTCTTGGAAATTACTTGGATAATGAATGACAGGAGATCTGTTATTATTATTATTATTATTATTATTATTATTACTACTATTATTATTATTATTGTTGTTGTTGTTGTTGTTGTTATAACAGTTATTATTATGTTATTTGTTATTATTATTATTACTGATATTATCCACATTTACCTCTTTCCTCATGTAACTATTATTATTATTAGTAGTAGTAGTAGTAGTAGTAGTATTGTTGTTATTATTATTATTATTATTATTATTATTATCATTATTATTCGTCATGCACCTTATTCTTGGACATTACTTGGATAATGAATAACAGGAGATCTATATCTATAGAGATTAAATCTATAGATCTAATAATAATAATATTATTATTATTACTGCTATTATCGACATGTTCAATAAGATTCCTATGGAAATTTCCCACACTGTGGCTTCAGATACTGATTGTCAACACTGGTAGCATCTACTAGTTCAGCTTCCCTGTGATCAGGTAAGACTTTGTTGGTGGAACTGCATTGCTCTGTAATATGGCTAGGAGCTGGGAGGCAGGAGATCACTGGACTATCTCTAGTAAATTACATATGACGATGGAGGTGGAAATGCTACCCTAACAATAAAATATACGAAGCTAGAGAGAACTGGTCAAATGGTATCAACAAAAGTGTCCTGTGGCCTTTAAGGAGACAGACTCTGATGTTATAGCAGCCCTCTGCTTCCTGCCTTTAGCTGCCTGTTCCTCTGATCCTGCATTTGTCTCGGCTTGCTGCATCACACACCTCGTCCTGACCTAGAATACTAATGACGAAGGTCAGCCTTCTAGGAAATGAGCTTTATCACAACACCGCAGACTGGGATGCACAATTGGATTGGAAATGTTGGATCGTTTTATTGCTGCCCCCTGCTCTGTCGTTTGTCGCCACAAATGGATTTGCACACCTAATTATCCAAACCTGAAGAAGTAGTTGTGTTTCACATTGTACATGTATTAAAAGGAAACAGATGTGGATTTTGTATCAATATACAAATAAGCACACCACCATAACATCAGTGTCACTGCAGTGCTGAATGATTCACCACTCAAATAGTACCTGATCTGTGATGCTCCTGTCGGGGTCCTGAGGTAAAGGGGACGAACAAAACATATAGAGAAACAGATGGACTGCAGTCTGTAATTGTAAATGGCATCATTTTGAGCCATTTGTCCAATTAGAGTTAGATTTATTTCTAACATGCTTTTTAAAATGAATCATTGTCTCAAAGCAGGTTTACAATTTTCTCTTATCTTCTATTATCTACGCCCAAAAGTCCAAATTAAAAGCCCTTACAAAAAAAGCTCTTACAAAAGCCCTTACAATTGCTCCCACAGTTGATTTATTCACACCAACCTGCTTGCCTATTGTAGATTCACTCTTCCCAGCCTGGTGCAGGTCTACAATTTTCTTCCTGGTGTCCTTCGACAGCTCTTTGGTCTTGGCCATGGTTGAGTTTGGAGTCTGACTGTTTGAGGCTGTGGACAGGTGTCTTTTATACAGATAACGAGGTCAAACAGGTGCCATTAATACAGGTAATGAGTGGAGGACAGAAGAGCTTCTTAAAGAAGGAGTTACAGGTCTGTGAGAGCCAGAAATCTTGCTTGTTTGTGGGTGACCAAATACTTATTTTCCTCCAAGATTTACAATTAAATTAGTTAAAAATCCTACAATGTGATTTCCTGGATGTTTTTTCTCATTTTGTCTCTCATAGTTGAAGTGTAGCTATGATGAAAATTACAGACCTCTCTCATCTTTATAAGTAGGAGAACTTGCACAATCAGTGGCTGACTAAATACTTTTTTGCCCCACTGTATGTAAGAATTAAATCAGTTATCTAATTTATGACTTTATAGCAGTAGATTAAATAAATAGAAGCTAAATCAATATATAGGACATATTTACAATGAATAAATAAAATACAATAATATGTAGACTGATAAATTTACATTTAAGGCGTTTATCAGATGCCCTTATCCAGAGCAACTTACAATTGATACAATTACAATTGAAGCAGGTGTGAGTTAAGGGTCTTGCTCAAGGACCCAACAGTGGTGGCTTGGCAGAGGTGGGATTTGAACCGTGGACCTTCTGGTCCATAGTCCAGTATCTTAACCACTAGACCACCAGAATCGTAAATAAGTAATCGGCATTATTTAGTCCTCAGCGGGACAGGTTTGTTGGCATGGCATGCTCAGTCAACCGGAGGATCCCCCAAAGCTTCACATATGATGACCTCTCAAAGCCAATTTACAAGATAAACAATTCACACAGAGAAAATAGCATGTATCATTATGTAAAACTGCTTTGTATTAGACGAAGCCACTAACTGCAGCTCCACTGGAGGGTTAGAAGAAAAGCTGTGTTATGGCGTGCCACTTAAATGACGTGATTATATGTGAACACATGCTTCTCCTGACAGAACAACCACCAGGCACCACTGATGGGAAACGAGCGGCTCAGGGAGTGCAGTCACACTGAACGCGGTTTGAGACGTACATTGAAAAGCTAAGCCCTTCATTTGGAGAATCACAACTGTGTCCTGGTGTAACCTCACCCTCCAAATCACCCTTCTATAAATATTTGGGGCCCGGTTTTGGCACTGGG
This sequence comes from Ancistrus triradiatus, assembly GCA_025084515.1. NCBI lineage: Eukaryota > Metazoa > Chordata > Actinopteri > Siluriformes > Loricariidae > Ancistrus > Ancistrus triradiatus. Next base: position 119,497 of record JAJAGP010001275.1, on the reverse strand, counting down.
TCTACTCCTTCTAAATAATAATTAAAGAAGCCAGTGAACGGTGGAAACAGAGGTAAAATAAACATCTTTGATTTAATTCAGATAAATGTAAATAAGGAGCGAGCGCAATTTTTTTTTTGTCCCTTTTACGCTCCATTTCATCCAGAAAATAATGATGAATACAAAGCGTGTTTGCTTTTCACATGCTAGGACTCCCGCAGTAATGATGCTTCTCGAGACGTGCCTGCTTTATTAAACCCGCACGCAAAAGCAATCCATCACTGTTGCTCTAATCCAGACGCTAGCGGATGAACGATGCTGTGTTGTCGTTGGTTTTGGTTATTTAAACTCCATTCGCTGAATCAGTGAGGAGATTACAGAGTAATTACACAGTTATTAATCACCATCCACTCAATTTGAACCATTTAACTAGGCTAATAACATCGAGTCTTGATGCAACAGCACTGCGGTTGTACCACCTCCGGTGTACGGACTTTCATCATCTGTGCGTAAGATGCTACGAAATTCTTTGAGGTGCCACAAATCAACAAATCAATAGCAGAACCTCAAACAACTGAATGACTGAAGGTTCAAACTACAGTGTATTTAATATACAGTTTATATATACATATATATATATATATATATATATATATATATAGACTAGAAAAATGAGCTCATTTGCTTAAACTGGTACGAGTTGAGCCGCACGATTCATGATTCACGATTCAGCACACAGTGATTCGGATTCACAAAAGCTCTTATTCTGCTGTGTTTATTGTGTTTTTCTTTATTTTGACATCTACAGTACTATATTCTTACTGCGAATAAATCCCCATGGGTCCTGAAAAGGTTAGTAATGGCAATCAACCTAAAGGAAACCAAAAAGAAATACAGGCGGCAGTTAGCTATGCAGCTATGCTACCATTCGGAGTTCACCAATAGAGTAAGTGTTTTTGCTTTTATGTTTCACTTTCAGTCCATTACTCACTAAATTACATGACATTTTTCAACCCTTTATTGTAAAATAAGCTTTGTGTTAATGATTTTGAGTAACTGTAGGTTAATATAAGTGTTAATGTGTGGCTCCTCTATGATACAGTATAGACTACATTGGAGATCAAAATTACAGAACAATGTATGAACACTTGATTTTTTCAGAAATAATGTAATCTACATTGATCAACATTTGAAAATTTTTTTGTAAGGGGTACACCATGCCACTAGAACAGTGTTTTATAAAATAACCAAAGTATATCAACATAAAACCTTTATTTTGCAAAAAATCTGATGGCCATAATTAAAGAACAGCAATGACTGCAGCACAGAGAAAGGTTCCAACTACCTTTTCTGAAGGTTACAACAGTCACCAATCAGTAGGAAGTGTACAGGTCTGTGTTTGAATGACTTCAACACATCTGCGGCCACAGGACATCACTAGTCTCTCACACTGCTCTGGTGTGATTTTGGTCCACTCTTCTTCCAGTCTCTTCTGCAGTTATGTGACTGTTGTGGGTTTCTTAGCCATAACTTCGTCACCAAGGATTTTTCAGAGGTTTTTTATTGGGTTTAGATCAGGACTCTGGCCTGGCCATTTCAATGTTTCAATGTTTTCAGTTTCAAGGAACTGCTTTACCCATTTTGCTGTGTGACAGGGCTGTATGAAAATTGCTGGCTGATTGAGCGATGAACGCAAGGAAGGAACCACATGTTGTGGAACTGTTGTGAGACTGTGGTGGCTTTGCGGTTAAGGTGCTGGACTATGGACCAGAAGGTCCAGGGTTCAAATCTCACCTCTGCTAAGCTGCCACCGTTGGGTCCTTGAGCAAGGCCCTTAACCCACAATTGCTTGGATTGTAAGATTGTACCAACTGTAAGTCGCTCTGGATAAGGGAGTCTGCTAAATGCTGTAAATGTAAATGTAAATGTTGTTGAAAAAGGTTCTGATTCACACTTGCATTCACTCTGCCATGTAGCTGTATGAGAGGTCCAACTCCTGCTGCTGAAAACATTCCCCAAACCATAACACTTCCTCCTCCACCTTCACTCACTTCTTTACAGAAGTCTGAAATCTGAAATCTGATCAACAAGTTTACATGCGTTTGATTAAGGAGATAATGGGAAAGCTCAGGGTTGGCATGACTCTGCCGATAATCAGATTTATACTTTGAAACCAACCAATAATCTCTCAGAGAGATGTGACGTAAAATTCAAACTTCAACAATTAAATAACAAAAGTTTTTATTTCCTTGAGCTTATACTGCTAAAGTGCATTTCAGCGTTTCCCCAAAAAGGTTTAGTAGCCCTTTCGCAGATACTGCTTTTAAGTGCAGGGTTGCCAGATCCTGCTATAGACATAAGCATCAGGTCTATAGAAAAAGCCCAAAAGAAACAAATAATAACGTTGTTACATCCTAGAATGTACTGTATTTGATTGATGGTTTGATCCTAGTGTAATTTGGACATGCAGGGTTCAGATAATGTCTTGTCTGATGCTCTTTCTAAAACGTAGATAAAGGATTTTGTTCCAAACCACTTTTTTGTTTTGTTTTGTTTTTATGGGAAAGTGTGTTACATCCTAGAATGTATGTGACTGATAGTTTGTACACTGTACTTTTTCTTTCCTGGTGGCAGGGAAGGTAGTTGGGAAATGGGACGGGAATTTATGTTTGTTACATATCTTGTAACTTTCTTTGCGATGAATAAACAAGATACAATGTTTGACTTTGTGAACTAGAAGTTTGGCGTACGAGTCTGTTTATTTGTTTCTTATGTTACGCTCTCTAAAACCCCCTAGACTAAGAGCCTCAGACAATTTTTATGTATAAATAATCGGGACTGTAACAACATGAAATTGGAGTGTGTGAATACATGCTCCGAGAAATCTGATTACTGAGAAAATCCGACTCTCTTTATCTTATATATGGATCGGAGTATGCTTTATATGATTACCTGAACAGTCAGATTTGAACTGCAGAAATGCACTCATGATCGGATTATTAAGTACTAAGTACGGAGTATTAAGTACTTATTAAGATATGTAAACACACTCACTGAAAAGGGGGAGACTCGGTTAAAGGAGCAGGCACTCAAAATGGGTCATTCTGAAAAGAGCTGGTAAGAGGTGCTGGGGAATTTGATCCTTATGGTCATTAAGAGACCAAGGAACTGGATTAACTGGTAGAAAACAGGTCTAATATGTCAGCTTTAATTGCTGATAATTGGCAGATAATATGAGCTGATGGGGGATAATCATGGTACTGACCTTATTTAGTGAGCCCGTGGGTTAATGAGTGATGTCTGAATCTATAGCTCATTGACTGCTATTCATTTCAGATCACTTTTTTTCAGTGATTCATATCAAAGCCTTGCCAGTTTATTTCGATTATCTCCTTATCGTCATGTGCAGCCTCTGTGATGAACGTATCATGGACTGCCAAGGAAATAATGATGTTTGTCTTTTCAACTGAAACCTTTCCCATTTTCCGTTGTTTTATCCTGGCCTGTTAGAGCCGAGTCATTAATCTTGTAGGCAGAATCACTAATGTATCTGTTGTATGGTTAATTGTAATTAATTGAACACAGTTTTTGAGTTTCACCTCGATAAATGTTTACGAACTGTCAAATTTTGATATTAAACAGTATTTTTCACATTTTACACCAAAGGTCATCGGTTCCAGGCTTCGGCTCTGACGGTCACACTAAACATCCCTGCCCTCTGTTCTACAGAACTGTTTTTCTACACTGAGAAGTCAGTGAGGCTTGTTAAAACGAAAAGGAAATTCATCATCCAACAAGAAAAACTGAAAGTAGCTTGTGTACAGAGGATATACTGTGGTACATCAAGGCTGGATTTAATAAAAACCTGATTTATTTTAATCTCAGCTCCATGCAGTTGGTGATCTGGTCTTGTTTTATTGCTTACTTGATATGTGAAATGCCATCAGCTCACTGTGGTAAATCAGATTCGAGTCCATTATCTGTAGCACAAAGAGACAGCTGAATTTAAGTGAACAGTCCTGTTATTTATGTTTCTCCACAAAATCAGTTTTATAATCCAAAAAAACACTGGGTAAGCACATCCATCTCAGATAGAGGACAATAGCAAAAGAGAATAGATTCATAGTGGCCAGGGAAAGCTTTCTTAAGAAGGTTCTTAAGATAAACACTAACAATTTTAAAACATGTTGTTCTCAAAGAAAAACCGCAAGTTCTCAAATATTATCTTAAGAAGATCTTTAATGATTCTCTTTTAAAAATCTTCATTGTTTTCTAATGTAGGTTATGTTGCATTTTACAGCTTACAAAATACTCGGCGAGAGACACATCTAGAATTTGTATTTACTGTTATTTAGTTTAATCCACTCAGAGGAAAAACATCAAACCGAGCAAACAAGAAAAAGAGGTGATGGTGGAAGAAATAGCCAACAGAAAAAAAATCCTCCTTGGAAAATGCAGTAATTGTGGAGCGACGACGGAAAGCAAAAGACAAGGATGGGAAAAAACAAGAAAACTTCCACCTAAAACTCAAATTAAAGCATTAGCTCTGCTGTATACTTTCCTTACATAGACAAAGTGTTAGGGTCCGCTCGCCACACCTCAGGACGGGTCGCCAGCAGGGGCGCACCACCCGTCCCGGGACTAGCATCACTGTCCCGCCTCGCACACTGCGTTCGCGCAGGGCACGTCCCAAGGCGATTCGCAACACCTGAATCCCTGCTTATATAAATCGGTCCTGAAACGGCCCCTCGCCGTCGCACCCTCGCAAGACATACAATTCGTTTGTTCTCGACTCCCATTCTCCCAAACGCCGTATTCGCTCGGCCACCACGACGTGTCCCGCTCCAACTTCTACACCCAGAGCTATCGCCACTAACCTGGTTCTCCTCCGGTCGGACCGCGGTTCCTTCCAGGGCCAGAAGGTAGCTCGCTCTTTGAAGAGAGCAAGCAGAGTAAAGCCGCAGGTTTTGAAGGTACGACAGGGCGTTAGTTCGGGCAGCGTAGGTTTAGCTCCGCGGTTCTCCCGTGCTTCCGTTAGCCTAGCTCGCCTCTGCTTCAAGCGCTGCTCTTAGTTCTCCTCCCTCGGCGGCGGTGCCAAGCATTCCCCCCCTTCCCCCGCTTTCTCCTCCTCGCCACTTTACCGGTCCCTGTCGTTAATGGATTTTCCTCTCCCGCTCTCCCGAGCTTTGAGTGCCGCTTTTCGGCGGCTTTTGCACTTTCGGCCGGGCGTTACATCTCGATATCCAGCCGGTCTCCACGCCGAGTTCTGTGGCGCATGCGCGTCACTTCCCCCCCCCGCTCGCGCAGGCAGGTTCCCCCCTCCTCTGCCGGCTTCCGGCTTCACACACACACACACCACGCTGAGTTCAGCGCCATGGCTGCGCGCTCCGCTTCCAGCGCGTTTCACACACACACACACACACACCACACACACACACACGCTGATGTTCAGCGTCAGACTGCGCGCTCCCACTTCCCAGCGTGCTTGGCCGCTTCAAGCTGGTATTCCCAGCCTTCACGAGGCTTATTCCTCGTGCCCTTTGTTTAAACGTTTTCTCCTTTTCTCCTTTTTTTGGTATACTTCCTTATTCTGAGCCCGCCGTGGACGGCGCTTTGTTTTTGTCTTTCCTTTTTCTAACTCCTTCTGTGGGAGTTTCACTGCACCTGCGTCCTAACCCTTTCCTTTTCCCCTAGGGTCCGATTCCGAACCCTTACAGTAGGGGTGCGACCAGTTATGGAACGCAGCAGGTTCTTCCAAGACCCCTAATCCCCCCCTATCCCTGCCAGAGGTACTGCAAATCCAGGGGGCCGCCATCGGGCGGCATGAGCAGCTCCTGGTCGAAATCACTGAGCGACTGCAGGCTCTAGGCGGGGCCATAGAGCGGTTTGGGTTTCCCAACCAACCTGCACTGCCCCCGGTTTGCTTCTGATCCACCACCCCCCCCCCGCCTCAGGCAGACTCCCAGGTGGCGACCCCAGAAACGGTTTCGACGGGGAGTCTTGAGCGTTGTAGGGATTTCTTTTTTTGCAATGCTCACTAGTTTTTTGAGCAACAGCCATCGAAATTCCCCACTGATCGCTCTCGGGTGGCGTACATGATCTCGCTCCTCACTGGCAGAGCCTTGGCTTGGGCTACGGCCCTGTGGGAGTGGCCAAGGCCTCTGCCTGTAATACGGAGGAGCTATTTGCTGAAGCGCTTAAGCCGCACATTTTACCCACCCTGGAGGGGGGGCGTCGCCCTGCCCCCCGCCTCCTCGATCTGGTCCCAGGGCAACAGGCCCGCCTCCGACTATGTGGATCGAGTTTTGCACCGTGGCCGCGCGGAAAGTCGCTGGGGTGAAGAAGCCCTTATGGCCGTCTTTTGAAAAGGGGCTCAGTGAACCGCTCAAGGACGACCTGTCCACCCGTGAACCCCCCGCTTCCCTGGCTGAGTTCTATGACTTGGTCCATCCTCCTGGACACCCGCAGGCGACAAAGAGCAAGGGAGAGGGCGTCCGATCGTCACTCTCAGGCCCCGCTCGATGGTCGGGTGGTGTTAGGACTCCCCGTCCGGCATCACCTGACCGGGACTTCCCTACACCCATGGAGCTCGGTGGGGTCAGAACCGCTCCAGGTGACGACCGCCCCCCCAATTCTTCCACGGAAATCGGGAAACGCGGGCGCCGGGTCCGGCGGGGGGAGACGGACCTAGGCGTTGCCCCTCCTTCTCCCCGCGGGGCTGTCCCTTCCTGCCCTCATTGCTCAAGGAGGGGGCCCCGGGAACCGCCTTCGAGTGTGGCATCGACTCCGGGGCGGAAGAAAAACTTTATCGATGCAGTTTCTAGCTCGCCAACTGGGGTTGCGTCTTGAATCCCTCATCCACCCTTTGCCGTTCAGGGCGGTGGACGGCCGGGCCCTCGGTTTTTCCGGGTGTTGTCCGGTTTTCCCACCGTACGCAACCGTGTGGACCTACAGTTTTGGGCTCACACAAAGAGAAACTATCTCTTTATGTCACACAAGCCCCCACTTGGGGGTTCGTGCTGGGGGATCCCCTGTGTTGCCCGCGCGCACAACCCACGATTGACTGGCAGACCCAGTCAATCTTTGCCTGGGCTCCCCGCTGCCGGGAGGCCTGTCTAGTCCCCCGATCAGTCCTCCCGTCCTCCCAGGGCGGCAGCCCCCCGACATGTTCCCGGGTCCCTGAGCCCTATTGGGATCTGGGGAGGTCTTCTGCAAGCGGCAAGCCCAGACACTCCCCCCCCACCGCCCGTACGACTGCGCCATTAACCTGCAACCAGGTAGCGCTCCCCCCCAGGGGGAGGCTGTTCCTTCCCCTAAGCCCCCCTGAACGCAGAGCCATGGAGGACTACATTAAAGAGGCCCTTGATCTGGGCTTCATCAGGGCCCTCCTCCTCCCCCCCGGCGGGTGCGGGGTCTTCTTCTTGTGGGGAAGAAAGACGGGTCCCCTGCGCCCTTCGCGCGATTACCGGGGCCTCAACGCCATAACCGTCAAAGACCGGTAATCCCCCCTGGCCTTTGATGTCCTCGGCGTTCGAGGCATTTGCAGAAAGCCAGCATTTTCAGCGTTGCACCAAGCTGGATCTCCACGTGCCTACAACCTCGTTCGCGTAAGGCAGGGTGACAAATGGAAGACGGCGTTTCTGACACCTACGGGACATTATGAGTACCTTGTTATGCCGTTCGGACTCATGAATGCCCCGGCCGTCTTCCAACGTCTTATCAATGACGTTCTGCGTGAGGCCCTGGATCGATACGCAGTGGTCTATCTCGACGACATCCTCATTTTTAGCAACTCCCTCGAGGACCACGTGAGCCACGTCCGGAGGGTCCTTCAGCTGTTGCTGGAAAACCGCCTTTCCGTCAAATTGGAAAAGTCGGTCTTCCATACGCCCTCGGTCGCCTTTTTAGGGTTCATCGTCTCCCAGGGCACCCTGCAGATGGACCCGGTCAAGCTCCGGGCCGTCGCCGACTGGCCCCAGACCACCTCTCTCCGCCTCCTTCAGAGATTCCTGTGCTTCGTCAATTTTTTCCGGCGGTTCGTTAGAAACTTTAGCACCGTGGCCGCGCCCCTCACGGCGCAAACCGCAAGGTCCCGGGGCCCTTTTGCTGGTCTAAGGAGGCACAGCTCGCCTTCCTAGAGATCAAAAGGCGACTGACCTCCCCCCCGGTCCTTGCTTTTCCTGACCCGGAGCTTCCCTTTGTCGTCGAGGTAGACGCATCAGACGTAGGCGTAGGGGCAGTCCTGTCCCAGTGCACCGGGCCGAGCCTTAAGCTCCACCCGTGCGCCTACTTCTCCCGTCGGTTGTCCCCGGCAGAGCGTAATTACCCCATCGGGGACCGGGAGTTGCTAGCCATTAAGTTGGCCCTAGATGAGTGGCGGCATTGGCTGGAGGGCGCCAAGCACCCCTTCTTGGTCTGGACAGACCACAAAAACCTGGCCTACATCAGACAGGCCAAACGGCTGAACGCTCGTCAAGCACGGTGGTCATGCTTTTTCGAGCGCTTCGACTTCACCCTGTCCTATCGGCCAGGTTCAAAATCAAACCCGACGCACTGTCCAGGCAGTGGGATCCGCCCGAGTCGGACTCCGCTCCTCACCCGATCATCCCGGCCCCCCGAGTGGTCGCGTCGCTCACGTGGGCTGTCGACCAAGCTGTCGCCAATGCCCTCCTCCGCGAGCCTGACCCTGGAAATGGCCCCCCGGGCAGAACCTATGTCCCCGCCTCTGCCCGGCCCCAGGTCTTGGAGTGGGGTCATTCTTCGCGCCCTGCTTGCCACCCCGGGGGGACCCGAACCCACCGGTTCCTCCGCCGACGCTTCTGGTGGCCGGGCATGCTCGCTGAGATTAAGCGCTTTGTTGCTGCCTGCGAGGTCTGCGCCCGGACCCGGACTCTGCGGTCCCGTCCGGTCGGCCTCCTCCACCCTCTCCCCGTTCCCACGCGCCCTTGGTCCCACTTCTCCATGGACTTTATTACCGGGCTGCCCCCATCCAAAGGCATGACCGGTGTCCTGGTCATCGTGGACAGATTCTCCAAGGCCTGCAAGTTCCTGGCCCTGCCCAAGCTGCCCTCGGCCAGGGAGATGGCGGATCTTCTCATGCAGCATGTTGCCCATGTCCATGGGTTCCCCAGAGACGTGGTCTCGGACCGTGGGCCCCAATTTGCCAGCCGGTTTTGGAAGGCCTTCTGTCGGCACATTGGGGCCGGGGCCAGTCTGTCCTCGGGCTTTCACCCCGAGTCCAACGGCCAGGCGGAACGGCTCAACCAGGAACTCTTCCGTATGCTGAGGTGCCTCACGAGGGACAGTCCGGCCACCTGGGCGGAACAGCTGCCATGGGCCGAGATGGCGCACAACACCCTGTGGCATTCGGCCCTGGGCATGTCCCCCTTTGAGGCCCAGTTTGGCTTTCCGCCTCCTCTCTTCCCCGATCAGGAGGCAGAGGTCGGAGTCCAGTCCGCCAAACGGCTTGTCGACCGCTGTAAGAGGACCTGGTCTAAGGTCAGGTCCTCCCTCCAGCGCAGTCAGGAGGCCATGTGTCGTCAAGCCAATCGCAGACACACGCCCGCCATCTCCTTCCGTCCTGGCCAGAGGGTGTGGTTGTCCACGCGGGACCTCCCCCTCAAGGGTCCTTCCGGGAAGCTGGCGCCCAAGTACATCGGGCCGTTCAAAATCAGCCGGCGGATCAACCCGGTTTCCTATCGGCTGGAGTTGCCCCCTTCCATCAGGGTGCACCCCACCTTTCATGTGTCGTGCCTCAGGCCCTTCCTTTGTGGGGGGACGGCCCCGGCCGACCCGCCCCCTGGCCCGCGCATGATCCGGGGCTCCCCGGATTATACGGTTCGCCGGTTGCTGGATGAGCGCCGGGTTCAGGGCAGCACCCAATTCCTGGTCGACTGGGAGGGGTATGGTCCTGAGGAACGGTCCTGGGTCCCGGCTCGCCGCATCCTGGATCCGGAACTAGTTCGGCAGTTCCGGAGGGACCGCGCCGCCGGTCTCGGGGCGTCGGGAGCCGCCCCTGGGGGGGGGGGTCCTATTAGGTCCGCTCGCCACACCTCAGGACGGGTCGCCAGCAGGGGCGCACCACCCGTCCCGGGACTAGCATCCCTGTCCCGCCTCGCACACTGCGTTCGCGCAGGGCACGTCCCAATGCTATTCGCAACACCTGAATCCCTGCCTATATAAATCGGTCCTAAGCGGCCCTCGCCGTCGCACCCTCGCAGACATACACGTTGCTTTCAACTCCCATTGCTCCCAAACGCCGTATTCGCTCCGCCACCACAACGTGTCCCCCTCCAACTTCCGCACCCAGAGCTATCGCCACTAACCTGGTTCTCCTCCGGTCGGACCGCGGTTCCTTCCAGGGCCAGAAGGTAGCTCGCTCTTTGAAGAGAGCAAGCAGAGTAAAGCCGCAAGGTTTGAGGTACGGCAGGGCATTAGTTCGGCAGCGTAGGTTTAGCTCCGCGGTTCTCCGTGCTTCCGTTAGCCTAGCTCGCCTCTGCTTCAAGCGCTGCTCTTTAGTTCTCCCTCGGCGGCGGTGCAGCCTTCCCCCGCTTTCTCCTCGCCACGTTTACCATCCCTGTCGTTAAGGGATTTCCTCTCCCGCTCTCCCGAGCTTTGAGTGCCGCTTTTCGGCGGCTTTTGCACTTTCGGCCGGGCGTTACATCTCCGTATCCAGCCGGTCTCCACGCCGAGGTCCTGTGGCGCATGCGCGTCACTTCCCCCGCTCGCGCAGGGCATCCCCCTCCTCTGCCGGCTTGCGCCGGCTTCACACACACACACACGCTGAGTTCAGCGCCAGGCTGCGCGCTCCGCTTCCAGCGCGTTTCACACACACACACACACACACACACACACACACGCTGAGTTCAGCGTCAGACTGCGCGCTCCACTTCCAGCGTGCTTGGCGCGCTTCAAGCTGGTAATTCCCAGCCTTCCACGAGGCTTTATTCCCCTCGTGCCCTTTTGTTAAACGTTTTCCCTCCTTTTTTTTTGGTATACTCCTTATTCTGAGCCCGCCGTGGACGGCGCTTGTTTTTGTCGTTCCTTTTTCTAACTCCTTCTGTGGGAGTTCACTGCACCTGCGTCCTACCCTTCCTTTTCCCCTAGGGTCCGATTCCGAACCCTGACACAAAGTTAGTATTTTAAGGATGACCTTCAATTGAAAGGCTTTTAAACTCTTAAATTGAAAGTATGTATGAATTATTTTATGTTTAAAGTATGTTTAAAGTTTGTTTAATTTAGATGCTTACCTTGCCAACTCTTACAGGCTAAGACCAAATGTGACGAATAAATAAATAAATAAATCTAAAAATAAATTAAATTAATCAATAAATAGAACCACAAATAAATGAATTAATAAATTAATGTTCAACATAAAATGGTATATAAATAAAAACATGGGTAATTGATTTATTGATTTACTCATTTACAGATTTATTTATTTATGGATTTCTTCCTCCAGTTCATGTTAGCGAACTAATGCAATTCTTCCAAGTTATGGGTTGAGGGCAGGCACAGGGCGAACTGCAAGGCGGGCCAGACTCAACTAAACATTAGAGCAACTTCATGGGATATCACAGACCAGCTTGACAATCGTGGGTTTGTTGTTTTCATTTGTTTAACTGGGTTCTCTTTGTCCACTTTTAGGACTTGTGTGAAAATCTGATGATGGTTTAGCTCATATTTATGCCTACATATTTAGGGTTCACAAACTTTCAAGCACCGCTGTACAGATATGCTACATTATAAATGTCATTTCTAAATACAGGCTTAACAAGACGCCTTACTGGCATTTCCCCAGGCTGGTTTACTTAGTAGTGGAGCTTTTTTTTAAAGATGTTTTAACCTCAAGTTCTCTCTTAATGAATGTGTCGTGTACAAGCTGATAACCATTAAAAATTCAATCCTGGGGCTGATGACTTTTCCTTGTGTTTACAGCCACGCTACAGCCTTATTACCCCGTAGCTGCAATCTAGGCCTTGATGGACCTTAATGCGCCGCAGATGCCCATCCTTTGCATAAATTCCTCAAGTAAAAGCATGTATTTATAGTACGTGGGTCTGAACTGAGTAGATCTCCGTGTAGCGCCGACACACTGCTAAGCAGCTTTTCCTCAAACTTGTTTTATCCAGGTGCGTTTTAATCCCCGTAAATAGAAACTTCATACACTTGGTCCTCGGATTATTAAAAGCAGTTATAATGGAGGTCGCAAAGGTAAGTTTAAGCCATTAAAGGCTGCCAAGTCCATCCCATCAATCACATCCTGCATGTTTACCTCTATGGTCTCTTCAGCTATCAGCATGGTAAGACTGTTCCCTGGTTGAAGTAATAGTCTTTGCATGAATATTAATGTCTCTCTTTGGGCAGCTCATCTAAAATGAATGAATGGAGGCCCAAGACTGGGCCTGTTCTCACCAAACAGACCGGGCTCATTACAACTAAATTGTCTTGTCATTTGCACATCTGTCACCAGTGAGAAATGGGACAGACACCGCACCTTTTATTATTATTTGCTCTGAGTTTGTTAATCGTGAACCCATTCGATTGGAAACATTATGATATCATCTATAAATAAATGAAGTAGTGTACACCGATACAAGCCTTAGTTTATGTAACTAGTCAGTGGTTTGCATCTGTTTTTGGCCAAGAAACATGTTGTCAATGGATGTCCTGGTTTATTGGAGGAAAATAAAAGCCTGCTCTTGCCAAAGCTATATCTAGTGGAACTGTTGATCAGTCCTGCACATCTGCCTGGAGAAATCGGAGTCTTTTAGTCCTCCGAACAGAACAGCTTCAGCTCTGGGATGTTGGTGGGTTTCCTCAGATTAGCTGGTCACTTCAGGTTCTTCTACAACATTTCCATTGGATTAAGATCAGGACTTTGACTTGGCCATTCCAAAACATGAACTTTATTCCTCTTTAACCATTCTTTGTTCTCTGCGCATTTTGACTAGAAACATTTGTCTCGGTTCTCGTCATTTACTTTGTACTCGGTGCACTTGCTTAAACTTGTACGAGTCGAGCCGAAACTCGATTCACAATCCATGATTCACGATTCAGTACACAGTGATTCAGATTCACAATAGATGCACTGTGTTTATTTTGATTTAGACTCCAGTTCATGATACATTTAGCTTTGTCAATCAGGGAGCACTTGTACATTATTCCTTATTCAGTTCTCGACAAGCCTTCTGGAACAAATTAACAACAAGAACCGAGGTACCCCGGTATATAATATTTTTAAAAGTATTTTTAATGTACGTAGTGTAAAGGATTCTAAATATTGATGAAGCTGCACTTTGTTCAACAAAAACTGAGTTAGAAAGGTGTTTAAAAATAACTACTTTCATGTTTAAGCACTTTTATACTTTTCTATGCGGGACTGTGGTAGCCTAGTGGTTAAGGTTCTGGCCTGTGGACCAGAAGGTCCAGGGTTCAAATCCCATCTCTGCCAAGCTGCCACTGTTGGGTCCTTGAGCAAGACCCTTAACCCACAATTGCTTGGATTGTAAAGTTGTATCAATTGTAAGTTGCTCTGAGTAAGGGTGTCTGCTAAATGATGTAAATGTATACTTCTTCTTGAGTAAAATATATAAAGCCACAACATTTATTTTATTTTATTTTTTTTTCATAAGATTAGAAGTACTTTACTCTGGGTTCCTTTGTGACTTGCTTTGTGACTATTACACACCTTCCCTTGGAGTGATCTTAGTTGATAGACCATTTCTGTGATGGGTAATAATGGTTGTGAACGTCCTCCATTTGTACACAATCTGTCTGAATGTGGATTGGTGGAGTCCAAACTCTTTAGTGATGTTTTTTTAGGCATCAACAACCTCCTTTGTTTGTGCCATGATATGGTTTCACAAACATGGCTTGAGACTCTGATAGATCTCTGTTCTTTAAATACACCAGATCATCGCATTGATTGAAAGACCTGACTCTAATATCACCTTCAAATTAACTGCTAATCCTAGAGGTTCGCATACTTTTGTCACTTATCATTGTGTATTATTTGAAGATTTCCTTGGAGGGTGATAATGTGGAAGAGAAAGAGACAGATGAAGATGTAAATAACAAAGTGAAACAAGAAAGAAAGTGCGAACAAGTGCATGAAACATGGCTTCCCAGAGGAAGACCCTTATAGTTTCCCATGCTATGCTCAGTGTAGGCGTGTCGAGTCATCAAACATGGCCACCCACGCGGGTCTGCAACGGAGACGATCATGGCCGCTTTAGCAAACGCTGTCGGTGGAGCTTTTTATTCAGCATCATCTGGCCTCCGCTCTGTGGGTGAGATGTATGTTTCCTGATGTTGATTCATAGACTCAGTCTGCTCAGTCTTTAGACTTTGCCAGGATTACATGACTGTGTGAAATACAGACAGGAGCTACACTTAACCCTTTGATGACTAAGGTCTGAATGGTCATGCTGTGGTGTATACAGTCATTCCAATAATCGTAGGGCCTTTGGAAGCACCATTAAAAGGTACATACTTCGATGTTTTGTTGAGATATTTTTATTTGATTGCTTTTCATGGATATTGATATCCATGAAAATATCAGGTATGTTTATTTATGTTTATATTACATCGGTGTTGTGTATTTCCTGGAGGGAGTGATGTGTAGAACAGTTTACATTTACATTTACAGCATTTAGGAGACACCCTTATCCAGAGCGACTTACAACTGATATAGTCTTACAATCCAAGCAACTGTGGGTTAAGGGTCTTGCTCAAGGACCCAACAGTGGCAGCTTGGCAGAGGTGGGATTTGAACCCTGGACCTTCTGGTCCAGAGTCCAGTACCTTAACCGCTAGGCTACCACAGTCCCAGTTTAGGCTTTGGATGTGCACGTGTATCTCAGACGCTTGTACGTGTTATACAAGGCCAAATTTAAGACAACAGCTATTACAGCAGAATACCATTTTTGGATGAAATGCGGCTAATTAATATCTCATCTAACAACTTTACGTGTGTTGTGGTGGTGTAAGAGCAACTGAGTTTTTGCTTCACATAAATGTGTGAAAAAGCCAACCGTGAGCTAGTCAAATCTCCTCTTGGGATTTGTAAAATCGACTCTTCATGCCATTTCAAGTGCCAGAGTCCACCTACATCTCAGCAGATACAGCAGGAGAACAAAATAATAGCTTTTGTTATGCAGCCATTGTTCTGGAGGTGGCTGTGTTTTCTTTTCCCTCATACATCGCTTCCTCTTCTTCAGTAGTCCATCTATCCAGGCAACTGACCCCGACCCCATACCATGACAGAGCCTGGCTTTTGGACTTGTTCCTGATAACAGTCCTTTTATCTTTGATCCGGAGCACACGGCGTCCATTTCTTCCACAAAGCATCTGCATTACTGATGGGTCTGAGCACAATCCCCGTTTCCATTGTGTGATGGTCCATCCCAGATGCCTCCAAGCCCAGAGAAGTCGACACCTCTTCTGGACATAGTTATAACATAAGGCTTCTTTTTTGTACAGTAACGTTTTAAGTGGCATTTGTGAATGTAACTCTGTATTGTAGAGCTTGGTAAAGGTTTGATAAAGTAATCCCTTGTCCATGTGGTTCTATCAGCGATTGATGAATGATCGTTCTTGATGCAGAGATCACCCCTCTTTAATTTAGGAATGTGCTCTTGCCATCTACGCACTGAACTTCCTTCCGATTCCTTGAATCGTTTAATGATATGCACTGTAGAGGGAGAAATATATAAATCCCTTCCAATCTTTCTTTGTGAAACACTGTTTTTAAAAATAATTCAATTATTTTCTTTCACATTTCTTGACAAACTGGAGATGCTCTGTATATCTTTACTCGTCAGAAACTCAGCCTTTCATGGATACTGCTTTCGTACCAAATCATGATTACAATCATGAGTTGAATCGCGTAATTACTTTTTTTACTTCATTACTATCCCTAAATTGCCCTAACTTGTGGTTGACCAGAAGAAAAAACATGAAATATATCAGGTGTAAAGTACATGTAAGGAACACTGTTTTTTCTTATAATTTGCATTTTCCATACCGTCCCAACATTTTCTGATTTGGGGTTGTCGATAGAACAGTTCCAGAAGTTAATTCGCTTCTAAACCCTACTTAACTTTGTATCCGTCTTTCTCTTTATTTGGCGTGCTGCAGTTAGGATGAGGCCTGTTTTCCAGTTGTCAGACTCAGCTGTGGGCATATATTTTGAAAGGAATGACAAAACAAAGCAACACCTCTCTGCTGTAGCGGTCATGTTTGTTGTGCTAAAAATCCATCGATCTCTCACAGTATATGTTAGATGAATGAAAAGCGTTGTTTGGGTATATCTTTGAATCTTAAGAAAACCCTCTTGAGCCACATTAGGTGTCTGGATCAATGCTGCATTACTGGCAGGGTGCCCCTTGGGCTTCCTTTAGGTGATTCTTTTCTCTTTTTTTTTTTATTTAGCTCAATACGGTAAGGGAAAGCTGCTTGTATTCTGTCTGTTCTTCAAGACCCTGCAGGGAGGCGCCTGAAACACAAGGTCCACATCGCCTCAGTGCATTATCTATCCAAATGGAGCCTCATTAAGGGTGCGTGCTGCTTCCCCTGGGTAACCTGGCTTCTGTTTCACCACAGTAACGCTGCATGAGACGTGCTGAGCCGATACGCTCATAACATTAGGGCTCCTCAGTCGCTCGGCATCAGGCACCAAAAAAAAAATAAATAAATAAAAAGCACTCGTGCACTCTCTTCAGGTCCCAGCCATGAGAATGAACATGCAGAGGGGATCTGTAGTGATGCTCGAACCATGTCGTGGACTCAAGTGTGTGCTGTGCATGATGGAGATCAAGTGTTTTGTTCAGTAAGGTCAAGAGAAGTGCATCTGTAGCCTGGGGTGAAATGAGGATGGAGCTTTTAAAAGGGAACAATGAAGAGACATGATTGATGTTCATGTAAAAAGAGTCCGTCCTCGATTGAACCAGCGCCTACCTACCAGTTCGCTGGAAGCTATATGGATTAGGTTCAAACTGCAATGCTGTAGACGTTCAAGGGTAAGTTCGATTGATGTATAGTGATATGCAAATGTCTCAGGCCACCATTAGACATATCACTGTTTTAGCCAAGAAATAATGAGCATATATAATTATTTACCAGTCTAACTTTTAGAATACAATCAGAAAATATGGGACATTTGTACGGAAAATCAGGAAAAAAGCAGCTTCTGTAGGTTAGAGTAGTAAATTTAGTGTGACCTCCCCTTACACTTGAGCAATAGCAGCTTCATCAGGATGCCATGTTGTCCCTTCTGCAGTCTGAAGAAGCTTGATCAGGAATGGTCTTTTTGCAAGGGTAGCAGCCAAGAAACCACTTTTTCAGAAGGAGAACAATGTAAAGCTCACAAAGATTGGATTGAAGATCAGTGGGAAAAAGTATTATGAAGTGACAAATTGTCACAAGTTTGAATTTTTTGGTCCAGTCGTCGACAATATGTTATATATGGTCATTATACCCTTGTAAGGTGGCCTAAGACTTTTGCACAGTACTGTACATACTGCTATTAGTAACAGACAAAGGACGATAACAAAAAGAGGTAACAGTGGCAAGGGAAAACACCCTGAGACACTCAGGCAAAGAAAGCTTAAAAATGAAAACTGCTGAAAAAATGGAACAGACAATTCCCTGATAACTTGTTTTCTTGAATTACTGGGAATTACCATAAATTAAAAATGAGGCATTAGGGATCCTGTGTAGATGGTAGCGTTCCACTCATGTTAGATTTATGATAGATTTATATTACATTTGCCTAAAAAGACTATGTGACTATGGTCACGTCCATTTCGGTCCATGTCCAGCTTTTCTTTGTTCAGCTAAAAGAACCTTACAAAAGGACAACTATCAGTGCAGAAGCTACTTTTTACTAAATAGCACATTAGAGCACGCTCTGTGTTTGCCAAAAATGCAACTCTGAGACCATACATAGCGAGGTTCTCGGGTCTGATTAAATAAAGATTGAACTATTTGGTCAGTATTCCCAGCAGCGTGCATTGAGGAAACCATGCACTGAGCATTGTCTCATTAATATAACCCCTACAGACAAACATCATGCTGTGAGGATATTTTTCTGTGATTGGGAAATGAGTCAGGAGCGAGGTAAAGTTGGAAGAAGAAAAAAAATAGAGTAATCTCAAATTCTCAGACTTGGCCAGATGTCTGATCAGCTTGCTCAGTGCAGAATGGTGTAAAGCACAATACCTTTGGACTCTGAATTATTGTGCATTTGCTTTCTCACAGTTCATCATCTGGTAGTCTGAAGACTAATTTAGGGTTGGGAAGTAGGGTTGAAAGTAAGCCCCATGGAGAAATGGTAAGTAGTTTTGGGTGGAAGAACTTAACTGGCCTGAACTCCAGCCACAACCTACTTGAATTGAATTTATCTCCACATCAGTGTCTGGCCTCACTTCTGCTCTTGTGGCCTAGTGATCGATCTATGCAGTCATTCTTCAAAAGCCTTCCCGCAAGAGGGGATGCTGTTTTAGTGTCAAACGGTTCCCTGTGGTTTTGGCAAGAGATGTTTAACAATCACATAATAATGCAGCCAACATCTGACATGTCTTGATGCATACTCAATAATCCAGGGAAACGACTCTCAGAAGGATGAATCAGTTCATCTGGACATAGGGTTTTTGTGGGAGAAATGTGTTGTCACTCATCGAAGTGACTTCTTCAGTCTCAGCTAAGTGGGAAATGTACTCAACCTTATATACAGAACATTAGCATAATGACCAATACCAGCACCATTGCATAAAAATGGGACCAGTTTAATATGCAGATTGCCATGGCCATTAATGTGTACTATTCACACAGGAAACAGGAAATAGGTGCAAACATGGCATTGTAAGATGGTAAGAGGTGTACTCTGAGGCCCCTTCCTCGGATCAGGATTCCCTTCTCACATAGACGCTAGAACCTATGGCAGAAACTGGTCCACCCCATGGATCGAGTCCCCCAGCCCAAACAGAGTAATATAGTGTACACTGTTAAGTGCTAGGAGGATTGCCAAGAGATTACATTGGCGGAACCAAATAACACAGCATTTCTAACCATCAATAATTCTTTTCTTTATAGCATGCAAACATTATCTTGAAATGGGAAGGGGAAGTCGATGCAATTTGTCCATCCAGAAACATACCAGACATCATTCCTATTGAACATTTGGAAATGCAGGTGGTAAACCTGGCATAGGCATCACAAACTCTGAATTATTTACATACTTAATATAACAATAAGAAGAATCTAAACTGTCTCAGTACACTAGTACTATGGATAAATTGTCTTTTTGGTAGACTTGTCCAAGAAAACAAACACAGTAACCAAATGTACTGATCACAAAATGTTCCTTCTTTGGGTAATCTACCAGAAGAAGGTTTTTATCCAATTAACATTTTCTTGTCTCTGCTTCTTGATAACAAAGTGCAAACTGATCATTTTGTTGTTATGTTATTTAAATCGGGGACTACCTGTACTAACAATGGTAACATCAAACAACAGTGCTAACACCAAACAGATACAGATGGATACAGATAAACAATAGGCTAACAAAGACAGAGCAGTGCTCAAACAAAGATGTTGACACAAACAATGAAGCTACGAAACAAAACTAGGCTACCACATAAAACACAAGACTCAGAACAAGACATGAAACAAGACCAAGAACAAACAAACCAAACATGGAGCATGTGTGACAAAAACAGGCAAGGAAGTGAACAGGACAAGGAGTATTTATAGGAAAGACACGGCAATCAGCAACAGCTCCACCTGCTGTAGAAAAAGAAAAGGGTCAGAGGAGAGCCATGCGGAATGACGTGGCTCTCCAACACACCTCATCCTGACAGGAACAAACTGAGAAGGAACATGAACCAACAAGGAACTGAGAATCAAGGAGAGTTTTTATAGGGGAAACACAGTCATCTGTAATTTTGCAGCTGGCTGTGGAACAAGAAAAGGGTCAGAATAGAGCCACGTAGGATGATGTAACTTCCAGGCTGCGCCTACTGAACATCATCCTGAGACTGTCACATCTGAAATGGCAAGAGGAGGTCGATGCATTTTGGCCATCCAGAAAACCTTGAACATTTGGAAGTGCAGGTGGAAACACTGGCAAACACACCACAAACTCTGAATTATTCACCCAATTAATATAAGAAAAAAAATTTAAACTGTCTCAGTACACTAGTGGAATCATTATTTAGCAGGGTTGGAGCTGGTATTAAGGTACACTGAGGCATGAAATTAAAAAAAAAGGGAATAAATGTTTCTTAACAGCTGCATTTTGTTCCAGCTCTAATGGATAAATTGTCTTTTTGGTAGACCTGTCCGTGAAAAAAATACAATAATCAAATGTACCGCTCACAAAATGTTCATTCTTTCAGAATCCATTAAAATAAGGCCTTGTCTATGCCATTATCATAAACTTTTGTGTCTTGTCTCTGCTTCTTGACAACAAAACGCAAATTGTTCTTTTTGTTCTTCTTCATAACCCACAAAAACAGGTGCTTATTTTTTTTCCAGCGTCATATCTTTGCAATTTGCTTCTGCTTCTTGTCAGCACATGACAGACTGCCAAGCTTGAAATTGAAAACTGATCAAATTAAATTGCAGAATCAATTCTTTACAGGTGTGCGATAAAGCTGGAGTGCAAACATTGCATTTCCACTCACTGATCAGTCACTCAACCCTTGATCTTCGTACCTAGCTAACCACTGTAGCTTTAATAATTAACCTTTCCATTTGCAAGCTCTTTATATCTCACTGAGGATCATACGACTTTAAAAATGTCAATGTTTTGTGACAGGACAGGGAAATCAGGGCCAGCAAATAGAACAATGCAGTCCCAAGCCATGATGAGTTTTTGTTGCCATGCCTCAAAATATGCTATTTCCTATGGGATAAAGTACATATGGATCAATAGTGGTGCGATGGACTTGCTGATTGGCCCTCCTGCCAGTTTAAAAGGCTCTCAGAAGCTACTTTTGGGTAGTGTACCTCTTGGTGAAAGATCATTAACTATTAGACATGCCTATATGATGCACTTGAAGACATTTTCTCCAGTTCACAGACTTTGAGAGGGGGCACATCATTGGACTGACACAAGCAGGATGGTCGTTTCGATGAATTGGCTGCCATCTAGACTGTTCTGATCTATCAGTTAGGAGGTGTAGGGGGCAGTGGTTCTATGGGGACATACACACACAATGTAGAGGATCGTTTGATCAGCCTACAAGAACAAGCAGCTCCTACAGTTTCGTTATCCACCATCCAGACACAGTCGGCACATTCACTACACACCTTTGTCTCTGCCCGGACCATTTATAGGTGCTTAGCAGAAGTAAATTTGTTGCCACAGTGCTCATTAGTTGTGTTGCCATTAACAGCCAGCCACCTTCAATTTCGCTTGCAGTGGTATCTTGAACGAGCAACCTGAACTGCTACGGACTGGAACCATATCATCTTTAGTGATGAATCCAGGTTCTGTTTGGGATCCAACGATGGTCGGGTTCGAGTATGGAGGCCTCGTGGCAAGTGCTTCAATCCTGCCTTTGCTATGGAGTGACACACTGCTTCAACTGCTGGTGTGATGATCTGGGGAGCCATCACATATGACAGTCAGTCACCCCTAGTAGTGATACGAGGGACACTAGCATCTCAGCCATATGTGCAGGACATCCTGTGCCCACATGTGTTGACCCTCATGGCAGGGCTTCCAACTGGCATTTTTCAGCAGGATAATTCTCGCTCACACACACAGCAAGGGGTTCCCAGGAATGTCTCTTCCAGATAGCAACACTTCCTTGGCCTGCCCAGTCGCCAGATCTATTGCCAATTGAGCATTTATGGGAACAACTGGGACAGTAGCTTCGGCAACCTACGAGTGTGCAGGATCTACAGGAACAGCTGTAACATCTGTGGGCAAATGTGCTCACATGAAACCATACAGAACCTGTAAACCTTAATGCCCAACTGTATCTCATCTTGTATCCAGGCTAGAGGCGGCCTAACAGGGTGACTAGGGCTTCCTTTCAATGGTACAGCTTGTCCCAGTAAGCGTATCTTTTTGCTCTAATAATTTAATCACTTACACATATCATCATTACATTCACACATACAAAGCTTCATACGATGCCAAAAACTCTTTCTTGGTGCTTTATTTTTTTGGGTCAACAACACAGGACAGCAGTACATATGTGATACAGATCAGTTACAGTGGTGCTTGAAAGTTTGTGAACCCTTTAGAATCTTCTATATTTCTGCATAAATATGAGCTAAAACATCGTCAGATTTTCCCTCAAGTCCTAAAAGTAGATGAAGAGAACTCAGTTAAACAAATGAGACAAATATATTATATTTGGTCATTTATTTATTGAGGAAAATGATCCAATATTACATATTAGTGAGTGGCAAAAGTATGTGAACCTCTAGAATTAGCAGTTAATTTGAAGGTGAAATTAGTCAGGTGTTTCATTTGAATGGGATGACAATCAGGTGTGAGTGGGCACCCTGTTTAATTTAAAGAACAGGGATCTATCACAGTCTGCTCTTCACAACACATTTGTGGAAGTGTATCATGGCACGAACAAAGGAGGACCCCAGAAAAAGAGCTTTTGATGCTCATCAGGCTGGAAAAGGTTACAACCCCATCTCTAAAGAGTTTGGTCTCCACCAATCCAGTCAGACAGATTGTCTACAAATGGAGGAAATTCAAGACCACTGTTACCCTCCCCAGGAGTGGTCGACCAACAAAGATCACTCCAAGAGCAAGGCGTGTAATAATTGGTGAGGTCACAAAGGACCACAGGGTAACTTCTAAGCAACTGAAGGCCTCTCTCACATTGGCTAACGTTATTGTTCCTGTTCCTTAATATTCCTACCATCAGAAGAACACTGGACAACAATTGTGTGCATGGCAGAATTACAAGGAGAACGCCACTGCTCTCCAGAAAGAACATTGCTGCTCATCTGCAGTTTGCTAAAGATCACGTGGACGAGCCAGAAGGCTATTGGAAGAATGTTTTGCGGACAGATGAGACCAAAATAGAACTTTTTGGTTTAAAAGAAAAACGTTATGTTTGGAGAAAGGAAAACACTGCACTACAGCATAAGAACCTTATCCCGTCTGTGAAACATGGTGGTGGTAGTACCATGGTTTGGGCCTGTTTTGCTGCATCTGGCCCCGGACGGCTTGCCATCATTGATGGAACAATGAATTCTGAATTACATCAGAGAATTCTAAAGGAAAATGTCAGGACATCTGTCCATGAACTGAATCTCAAGAGAAGGTGGGTCATGCAGCAAGACAACGACCCTAAGCACACAGAAGTCGTTTTACCAAAGAATGGTTACAGAAGAATAAAGTTCATGTTTTGGAATGGCCAAGTCAAAGTCCTGACCTTAATCCAATGGAAATGTTGTGGAAGGACCTGAAGTGAGCAGCTAATGTGAGGAAACCCACCAACATCCCAGAGCTGAAGCTGTTCTGTATGGAAGAAGGGGCTAAAATTCCTCCAAGGAACAGGAAAGGACAGGACAGGAAACCTTTAGCTGCAGTTATTGCTGCACAGGGGGGTCACACCAGATACTGAAAGCAAAGGCTCACATACTTTTGCCACTCACTAATACGTAATATTGGATCATTTTCCTCAATAAATAAATGACCAAGTAGAATATGTTTGTCTCATTTGTTTAACTGGGTTCTCTTTATCTACTTTTAGGATTTGTGTGAAAATCTGATGATGTTTTAGGTCATATTTATGCAGAAATATAGAACATTCTAAATGGTTCACAAACTTTCAAGCGCCACTGTGCAATGGCATGTGGAAAGAAACTGTTCTTGTGTCTTTTATTTTTTGTGTGCAGGATTCTGTAGAGCCTGCCTGAGGGGGGGAGGTGAAAAAGGTTGTGTCCTGGGTGTGAGGAGTCTGTGATGAGTTTCTCGGCCCGTTTCCTGGTTCTTGTTATGTACAAATCCTGAAGGGAGGGCAGGGGGGCACCGATGATTCTCTCAGCTGTCCTCACAGTTCGTTGCAGTCTGATTCTGTCCTGTTTTGTGGCTAATCCGAACCAGACCGATTCAATGACTGCAGTGTAGAACAGCCTCAACAGCTCTTTTGGCAGACCATCCTCTTATTACTTATTCTTTTTCATCGGTTAGTCTAGGGATAATGGCAGGCAACGGGTGTGAGAGCGGGTAGGATTCATGAAGAAAAGACATTGCACTGAGTTCAGGAATTCAAACAAGACTAAATGTGTTTTAAACTCGTACTGATGTTGTGGTTCTTGTCAGGGGTGATAATGATACCTGAGACTCATTGTACTTCAGTGACAAATTCACCCTGTCAGAGGCTGCAAACAATTGTGGTTTTATCAACAGTCACCTACAAGCGACGTGTAATGAAACATGTCGTTTAAAATAACTGGCCTTGAACTACAGATCACATCCTTGAGCAAAAAAAAAAAAATCATTAATGCATCAAAAGGTTTATTGGCGTCAACCGGTGACAACTCCACTAAACATGTCATGTTACATTTGCACATAGCAGAGGCTTCTCATTTATTTTCGTCCCATCTGTGCCGTTTGGCTGCCGAGAAACCTCAATTAAAATTAGTCAGAAGGGATTCGCTTTCAATATCAGGTATTTATTTGTACAACAGGTGGAGCTTGGCGTTTTTTTTTATTTTTTTATTCAGTGAATCAACAAAGCATGAATATTCAACTGCACTGGACCATGGCTGCCCGAACATTTCCACAGGACCGCATGTCACAAATGATTAGGCATTGTGTTCGACTCATACTCCATGTGGCAGGCCAGAGAGACAGTGCTGACTAGAAAATTATCGGCACTCGAGAACTCACTGCTCAGGCTCAGGATTTCATCGACATCAGAGTGTGGACTAAACCAAAAGGAAACAGTACTACAGACAGGTGAACCCTTCAGAATTTGCTATATATCTGTATCAATATGAACTCAGTCAAAACCAGATTTAAAATAGATAGATAAGCAGAATCCAATTAAACAAATGAAACTGCTTTCTTATGCCCACCATTGTTGTTCAGTGTTATCTTGAAGGTGGACTCATAAACATTAACATTAGCCAACGTGATGGAAGACTTTAGTTGCTTAGACGTTACCCTGGGTTCCTTTGTGACCTTATGGACTTTTACACGCCTTGCTCTTGGTGTGATCTTTGTTGGTCGACCAAGTAGCAATGTTCTTGAGGTTCCTCCATTTATACACCACTATCCTCCATTTTACCACTGGCAGATATGTACTATTGGATTGTTTTCCTCAATAAATATATGACCAAGTATAATATTTTTCTCTTTAAGACTTGTGTAATACTCTGTTGACGTAAGTCATATTTAAGCAGAAATTTAGAAAATTCTACAAGGTTCTCAAACTGTCAAGCACCACTGTACTTCAGAAGTACACCAGAGTGCTGTGACAGAAAACGAATACCTCCAGACCAATCAGAATTCAATTCTAAACAGCACCTTTTGTTTACAGGCATTTAACCCCCATACACATTTCCAGCAAGCAGAGAACACTTGTTCGTGAAGTGCTGCAAACACTGAGCACTTTTCTGCAGGTTGTTTCTCCCAAGCTGTAATTTATTAGAACTACGATAAGAGCCCTGGAATCAAATTATTGCTTTTCATCAGAAAAGCAGATAGTAGTATAGGAGAGAGTGCACAGCATTAATACACTGCAGCTATGGAAAAAAAATAAATATCAGAGCGAAATAATGTGCCGGGGTTGAGCTCAGTGAAAATCGATAAGCATTAAATTAGGAAAGAGAGACAGTTTGAGTTACACCTTAGTAGGTACGTCGGATTGGATCAGAAAAATTAAGGTTGATGATTCAAGCTAAGCACAAGTGCAGATTTAATACGTGTTCCAGAGAAAAGTGTTTCTACCTGGAGCGGTAGCAGTAGCTTTTTAGTGTTTCAGAGGTGAAAACTAAATTAACACACCAATTTAAAAGTATGAAACATCAGTACAATCAGCATTTTGACTAGAAAAATGTATCTTGGTGCACTTGCTTAAACTTGTTTGAGTCGAGCCGGACGATTCATTTCAGCCGAAACTTGATTTATGATTGACGATTCAGATTTACAACAGCTCTTTTTCAGTGACAATCTCTGCTGTGTTTATCATGTTTTTCTTTATTTTTACATCTACAGTACAAATACAGTACAGTACACTACAAAGTTCTTAGTGCAAATAAACCTCCATGGGTCTGTTATGGTTCACTGTGTGAACCGGGGGTTTAGGACCCAAGTGCAGGTGGCTGGAGTGAAATAAGCCCTGTTATTAGGGCTGAGAAGAGGCTTAACGTGCTTAGGAGGACTGTTGGCACATCAAAAAATAACTACATATTGTTACGGGTCACCGAGCAAGCCTTAAAAAGTGAGGGAAAATTGGTCCCAAATGCAAGAGATCCCCCAAAAAAAGGGTAATGACGAACACCAGAAAATCCCTGATATAGGGGAGAAAAGGCAACACTAAATGTGTGTGTAGGTTCTCCCCACATGTCCACCAATATGGATTTTCACTGAAGAATCAACCAGCAACATCTATATTTAAATCATTAGTTTATGAAACATTTAACTTATGACGAATTTGTGGAACGTATCCCCATCATATATCAGGGAGCACCTGTACAATACAACTCCATTAATGTATATAATACATTGGGGATTTTCTGGAGATCTGGAACAGATTCATTCAATTTACATTATTCCTTATGCTCGGTACTCGTCCTTTTGTGTACTCGACAACCATCTGGAACGAACTAACAATGGGAACCGAAGTACCACTGTTTATATAATCTAATGGAGTCCTAAGACTTTTGAACAGCATTGTGTATTTACAAATTTACGTTAAATGAGCACCTTTAACAACAAGATTATACTCTATATGGCCAAATGTATTTGGACACCTCTTCTAATTAGTAATATCTGTTTTTCACCCACACTCACTGCTAACAGGTTAGTTTGAATCTATGAGACCTCAATGACTCTCAATATGGCACTTTCATAGCTTTCTACCTCCAACAAGACAGTTATTGAACTTTCTTCTCTGACATCTTAAAACTAAATCCATAAAGAAAAAGTTTGCCAACTTTGATGAAGAACTTGGATGGCTTACACAGAGCTATGACCCTGAGATGTACTGGAATGCCAAATATGAGCTAGGGATTATGGTACACTGACCTCACAGTCATGTTCCAAGAACTGCTGTTTCCAGCAGGTGGCACTGAGGTAAGAGCTGTTACATGTAATATGATATCTTAAAAACAATCACAGTAATCAATTATTGTAACTTCCAATTAGTTATGGATGTTGTTTGTTTTCTAATATAAACATAGCATTTAATAACCAAAACACACACTATATTAACCATTGGATTAGATTAATCACTGTACATATATTTTGAGTGAGTTCTCGTCTCTCTCATTTTCTCTTCCATCAGGGATTTCAATAAATCTGCTAAATGGATTCCTGTGAACCTGCAGGCTGGGCTTAGAAATCATGTACTTATTATTAGAGCACTTACAAACGTGCTTATGTAAGACATTAGACCAACATTGTGGGCATATTTCTGAATAAATGTGCATGAACGACAAGAAGAAAGGAACGAATATTCTTCAAAGTGGTCTTTGATTGTGATATTATGGAAAACGGATAATATAAGGTTTAAGGTTTAAGGTTTAAGTCACTGCTTCTTTTGTCTACAGATTAATGACAACCTCTCTTGATGTGTTAAAACAGGATCTTTGGAGTTCAGTCAGAGTGACCACTGGGTTCTTGGTCACCTCTCTTACCAAGCCTGTTCTTCCCGCCGATTAATTAGTTGGGGGGGGGGTTACAGCTCTAGGAAGAGTTCTGGTTGTTCCAAACTTTTTCCATTTATGGACTATGAAGGTCGCTGTGCTCTTTGGAACTTTCAGTACAGTAGAATGTTTTTGGAGCTCTTATCCAGATCTGTGGCTCCACACAATCCTGTCTCTGAGCTCTACAGGCAGTTCTTTTCTCCTCATGGTTTGGTTAGGCAGCTGTGTCCCTTTATAAATCATGTTCAATCACTGAATTTAACACACGTGGATCCAACCAAGGTGTAGAAACATCTCAATGATGATCAAGAGAAATGAGAGGAACCCAAAGCTATGTTTAAATTGTGATAGCAAAGGGTCTGAATACTTTTATCTATGAGAAATTATAGTTTTTCTATTTTAAAAAATGTGCAAAAATGTCTGAATTTCTGTTTTCACTTTCTTATTATGGGGTACTGAGTGCAGATTCATGGGATGGGGAAAATATTGAAGAATTTTGTTTTATTTTAGCACAAGAAAATATATATACAGAAAAAACTACAACAGAAAGATGCTTTCAGAAATAGAGCTGATAATAGATTTTTCTGTCAATTAACAACATGCAAAGTGACTGAACAAAAGACAAATTCAAATCAAATCAATATTTGGTGTGACCACCCATTTAACCACTACATATTACAATGGGTACAGAATACACCAGTAATTAAATGAAATTCCATTTATATGCAAGAAACACTGACATGCCTGACTCTTAGTCTATACTTTTGTGTTTTGGGAATATATCCCTTTTGGCTGTCACGGGGGTTCGTAGTGTAGCTTTTGTCAGAACGCGTTTCCCGCTGAGTCCGCTTTTGGTAAATGTCTTGCAGTAGCCGGTGTTATTAGTTCATGTTAGTTCTTAGTTTGTTTATGTATGTTCATATATGGTTGCTGACGTTTGTGTTCGGGTTTGGTTTGGTTTATATGAGTGCGCTTATTTATGTTTGTATGGGGTTTGTGTTCAGTCCTTATAAGTAAAGCAATATGGTTATCTTAATTGAACCTGCGCACGTCTCCTCTATGCCTGTAGGGCGCCCCCATCGTTACAGAAATCCCCACCAGACAATGGAGACGGCAGGTGATCACGTGACCCCGAATCGTTTAATCAGGGTGCCCCTCCCTGAAGAGTATGACGGTGATCCTCTTAAATACGGGGACTTTTTTGTTCAGTGCTCCCGCTACCTTCAATCAAGGCAGTTTTTTTCAGAGCACGAGCGGGTAATTTTTGTTTACTGGCGTTTGTCTAGACCAGCACATTTTTGGGCACTTAATAATCGTTCCCAGCTGGAATCTGGCACATGCACCTAGTTTTTTGATAGACTCTGGGAGAGGTTTGGTCTCCCTTCACAGACTAAGCCAGGGGGTAGCGAGATTTGGTTAACCGGCTTTCGTACTGCACCCGGTAGGCCTCTAGGGTGCCAGTTGCAAGAAACCCCATTCATTAGTTGCAGGAAGGGGTTAACCAGGTACAGCCCTGTGTTCTGTAGCCCGGAATCTGAGCACGCCAAGCTCCAAGACTCCAAGGATGAGCAAGGAGCGTCCCGTAGCTCAGTTTTTCAGCAGGTTAGCCCTGCAGATGTACGGTTGGTGCCCCGTAG
This sequence comes from Ancistrus triradiatus, assembly GCA_025084515.1. NCBI lineage: Eukaryota > Metazoa > Chordata > Actinopteri > Siluriformes > Loricariidae > Ancistrus > Ancistrus triradiatus. Next base: position 90,023 of record JAJAGP010001275.1, on the reverse strand, counting down.
CTCTGTTGGCAAGCCGGTAGCATCTCGTAGCTCAGCTCAGGAGTCGCTAGTGTCCGTTGACCCTGTTTTGAGGCCAGTAAGCTTCGTTTCCGACCACGCTAGTTCATCGTTTGAACCAATAGGTGTGGAAATTCGCGTTCCTGACCACACTAGTTCATCGTTTGTCGATAGTTGTGGATACTCGTGATTCAGACCACTCTAGACCAGTACTGAAGCCTATAGTAGTGGATATACCTGTGTCTGTACAAGCAAGCTCAATTAACGAGCCGATAGCTTCTCTGAGTTCTGTTTCTGGGCAAGCTAGCTCTGTTGTTGAGCCGATAGCTTCTCGGAGTTCTGTTTCTGAGCAAGCTAGCTCTGTTATTGAGCCGATAGCTTCTCTGGGTTCTGTTTTTGAACAAGCTAGCTCTGTTGTTGAGACGATAGCTTCTCTGAGTTCTGTTTCTGAGCAAGCTAGCTCTGTTGTTGAGCCAGTAGCTTCTCTGAGTTCTGTTTCGGAACAAGCTAGCTCTGTTATTGAGCCGATAGCTTCTCCATGTCCTGTTTTGGAACGAGTTAGCTCTGTGTTTGAGCCGATTGCGTCTCATCGTGGTGTTCCCGAACTCGTTAGCTCAGTTGTAGAGTCTATCGTATCTCATCGGGTTTTGTATGAACTCGCTAGCCATGTACCGATGCCTGCACCACGGTTTCTTGCACCTCGGACAATTGCGCCGACTCTTGCACAACGGACATTCGCGTCGGTATTGGTATTAGTGCCAACGCCTGCTCCACGGACATTCACGTCAGCACCGAGGGTGACGGCGGATCCAGTAGCCGTGCTCATAGCAATGGTTCCAGTGCCAGCACCGAGGGTGAAGGATCCCGTGGGTGTGCCGAGGGCTACTGGTCCTGCACCAGCATTGAGAGCAGCGAATCCTGTGGCTGCATCGAGGGCGTCTGCAGTTCCTGTGGCTGCGTCGAGGGCGTCTGCAGTTCCTGTGGCTGCGCCGAGGGCGTCTGCAGATCCTGTGGCTGCGCCGAGGGCGTCTGCAGTTCCTGTGGCTGCGCCGAGGGCGTCTGCAGATCCAGTGGCTGTGCCGAGGGTGTCAGTAGATTCAGTACCCGTACCCGCCTTGTCTGTTTCAGATCCAGTGGCTGTGCCGAGGGCGACAGCAGATCCAGTGGCTGTGCCGAGGGCGACAGCTGATCCAGTGGACGTGCTGAGGGCGACAGCTGATCCAGTGGACGTGCTGAGGGCAACAGCTGATCCAGTGGACGTGCTGAGGGCCTTGCGTCAGTCAGAGGCCTTGCGTCCATCAGAGGCCTTGCCAGAGGCCTTGCATCCATCAGAGGCCTTGCCAGAGGCCTTGCGTCTGTCAGAGGCCTTGCGTCTGTCAGAGACCTTGCGTCCGTCAGAGGCCTTGCCAGGGGCGTTGCGTCCGTCTGGGGCCTCGCCAGGGGCCGTGAGTTCGTCTGGGGCCTCGCCAGGGGCCGTGAGTTCGTCTGGGGCCTCGCCAGGGGCTGTGTGTTTGTCTGGGGCCCTGCCAGAGGCCGTGTGTTTTCCAGAGGCCCTACCGGAGGCCGTGTGTTCTCCAGAGGCCTTGCCTGAGGCCGTTTGTTCTCCAGAGGCCTTGCCTGAGGCCATATGTTCTCCAGAGGCCCAGCGGGTGGCAGAGATCGGGCAGTTTTCCTCGCTCCCCCCCAGGCTCCGCCCAGAGAGAAAGCCCCCAGACAGGGAGTGGGGGGCCCGGGGGGCCCTTTATAAAGGAGCCCTGGCTGCGTCTCGGGCTCCTTTGGGGGGGGGTAATGTAACGGTTTGCTGGGGTTTTGGACTGAGTGCTCCTCCTGGCCGCCGGGTGGCGATCCGGACACTGACTTTTCACAGCGCCACCCGGTTTGCAAAGCTGCCGAGGGAGAAGCTCTTCCTCGGCGCGGGGATTTGCATTTACATCTATACTTTTGTGTTTTGGGAATATATCCCTTTTGGCTGTCATGGCGGTTCGTAGTGTAGCTTTTGTCAGAACGCATTTCCCGGTGAGTCCGCTTTTGGTAAATGTCTTGCGGTAGCCGGTGTTATTAGTTCATGTTAGTTCTTAGTTTGTTTATGTATGTTCATATATGGTTGCTGACGTTTGTGTTCGGGTTTGGTTTGGTTTATATGAGTGCGCTTATTTATGTTTGTATGGGGTTTGTGTTCAGTCCTTATAAGTAAAGCAATATGGTTATCTTAATTGAACCTGCGTACGTTTCCTCTATGCCTGTAGGGCGCCCCCATCGTTACACTAACAATTAATAACTGAGCTCATTTTCTGCATTCTGCCTGGATTTCTGTCACTCCTCATCCTTATTACTGCTCTAGATATCACAGTCAGTTCAGTGGATGCTGATTATTGGGCCTGAGGTCATTAATTACTGTAGATCAATGAACTTGGAGGTTATTAAATTACTCATAGATAAAACATATTAAAGCACTGTTTATGACACTGTGACTAATCAATTTAACCTCCAAATGTCATTTGATAGAAGAGGATATTATAATGTTATTTACTAGTATTAAAATTAAATGTAAATGAATTGATTATATAGAAATTAGACTGCATTATCTATGTTTTATGACGTAGCTGCAAATGTTCTTACACACAAATACATACACACACATTGACACAATAATAACTCACTGAGAAGGACTTCATATGTATGAATGTGATGGTGATATAAGTATGTGATTCCAATATTAGAGCGAAAGGATAAGTTTATTAGGGAAAACTGTACAACTGAAAGCAGGTTCTAGTTACCCTGTTAGCTCTAGCCTGGATGAGATATGGTTGGTCACAAATGTATACAAGTTCTGTATGCTATTCTGAGGCACATTTTCCCACAGATGTTGTAGCTGGGTCTGTAGATCCTACACATCTAGGTTGCCCAAGCTATTGTCCCAGCTGCTCCCTTAAATGCTTGATTGGCGATAAATCTGGCAACCAGACAGGCCAAGGAAGTGTTGCAATCTTGCAGAGACATTCCTGTCAAACCCTTGCTGTGTGTGGGTGAGCATTATTCTGCTGAAAAATGCCAGTTGGAAGCCCTGCCATGAGAGGCAGCACATGTGGCCACAGGATGTCCTGCACATGTCGCTGACTTGTTAGTGGCCCTTGTATCACTACTAGGGGTGACCTACTGTCATATGCAATGGCTCCCCAGATGCACATATAGACTGAGTGGTTGAGTGGCCACTTTATTAGAGACACCTGAGGTTTCATGATTGGAGCTTCCCTGATCAAGCGAACAAGTTTGCAGTGTGAATACGCATTAGAATGGGAAACTTGAGCAACCTCAAAGAGGCAAAATTCATCAGTGCTAGGCTAGCCAGGGTTGGTATTTCAAAATTTTCTCTCCAATGGTATGGAGAGTATACAGAGAATGGTGTGATTGAGGAAAAACATCCAGTGAAAGGGGATCCTGTGGATGTAAACAACTTATCGATGAAAGGGGTCAGAGGAAGATGTCAGGTATCATTCTGCTGCACAAGCGCTGCACAGTCAAGGAAATTGCAACCGAATACAACGCTGGTGCTTCAACTAATGTGTCTTAATGCACGACTTACAATGGGGAAAAAAAGTATTTAGTCAGTCACTGATTGTGCAAGTTCTCCGACTTAGAAAGATGAGAGAGGTCTGGAATTTTTTCATCATAGGTACACTTCAACTATGCACATTGCAGGATTTTTAAAGAATTTAATTGTAAATCATGGTGGAAAATAAGTATTTGGTCACCCACAAACAAGCAAGATTTCTGGCTCTCACAGACCTGTAACTTCTTCTTTAAAAAGCTCTTCTGTCCTCCACTCATTACCTGTATTAATGACACCTGTTTGACCTTGTTATCTGTATAATAGACACCTGTCCACAGCCTCAAATAGTCATACCCTAAACTCAACCATGGCCAAGACCAAAGAGCTGTCGAAGGACACCAGGAAGAAAATTGTAGACCTGCACCAGGCTGGGAAGTGTGAATCTACAATAGGCAAGCAGGTTGGTGTCAATAAGTCAACTGAGGGAGCAATTCTAAGACATATAAGACCATTGATAATCACCCTCGATCTGGGGCCCCATGCAAGATCTCATCCTGTGGGGTCGAAAGGATCATGAGAACGGTGAGCAAAAATCCCAGAACTACACGAAGGGACCTGATGAATGACCTGCAGAGAGCTGGGACCAAAGTAACAAAGGCTACCATCAGTAACACACTACGCCGAGAGGGACTCAGATCCTGCAGTGCCAGGTGTGCCCCCTGCTTAAGCCAGTACATGTCCAGGCCCGTCTGAAGTTTGCCAGAAGGCATATGGATGATCCAGAAGAGGATTGGGAGAATATCATGTGGTCAGATGAAACCAAAATAGAACTTTTTGATAAAACTCAACTCGTCGTGTTTGGAGGAAGAAAAATTCTGAGTTGCATCCCAAGAACACCATACCTACTGTGAAGCCTGGGGGTGGAAACATCATGCATTGGGGCTGTTTTTCTGCAAAGCGGACAGGATGACTGATCCGTGTTAAGGGAAGAATGAACGGGGCCATGTATCGTGAGATTTTAAGCCAAAACCTCCTTCCATCAGTGAGAGTGTAACGCCGACTGGAGGTAGGAGACAGACGCAGGCAGTGGAGTTTGATAGGAGGCTTTTATTTGCAGGTTTGACAGGAGAGCTATGTGACGAGGTAGATACCTTGTTGTGTAGCGGAGTGTTAGTGACTGAGTGGTGTTTATATGCGGTATGGGGGGTAGGTAAGGAATGTGGAACAGGTACAGGTGATCAGTAGGCGGGTGAGGAAGAGCGAGGCAGGTTGCGTGAATCAGGAGCGGCGCTGAAAGGGAGCGTGACAGAGAGCACTGAAGATGGAACATGGCTGGGTCTTCCAGCATGACAATGATCCCAAGCACACCGCACGGGCAATGATGGAGTGGCTCCGTAAAAAGCATTTCAAGGTCCTGGAGTGGCCTAGTCAGTCTCCAGACCTCAACCCCATAGAAAATGTGTGGAGGGAGTTGAAAGTCCGTGTTGCCCCAAAACATCACTGCTCTAGAGGAGATCTGCATGGAGGAATGGGCCAAAACACCAGCTACAGTGTGTGCCAACCTGGTGAAGACTTACAGGAAACGTTTGACCTCTGTCATTGCCAACAAAGGTTATCTTACAAAGTATTGATTTGAACCAAATTTATTGACCAAATACTTATTTTCCACCGTGCTTCACAATTAAATTCTTTAAAAATCCTACAATGTGATTTCCTGAATCTTGTTTCTCATTTTGTCTCTCATAGTTGAAGTGTTCCTATGATGAAAATTTCAGACCTCTCTCATCTTTCTAAGTAGGAGAACTTGCACAATCAGTGACTGACTAAATACGTTTTTGCCCCACTGTATTATTTTCTTAGCACAGATGGGCTATAACAGCAGACGACCAGTTCAAATATAATTGCTGTCTAATGGAAACAGAAAGGCATGAGTCCAGTGGGATAAAGAGCTCAAATGTTTCAGATTTCAGAACCCAGATTTCTGTTGCACCATGCCGATGGGAGACTGTTGGTATCTTTTGGCTGCTGCCGTTTGAGCACAGATTTTATGCTGGATGGCCTCCTGATGCAACCCTCCCCATTTACTCAGACGTGGGCCCTGGATCATGTGAGCTAGATCTACTTATTGAGCCACTGGAGCTGCAGCAATGATATACAAAAAAATAACACAATACAGCTCAAGACTGGCCCAGGTCAATCTTCAATCTGGCATGTCCGTGCTGCAAATAAACGGGACATCATATTTACCAAATATGCACAACGGGATAGAAAACATGGATTTTCTCATGCTCAAACGTAGCAAGAGCATATTTCAGAGCGAAAATGGAAATCAAAGCAGAAAATTGTTGGTCAAAATAAACCCATAAGACATCTCTCATGCAAGCTGTGCTGCAGTGAAACAGAGAAACAGAGAAGCTCATGGTTTTTCATTTGGGATCATTTCAGAGGGGGCAGCATGGCTCTGTGAATGCATTTCAAGTCAAGATTGTTGAGGAGAGCAGAAGGAAAACCCTTGGGCTCTTTCCTGCACACCATGGATCTGTAATATAAATCTGTTTTCAAGCTCTAAATCGTTGTGTATTTACAGCATCGCTCTTAGATGAGTTCTCAAAAAGACAAATCTTACTGACTGGTTGGACGATAAATCAGCAAGAGAGTATGCTGACTAGACATAAGCTTTCGGGATAACCATAAAGCAGCTAAACGTCTAACGTTCGGAATTTAAAGAAGGTCATGTGTATAGAGTATGACGTTCAGTTTTATATAGGCACTGACATTTTATTCACCTCAAGTTTCCGTTAGCTAGAAACTTAGAAACACTACAATGGGACACCATTTCCCCTTTGTGTTTCATGTTCTTATGCAATATTAAGACATTTACATCTACAGTGCATGCAAGTAGGACGGGGTGAGAAGAGCACATGCATTTCTTATGCAAAAGAAAAGAGAAGCAATTTATTCATGAAAAGCCCAAGAAAACAGAAGAACCCCATGCTTTTTAGCATTCCTTTTACCACCCAATTGATTTAATGTGCCTTTGCGAACACTTGATCAGGCTAAAATGCAATAATAAACATAACACTCTCACAATGAGTCCTTTTGATGTGTCTGTCCTGTGGGTGAGTGTGAATGAATACCACCTGATTGAAGGCAGACACGGGGCTAGAGATATGTACATGAGAAAGCCCTTGATGTGGACATAATATGTTCTCAAAGGCATCTAATCAGAGCTCAATAATAAGCAATGTTAATATACCAAGTGTTATTTAAGCAACAATACACGAAAGGGATTGCTTTAACGTGAGATATTGCAACAGGTGTGCTGCGGTCGTAGGCACGCCGCTTATCAATGTTTGATATTAAGGTAAAGAGGACGGAAAAAGGGGACAGGTAAAATAGTCCCATTCTATCATTGCCCCACTGCTAAAACATCATCAGACTACAGTGGTGGGAAAAAGTGTTTGCTCCCTTCCTGAGTTCCTATTTTTTTTGCATGTTTGTCACACTTAAGTGTTTCGGAACATCAAACCAATTTAAATATTAGTCAAAGACAACACAGGTAAACACAAAATGCAGTTTTTAAATTAAGGTGTTTATTATTAAGAGAGAAAAAAATCCAAACCTACATGACCCTGTGTGAAAAAGTGATTGCCCCCTAATCCTAATAACTGGTTGGGCCACCCTTAGCAGCAACAACTGCAACCAAGTGTTTGTGATAACTTACAGTGAGTCGTTTGCAGCATTGTGGAGGAATTTTTCCACTCATCTTTGCAGAATTGTTGTAATTCAGCCACATTGGAGGGTTTTCCAGCATGAACGGCCTTTTTAAGGTCATGCCACAGCATCTCATTAGGACTCAGGTCAGGACTTTGACTAGGCCACTCCAAAGTCTTCATTTTGTTTTTCCTCAGCCATTCAGAGGTGGGCTTGCTGCTGTGTTTTGGATCATTGTCCTGCTGCAGAACCCAAGTTTGTTTCAGCTTGAGGTCACGAACAGATGGCCGGACATTCTCCTTCAGGATTTTTTGGTAGACAGCAGAATTCATAGTTCCATTTATCACAGCAAGTCTTCCAGGTCCTGAAGCAGCAAAACAGCCGAAGAACACAACAGAAGAACTATAATGTTCTTTTTCTGAAATGTTGTGTTACCTTTACACCAGATGTAATGGGACACACACCTTCCAAAGAGTTCAACTTTTGTCTCGTCAGTCCACAGAATGTTTTCCCAAAAGTCTTTGGGATCATCAAGATGTGTTCTGGAAAAATTGAGACAAGCTTTAATGTTCTTTTTGCTCAGCAGTGGTTTTTGGCTTGGAACTTTGCCATGCAGGCCATTTTTGCCCAGTCTCTTTCTTATGGTGGAGGCATGAACACTGACCTTAACTGAGGAAAGTGAGGCCTGCAGTTCTTTGGATGTTGTTATGGGGTCTTTTGTGACCTATTGGATGAGTCTCTATTGCACTCTTGGGGTAATTTTGGTCGGCCGGCCACTCCATGGAAGGTTCACTACTGTTCCATGTCTTCACCATTTGTGAATAATGGCTCTCACTGTGGTTCGCTGGTTAGAAATGGCTTTATAACCCTTTCCAGACTGATAGATCTCAATTACTTTCTTTCTCAGTTGTTCCTGAATTTCTTTGGATCTCAGCATGCTGTGTAGCTTTTAAGGATCTTTTGGTGTTCTTCACTTTGTCAGGCAGGTCTTATTAAAGTGATGTCCTGATTGAGAACAGGTGTGGCAATAATCAGGCCTGGGTGTGGCTAGAGAAAGTAAACTCAGGTGTGATATACCATAGTTATGTTTTAACAAGGGCGGGGCAATCACTTTTTCACACAGGGCCATGTAGATTTGGATAGTTTTTTCTCTTAATAATAAACATTTAAAAACTGCATTTTGTGTTTCCTCGTGTTGTCTTTAACTAATATTTAAATTGGCTTGATGTTCCGCAAACCTTAAGTGTGACAAACATGAAAAAAAATAGGAAATCAGGAAGAGGGCAAACACTTTTTCACACCAGTGTATGTGCTTCAGTCAGAACAGTCGAGGAACAAAAACCTACCAATAACTGTTTATTATACAGACAATAGACACAAATATATCAATTGGTATGTTTTCATTTATTAAAAAGAAAGTGTATTGACATTCAGCAAATAAAATTGGTTTGATTTATATGGCAGGGTGTTACTAAGATACACTATTCTACCAACAGAAGTAAATCCAAGTGAGATCCTCTAGAGTCTAGGATCCTGTTATAATTTCCGTTACTTGTTTAGTGATTCTAATGTTAATCTTAAAAATCTTAATGTTAATCTTATTGGTCAGAATGTTAACGGGACAGATCTAGAGCATCAGAAGCTTCATTGGGTTAATAAGAGCTGGACTTAACAGATCCATGAATGAACCTCCATCAGGTGTTTTAATGAAAGAGTGTAACTCCAGCAAATGAAGTCTTGAAGAAACTACGAAAGAACAGAGGTGATCAAACCGACAAAACTCTCCCTTTCCATTTGATTTACTCTACTGACTTCTCTGCCTGTCCAGCTCATCCAAATCCTTGCAAGCTGGCCATTAACAGCTTCATCGTCCATATTTAAATTGAAACATTTTCAAATTTAATAAACTCATCATAATTAATTCAGTGGAACCATCATGCTTTGGGGCTGTTTTTCTGCAGATGGGACAGGACGACTGATCCGTGTTAAGGGAAGAATGAACGGGGCCATGTATCGTGAGATTTTAAGCCAAAACCTCCTACCATCAGTGAGAGCATTGAAGATGGAACGTGGCTGGGTCTTCCAGCATGACAATGATCCCAAACACACCGCTCGGGCAACGAAGGAGTGGCTCCGTAAAAAAGCATCTCAAGGTTTTGGAGTGGCCTAGCCATAGACTTGTTTGATTAGATAACTTAGTGTCATTCTTACATTTATCATCTAAGCCACCCAAGGAAGTTTAGCTCCATTTTGTGTCCAAGGTTTCTTCCTTATAATGTTTAGGAAGTTTTCCTTTGCCTTCCTAGGCTTGTTCAGTTTGGGATTGGGCTTAGATATTAGAAGATAATCTAAGATTGTAAAGCTTTGAGACAATGCTCCATTGAAAAAAGCGCTACGGGAATAAAGCTGACTTGATTTAACTTGGCAAATCCAAAATCCAATCCAAATCCATTGCTAAAACAGCAAATCTAATGGTGGCTTCAGATGTTTGCACAGTACTGTACATATACACACGTACGCAAACGTATAAATAGGATGTAAGCAGCTGCGAGATCTGACTTTGCAATTACACCACATCTTGACTCAGTACTAAAAACCCACTGACTTGTATGATATTTATTGATACTTTCTCAAGCTGTGTTCCACACAGAGTTCTCTTTAACGGATAATCGGGACAAGCAGTTGTGATGTTACGTCTTTAGGAACGAGGTTTGAGATCTCAATGCAGCAAGCGCTTTAGACTATCAGAGTAGCTGCAGCCTGCTATATATAAATAATATGATATTTCATACTCAATAAAGTTACTCAGCTCTGACTCTATATGAAGTTCGCACTGGGGAGCGAGTTACACCGACTTCATGAATACTTATGAAACGCGAGAGCGATCAGTCGACAAACATCAAGCTTTTTTCCAAGAGAAGCAGTTTAGACAGAGACTGATTTATTCCAGTGTGGCTCCTGGTTTGTCAGTATGCTACAATTTATCTGAGCTAAAGGCTTGATGTTTATCTGAGATTCACCAATAGAACAGTTCCTGAGCTGACTGAGGGATAGTTGCATCACCTGAAGCTGGAACAAGAATAGCTGTGGAAAACCGACACGATTCTCGGTGTAGAGAGCGTTTCCCGGTGCGCTCGACATATTAATTAGAGAAAGATGCACAAGATGAAGGTGACGCGGATGACAAAGGAAACTCTGAGGAATACAAAAGTGATGTGATGATGGCAGCTGAGATAAAAGGAGATAAAGAAAGAGGAAACGATGACCTTGACAGTAATAAGACTGAAAAACAAAGACGCGAGGTGCACAGGTGGTGCGGTGCCCCTTCCAAACAGGTCAGGCATAACACATGCAAGGAGGACTCTTAGGGAGTGGAGACTACACAGGGGGATCATCCCTGTCCGTGTTAAGTGGTTTGAATTGAAAAGAAATCTGGGAAAAAAGATGGTAGAGAAGGTAAATAAGATCTTTGAATAACAATAAGATGAGGAGAAAGGCAAGAAGGTGTGCATAAAAGGAACATAAAGAAAATGACAGAATAAGGCAATGAAGAAAATAAAGAGCACTGAGAATAGAAATTGAGAATAGAGATGAAATGTTGATGAAACAATAAGCAATAAAACGTAAGCCAAGATGAGGATAACAAAGAAGACATAGGGGAAGACATCAAAGAAAACAAGTACAGGCTTGTTATGCATATTTTAACAAAGGATCACCTAATCATTTAATTCTGAAATTTTGACCTATACGGTGGGGCAGAAAAGTATTTAGTCAGCCACTGATTGTACAAGTTCTCCTACTTAGAAAGATGAGAGAGGTCTGTAATTTTCATCATAGCTACACTTCAACTATGAGAGACAAAATGAGAAATAAAGAATTTAATTGTAAATCATGGTGGAAAATAAGTATTTGGTCATCCAAAAACAGGCTCTCACAGACCTGTAACTTCTTCTTTAAGAAGCTCTTCTGTCCTCCACTTGTTACCTGTATTAATGTTTGACCTCGTTATCTGTATAAAGGACACCTATCCACAGCGTCAAACAGTCAGACTCCAAACTCAACCATGGCCAAGACCAAAGATCTAGGAAGAAAACTGTAGACCCGCAGCAGGCTGGGAAGAGTGAATCTACAATAGGCAAGCAGGTTGGTGTGAATAAATCAACTGTGGGAGCAATTGTAAGACATACAAGACCATTGATAATCTCCATCGATCTGGGGCTCCACGCAAGATCTCATCCCGTGGGGTCAAAATGATCATGAGAATGGTGAGCAAAAATCCCAGAACTACACGGAGGAACCTGATGAATGATCTGCAGAGATCTGGGACCAAAGGAACAAAGGCTACCATCAGTAACACACTACGCCGAGAGGGACTCAGATCCTGCAGTGCCAGGCGTGTCCCCCTGCTTAAGCCATTACATGTCCAGGCCCGTCTGAAGTTTGCCAGAGAGCATATGGATGATCCAGAAGAGGATTGGGAGAATATCATGTGGTCAGATGAAACCAAAATAGAACTTTTTGGTAAAAACTCAACTCGTCGTGTTTGGAGGAAGAAGAATGCTGAGTTGCATCCCAAGAACACCATACCTGTAGTGAAGCATGGGGGTGGAAACATCATGCTTTGGGGGCTGTTTTTCTGAAAAGGGGACAGAACGACTGATTCGTGTTAAGGGAAGAATGAATGGGGCCATGTATTTCTTTTGACTTTTATTTCATACAGACAGAACATATATATATATATTATATATACTATATATATATATATATATATATAATATATATATATATATATATTATCTATATATATATATGTGTGGTATATATATATATATATATATATATATATATATATATATATATGTATATATGTTCTGTCTGTATGAAATAAAAGTCAAAGGACATGTAAGAAACACTGCATATCTTTTTCATTTGCATTTTTCATACTGTCCCAACCTTTTATAATTTGGGGTTGTATAACACAATGTCCTTCAACCCAGAAAATCACAGTGTTAAGGCTGCATGTCTGAGTGACACAAAGCCAGGATATTACTATCAAAAATAAGCAAGTCATTCCCCATTTTTCCAATCACCTTCAGCAGCTCATGGCAGATTTAGACCTGGGTCTCTGTAAAGCTGCTTTGAGAGAACGTTCTAATGTAAAAAAGCACCAGAGCAACGAATTGAAATTGAAATTTGTAACTTGAAGTGGGCTTACATCAATTAGATGACTGCACACGCCTGGAATCCTCCATCACTGTCAGCACTGCTCTGGTTCTTTAAAGTTGCCAACTCTCCAGGTTTCTGTATTTTAGTATTTCAGTCTCCTGGGGGAAGAAAACGTAGCCTCGGGCATGATGGGAAATTGAGTTTTCAGAGGGAGGAAGATCCATGTCACACAGGTTCATAAATAGGCTGACATTAAAATTTCTAATGAGCTTCCTGTCTAGACAGTTGCCTAGTTACATTTTAATGCCATGCACGATTGATTAATACCACCCTTCGTCCCAGAGCCGAGTAATATAATAGACTGAATGTGCTTTATAAGTAATATAATTAAAACACAATGTCATACATATAGCATTTAAGGTTTCTTTCAGTTCCTAGAGGGTTTGTTATAGTATTTAAATGGTGATAATGTGTTTTTCCCCATTCTATGGAAGTGCATATCACAATGCACAGTAAGGTAGATAATGGTGTTCTTTATTCAAGCCAGGCCAGATGGATCTATAATGTATTTTTTATGCATTATGTACCGGACATTAGATTATTAGTTTATTAGAATGGTACTGCTAGACCTTCTCTTTTCAGTTTCATGTTCTTCACTGACTGTGGTATTTTTCCTTGTGATATTTTGCAGAATTCATACTTTGTCTGCCCAAGATTTCCAGCTTCATGCAGCCCACACAAGTGCAAATCAAAAGCTGTTCTTTTCCTTCCTTAAAAAATTAACCATGGTTTTATATGTTAACTTAGAGTAACTACGTGGCATTCGGATTCACAATAGCTCTTGCTAAATGAAGATCTCTGCAGTGTTTGTCTTTATTTTTACATCTACAGTCCTGTATTCTTGGTGCAAATAAATCTCCATGGGTTCTGAAAAGGTTATTTATGAAATGAAAACAGGATCTGAATCCTCCAGAAGAGTTCACCAATAGAGTAAGTATTTTGCTTTTACTTTTCACTTTCAATCCATTACTCACTAAATGACATGATTTCTCAGCACTTTATTATAAATAAGCTTTGTGTTGATGATTTTGAGTAGCTGTAGGTTAATGTAAGTGTTAATGCGTAATCGGCTCCTCTATGATACAGTACAGACTATATTAAACTCATCAGATCATGATAGATTTGTTGAACATATCCCCATCATAACTCAGGGAGCACCTGTACAATACAACTCCATTAATGTGTATAATGCATTTGGCATACATTAAGGTATTAGACCTCATAACAGAAAACTATAAATGTACACTTCTGCACATGACATTTATTTCAATATGTTTATTTCAGCAAATTTGATCTGTTAGCAGCCATATGTCAGGTTCATGTTTGTTCCCCGCAGACGTTCATTGTGTTAACGTCTCTGTCATGTAATTTCACCAGAGGTGTCCTTTAGGGAAGCTTCAGGTCTTGTCTTTTGTCATAGTGTTATATCTGTTATGTCACAACAACTCACACCTCATAAGGATAAGATCTATTGCGTTTTTGGACAGTATTACATGACTGGATTGCATGAAAACCAGCTGGGGCAGACTGATTGTATCTTTCAGAACTACAGTGCAAACTTCTCGCACATCTAGACCTTGCTATAGCCCTTGATCTGATGAACAAGCAGATTTTCTGTGACCCTCGGCTTCAGACTGGTCACCACAGAAATTATAGATGGTTTGCGTCATGCTCCAGAAGGTCTTCCAGATATGGTGTATATTTACGATTCAGACCTCAGAAAAACCATTGCTCCTCAGACTAAAGGACATCAGATCTCAGGAGATACAACATCATGTCTAAGATCTCATACAACACAGTATCACACCCTCAGACAAAAAAGAAAGAATTGGGAAGGCAGATAATATCTCCAACTCTGAGTCCTCGGAGACTGCAATGTCTGTTACCACCTTGCTTCGTAACAAACCTACGTGGAAAACACATCATGGGGCAGCAGAGCTGGGGAGATCACAAAGATATATATATATATATATATATATATATATATATATATATATATATATCTATATATATATATATATTATATTTATATAATGTTAACTTCAGCCATTGCAGCTGGTCAGATTAAAACATGTATGTTTATTTATGTTTGTATTCCATCATGCATCGATATATGCGTATTTTTTTATTTCATAATTTTCCTCATACTCATACAGTGGAGTGAAAAGTGTTTGTCCCCTTCCTGTTTTTTTTTTTTCTTTTTTTTTTTCCTCTCATGTTTGTCACACTTGAGTGTTTCGGAACATAAAAACCATTTAAATATCAGTCAAAGACAACACAAGTAAACACAAAAATGCAGTTTTAAATGAAAGTGTTTATTATATTAAAGGAGAAAAAAATCCAAACCTACATGGCCCTGTGTGAAAAAGTGATTGCCCCCCTTGTTAAAACCATAACTATGGTATATCACACCTGAAGTCACTGTCTCTAGCCACACCCAGGCCTGATTATTGCCACACCTGTTCTCAGTCAGGACATCACTTAAATAGGACCTGCCTGACAAAGTGAAGTACACCACAAGATCCCTAAAAGCTACACATCATGCTGAGATCCAAAGAAATTCAAGAACAATTGAGAAAGAAAGTAATTGAGATCTATCAGTCTGGAAAGGGTTATGAAGCCATTTCTAAAGCTTTGGGACTCCAGTGAACCACAGTGAGAGGCATTATCCACAAATGGTGAAGACATGGAACAGTGGTGAACCTTCCCAGGAGTGGCCGCGGCCGACCAAAATTACCCCAAGAGCGCAGCGACAACTCATCCAAGAGGTCATGAAAGACCCCACAACAACATCCAAAGAACTGCAGGCCTCACTTGGCTCAGTTAAGGTCAGTGTTCATGCTTCCACCATAAGAAATTTCTGAATGGCTGAAGAAAAACAAAATGAAGACTTTGGAGTGGCCTAGTCAAAGTCCTGACCTGAATCCTATTGAGATGCTGTGGCATGACCTTAAAAAGGCCGTTCATGCTGGAAAACCCTCCAGTGTGGCTGAATTACAACAATTCTACAAAGATAAGTGGTCAAAATTCCTCCACAATGCTGTAAAAGGCTCATTGCAAGTTATCACAAATGCTTGGTTGCAGTTGTTGCTGCTAAGGTTGGCCCAACAAGTTATTAGGTTTAGGGGGCAATCACTTTTTCACACAGGGACATGTAGGTTTGGATTTTTTATTAATAATAATAACAAATAATGATAAACACCTTCATTTAAAAACTGCATTTTGTGTTTACTTGTGTTGTCTTTGATTAATATTTAAATTGGTTTGATGTTCCGAAATACTTAAGTGTGACAAACATACAAAAAAATACAGGAAGGGGGCAAACACTTTTTTCACACCCCTGTATTTATGTGTTGTTTACATGCATGCATTTTTCTTGAGCAAAAATCCTTCAGACTTACACTATTGTAGGCTGTCTGACTGTGGTAAGACCATTTCAGTCAGCCATCTTTTTAACAGATCTATTAGATCCAGGACTGCCATACATATGTGATGGGCACTCTGCTGATTTGCCACTGATTTGCACATGTGAAGCCTGAAGCAATATGTCAAGTCAAGTCAGATTTATTTATATAGCGCTTTTTACAATGGAGCATTGTCTCAAAGCAACTTTACAAGTTTAGATTATCACCTAATAACTATGTCCAATCCCAAATTGAGCAAGGAAAAACTCCCGGAGTGTTATAGGAAGAAACCTTGGGAGGACCAAGACTCAAAAAGAGACCCAACCTCCTTGGGCGGCGTAGATGATAAATCTAAGAGCGAAACTAAAACTACTACTAATATGATAGCATCCCCGTGCTAAAGGAATGACATCAAATGTGTGCACAAGACAGAATGGCATCAACAACACAAAATGGCTTCCACAAGCAATAGGATTATATAGCTACTGAAAAAGTGAAGTAAAATAAATAACCCAGCAAACTTAGCTGAGAAGGTTTCCCCGATCTTAAAACTAATTGTTAATAGCTTCTTTTCTTGCTAATTAATGCCAACTCATAAATTTCCTCACTTAGCTTTGATGTCTAAACTAACAGTCTTTCTTAGTGACTCTCTCCCACTTCAGCTCAAAATGTAAATGTATAAAACATTGTGGCCAAGGAACTACATTACCCAGAAGCCACCATGGCACTTAACGCTGGCAGGAATCATCTGGTTGATGCTATATGTGAGCATGTCAAACGCCAGTATAAATTATGTCTTTGCTTGAGATGCTGGCGGTAAATTGTATTATTTGTTTGTGTGCATGTGTGAGTGTCTGTAAAAAGAAGAGGCATAAAGTTCCTATACGCAAGATAATGTAGTTACGACCTGTAGTTATTTGTACACAAACACACCTGCGTTGCCAGAGCCCATGAGAGAGAGCAAGAAGGTATATGGAACAAAGGCCAAAAGAAGCAAAGAAAAAATCCAATATAGGTGACTTACTTATTATATATATATAATATACAGAAAAAAAAAAAAGAAACGTGTATGTGTGTGTGTGTGTATATATATATATATATATATATATATATATATATATATATATATATATATATATATACATACACGTTTTTTTTTGTTTTTTTTTTAAACTGTAGAGTTTGAACAAAAACTATTTCCAGAATTATTGGAGCAAGAGACCGGATCGGGGGACAAACCCCAGATAAGCAACTATACTTATAAGCAACAACAAGCTCCAAAACCTTGCAACCCACAACTAGCAATATTTGAATTTAAATGACTTTATACAAAAATAGGCCCAAAGTCGCTCAGAATAAGTTGACCTGGCATGAAAGACAGATTTTTATTTCCTAATATAATTTGTTATAATTGTTAAGACTTCGGTTGGTAAAGCATTGATTGTTATTCGGTGCTTACCTGTGTATGAAAGGCATCAAAGGCATGATCAGATTGGTATAATGTTGATTAAACACATTAATATACCCTATATGGGCCATATAACTAAAAACACTAATTAGATGGCATCTTTAGCTCAAAAATAAAAGATCCTGACAAGGATTAAGTGGATAATAAATGAATGAATGAATGAATGAATGAATGGATGGATGAAACCTTTCCAATATCCAAAACTGCTTGGATTGTAAGATTGTATCAAATTGTAAGTCGCTCTCGACTCTAAATGTAAATGATTCACGATTCAGTACACATTTTGATTCAGCGATTCAGATTCACAATAGTTCTTGCTCAGTGCAGATCTGTGCTGTTTTTATCGTGTTTTTCTTTATTTTTACATCTATGGTACAGTATTAGTGCAAATAAACCTCCCCAAAAGGTTAGTTATAAGAGCCAACCGGAAGAGCTCACCAGCAAAGTGTTTTGCTTTTACTTTTCACTTTCAATCCATTACTCACTAAATGACATGATAATTCTCAACATTTTACTATAAAATAAGCTTTGTGTTAATGATTTTAGATAACTCTAGGTTAATGTAAGTGCTTTAAACATTAACGTCCTTATCATTACCTTGCCATTCTACCAAACACTTAAACTTGTATTAGCCAACTTGTTTCAGACAGATTCACAATATCCCTTGCTTAGTGCAGATCTGTGCTGTGTTTATCGAGGATTGTTTTATGTTTACATCTACAGTACTGTATTCCTAGTACAAATAAATGGTTAGTAATGACAGCCAATGAAAAGGAACTGAATCCTCTTGGCTTTCAGGCTGCAGTTAGCATTAGCAACTATGTTAGTGCCCTGAGTTCACCAACAGAGTAGGTGTTTTGCTTTTGCTTTTCACTTTCAATCCATTACTCACTAAATTACATGAGATTGTTTCACACTTTATTATAAAATAAACTTTTAATTATAAAAGTTCATGATCCATTTAACTTATGATGAATTTGTTGAACATCTCTCGATCGTAAATAATCGAGCTCCTGTACAATACAACTCAATACAATTCAATATAAAATTAATGCCTACACAGTGGTGCTTGAAAGTTTGTGAACCCTTTACAATTGTCTATATTTCTGCATCAATATGACCTAAAACATCATCAGATTTTCACACAAGTCCTAAAAGTAGATAAAGATAACAGAGTTAAACAAATGAGACAAAAATATTATACTTGGTCATTTATTTATTGAGGAAAATGATCCAATATTACATATTAGTGAGTGGCAAAAGTATGTGAACCTCTAGGATTAGCAGTTAATTTGAATGTGAAATTAGATTCAGGTGGTTTATATAAATGAGATGACAATCAGGTGTGAGTGGGCACCCTGTTTTATTTAAAGAACAGGGATCTATCAAAGTCTGCTCCTCACAACACGTCTGTGGAAGTGTATCATGAAACGAACAAAGGAGATTGCTGAGGAGCTCAGAAAAAGAGTTGTTGATGCTCATGAGGCTGGAAAAGGTTACAAAACCATCTCTAAAGAGTTTGGAATCCACAGTCAGACAGATTGTGTACAAATGGAGGAAATTTCAAGACCATTGTTACCCTCCCCAGGAGTGGTCGACCAACAAAGATCACTCAAAGAGCAAGGCGTGTAGTAGCTGGCGAGGTCACAAATGACCCCCAGGGTAACTTCTAAGCAACTGAAGGCCTCTCTCACATTGGCTAATGTTAATGGTCATGAGTCCACCATCAGAAGAAACACTGAACAACAATGGCGTGCATGGCAGGGTTACAAGGAGAAAGCCAACTGCTCTCAAAAAAGATCATTGCTGCTCGTCTGCAGTTTGCTAAAGATCACGTGGACGAGCCAAAAGGCTATTGAAAGAATGTTTTGTGGACGGATGAGACCAAAATAGAACTTTTTGGTTTAAAAGAAAAGCATTATGTTTTGGAGAAAGAAAATCACTGCATTCCAGCATAAGAACCTTATCCCATCTGTGAAACATGGTGGTGGTAGTATCATGGTTTGGGCCTGTTTTGCTGCATCTGGATCAGGACGACTTGCCATCACTGATGGAACAATGAATTCTGAATGATATCAGAGAAGTCCTAAGGAAAATGTCAGGACATCTGTCCATGAACTGAATATCAAGAGAAGGTGGTCATGCAGCAAGACAACGACCCTAAGCACACAAGCCGTTCCACCAACGAATGGTTACAGAAGAATAAAGCGCATGTTCTGGAATGGTCAGGTCAAAGTCCTGACCTTAATCCAATGGAAATGTTGTGGAAGGACCTGAAGTGAGCAGCTAATGTGAGGAAACCCACCAACATCCCCAAAAACATCCAAGAGCTGAAGCTGTTCTGTACGGAGGAATGGGCTAACATTCCTCCAAGCCGGTGTGCAGGACAGATCAACAGCTACAGGAAACGTTTAGCTTGGCAGTTATTGCTGCACAGGGGGGTCACACCAGATACTGAAAGCAAAGGGTCACATACTTTTGCCACTCACTAATATGTAATATTGGCTCATTTTCCTCAATAAATAAATGACCAAGTATAATATTTTTGTCTCATTTGTTTAACTGGGTTCTCTTTATCTACTTTTAGGACTTGTGTGAAAATCTGATGATGTTTTAGATCATATTTATGCAGAAATATAGAAAATTCTAAAGGGTTCACAAACTTTCAAGCACCACTGTAATGTTATACCGTGTGAATTTTCTGGGAGTCTGGAACTGATTCATTCAATTTACATTATTTATATGAAACATTTGCTTGGTACTCATTTTTGGTTTCTGACAAGCCTTTTGGAACAAGGTACCAAAAGTGAAAAGTGAAAGTAATGCCTGACTGCCTGATAATGAGTCTCACAAACCAGGAACACTACAACATTATATCTAAACATTTCCTGCTTGCAATTTGATCGAATCGTTCACAGACTGGTCTGGTTTGCAAAATAAAGCCCTCACATCATTGCCATGAACCTGCTCAGCTGGTATTGGGGTAGTGGAGGGCCTGGTTCCTGACGTCTTAAGTTTGCAGCACAATACATAAATAACACATGATTAAAGCATGTTATAGTACAGTATGTACATAATAAAGTATGTTACTCAATACTGTAGAGACAGCAAGCTGTCAGACAACACTAAACAATTTAAAACACTCCTTAAAAGGTTTTATAGGGTTATGTTGTTGTTGTTCTTGGTTCTTTTTAGTGAATAGATACACAATTGTGTCACAGAGACTTCAGGTGCAAAGCAAGGAAACCTCAGACCATCTCCAAAGAATATCACACTGCACACAGGTCATATACGCACTCCAGGAGTGTAATTCCCATTCGCACACAAATAAATTATTGAGCATTTACTGTATATGTCAATATTCCCAAATAGCTACACCTCCAAATCAGAAAAAGAGTGGACAAAAAGTAGACAGTATGAAACTGAGGTATTTCATGATTTTGTCTGATCAACTTAATTTCATTTGTTAATAAACATCCATTCCTGCCAGTCAGCCCTGCAACAAATTCCAAACAAAAAATGGGTAATGTTGCCATGCCCAATACCAAGGGATTTAGTGTTTCAGGTGTTATTTTGTTCCATTCTTCCTGCAAACACGTCTTAAGATGTGTAACAGTACGGGGTCATCATCGTCGCATTTTCCATTTTAAAAGTCAGGACTTCAGATGGGCCAGTCCAGTACCTGTACACTCTTCTTCCATGCCTTTGTAATGTGTGCAGCATGTGGTTTTGCATTGTCTTGTTGAAAAATGCATGGACGTCCCTGATAAAGATGTCGTCTTGAAGGCAGTTTATGTTGTTCTAAAATCTCAGTGTACTTTTCTGCATTAATGCTGCATCACAGAAGTGAAAATGACCTTTACCAAGGGCCCTGAGCCGACCCCATACCATGACAGAGCCTGGTTTTTGGACTTGTTCCTCATAACAGTTTGAAAGGTTCCTTTGTTTTGTCTTTAGTCCAAAAAAGATCTGTTATACTGATGGGTCTGAGCACAATCCCCTTTTCCATTTTGTGATGGTCCATCCCAGATGCCTCCGAGCCCAGAGAAGTCGACTGCACTTCTGGACATGGTTATAACATAAGGCTTCTTTTTTAGCACAGTAACGTTTTAAGTGGCATTTGTGAATGTAACTCTGTATTGTAGAGCTTGATAAAGGTTTGATAAAGTAATCCCTTGTCCATGTGGTTCTACCAGCTATTGATGAATGACTGTTCTTGATGCAGTGCAGTCTGAGGGCTCAGAGATCACCCCTCTTCAGTTTAGGCTTGTGCTCTTGCCCTTTATGCACTGAAAGTCCTCCAAAGTCCTTGAATTGTTTAATGATATTATGCACTGTAGAGGAGAAATATGGAAACCCCTTCCAGTCTTTCTTTGTGGAACATCGTTTTTAATAATTTAAATAATTTTCTTATACATCTGTTGGTAAACTGGAGATCCTCTGATCATCTTTATTCTTCAGACACTCAGTCTTTAGTAGATACTTCTTTTGTCCCAAATCATAATTATAATCACCTGTGAACATCACCTGTTTGAAATCAATTCATTATTTAGGTGTTTTGCTTCATTGCTAGCCCTGTCCCAATATCTTGGGTTTATGCTATCAAAGTAAATGTATGAAACACCACATTGTTTGCCATACTGACACAACTTTTTCTGATTTGGGGTTGTACATGGTAGTTACAGGTCACACATTTATGGGACAATGGTCAAAACTTCATGAAACTACTTCATACTTACACCTCTAATCCTTTTGTGAACAAAAACATTCTGTGGTACTTCTAACATCAAACTTTTAGGCTCACGCTAAACATTTTAAGTCAGATTCGCATTTCTGAAAGCAGTGCCGAAGCGTGAAAACATCATCAAACTTATTAAATCAGCAAACGGTCCATGTGCTCATGGGAGAACATCAGAGAAGAACACGGAGGAAGAAGTAAATGTGACAGCAGAAACTGAGGATAAATTACACACTCACACACTTTAACACATACACGCACTCATATTTTTTGGCCCGGGATGCGGCGAGTGCGAGAACACTTTCTCTTTTGTTCTGTCGCAGATGGAAATTAAACTTCCCAAGTACATGTCGGAGCCAATCAAATGTTCTTCGCTCCGTATATGGATAGTCGTTCCAGTCTCATCAAAGCACGGGGCTTAGAACAAGAGGACGCAGCTGTTCATTAGCACCCTGTTCTCAACGCACTTAGACACAAACATGCTACTGCGTGGCTTATCTGGTTCGAGCACTGATGAAAAGTAACCTTGTTTGTCATCCTTTTGTTGTGTAAGCGCTTGTAATTTGTACGATAAACCTGCCCGTTGCCTTTGCGTTGCTAAAATGGGTTTACTTAGTGATTAGAGCAGGGACTGTCATTTCCAGCAAGAAGACTAATGTGATGATCATGAGGAACATTCAGCACTAAATCGGAGGATTCTCGAAGGGATTTCGGGTGGATTTTCGGTGGATTACATTAGACTTTATGTCATGCTGTGCTTTATTAATATGAGAGCAATTTCATTCAGCCGTCCAAGTAGCTTCTCGTGCTCGGTTAGACATGGCTGATCAAGTTTGAGTGGCTTTGGGTGATTGAAATGCATTCACATGGGACGGTGTATTGGTTTTTAAGTTGTTAAGTTGGTGCATGGACTCTGGTGGTGACCTTTCAGCAGCCCTTGACACAGTCAGACATAAGAGTCTCCTTTTCTGTCCCTTGGAATCACATGCTTAGCATAGCTGTGGCTTGCTTCCTACATTATCAGGTGTCATGAAGAAGATCTGGAACTGGACGTTCCTCAAGGTTCAGTTCTGGGACATTGAGTCTGACCTTCAACTCAAGTAGTCGAGGTGTGATATTTGCTTTCCTTTCTTTTTCTCTTGTTCAAACTTGATCGTTGGACTTGTACCGATTTTGATCTTGTTCACCTGTCTAACAGCCAGGACTCACCAAGCACCACTAAGCAGGATAAAGCAGGGCAAAACAGCACCAACTTTCACCAGCACTTGCCAGCAACTGTCAGGGTTTGCTCTGGGTTCGCCTCCACCTTTGTTCGCATTTCGTTCTTTTCCCTGATCCCTTGCTTTCGCCCAGTTTGTTTACGTTCTCCCAAGTGCCTCGTGGTGAGCATTTCAACCCTGTCTTTACCTTGGAGGGACACGCTGCCTCAACTGCTGGTGTGATGATCTGGGGAGCCATTGCTTACGACAGTCGGTCACCCCTAGCAGTGATACGAGGGACACTAACAAATCAGCCATCCTGTTGCCAGATATGTTTCCTCTCATGGCAGGGCTTCCAGAATAATGATAACCCACACACAGCAAGGATTTAACAGGAATGTCTCTCAACCAATCCACAGTCAGACAGATAGTGTACACATGGAAATTCAAGACCATTGTTACCCTCCCCAGGAGTGGTCGACCAACAAAGATCACTCCAAGAGCAAGGTGTGTAATAGTTGGCGAGGTCACAAAGGACCCCAGGGTAACTTCTAAGCAACTGAAGGCCTCTCTCCCATTGGCTAATGTTAATGTTCACCATCAGAAGAACACTGAACAACAATGGTGTGCATGGCAGGGTTGCAAGGAGAAAGCCACTGCTCTCCAAAAAGAACATTGCTGCTCATCTGCAGTTTGCTAAAGATCACGTGGACAAGCCAAAAGGCTATTGGAAGAATGTTTTGTGGACAGATGAGACCTAAATAGAACTTTTTGGTTTAAAAGAAAAGCGTTATGTTTGGAGAAAGGAAAACACTGCATTCCAGCATAAGAACCTTATCCCATCTGTGAAACATGGTGGTGGTAGTATCATGGTTTGGGCGTGTTTTGCTGGATCTGGGCCAGGACGGCTTGCCATCGTTGATGGAACAATGAATTCTGAAGAAAAATATCAGGACATCTGTCCGTGAACTGAATCTCAGCAGAAGGTGGGTCATGCAGCAAAACAACGACCCTAAGCGCACAAGCTGTTCTACCAAAGAATGGTTACAGAAGAATAAAGCGCATGTTTTGGAATGGCCAAGTCAAAGTCCTGACCTTAATCCAATGGAAATGTTGTGGAAGGACCTGAAGTGAGCAGCTAATGTGAGGAAACCCACCAACATCCCAGAGCTGAAGCTGTTCTGTATGGAGGAATGGGCTAAAATTCCTCCAAGCCGGTGTGCAGGACTGATCAACAGCTACAGGAAACGTTTAGCTGCAGTTATTGCTACTTTTAGGACTTTTAGAAAATTTAATTATGTCTTAGGTCATATTTATGCAGGAATATAGAACATTCTAAAGGGTTCACAAACTTTCAAACACATGTTCTCACCCAGTGTTTTTCTTTGTTATTTTAATCTACATTGTAGATTAATATTGAAGACATCAAAACTATGAGGGAAAACATATGGACTCGTATAGTGAACAACAAAGTGTTAAATGAACCAGAATAATTTTATACTTTAGATTCTGTGTTTCAACCGTACCTCTGCACAACAAAGCTGATGGTCGCAAACACATTAAGAAAGCAGGAAAGTCCTAAAGTTAACTCTTGACAATGCCCACCTGTTAACTGAAACCCTTTCTAGGTGATTACCTTATAAAGCTGATTGAGAGAATGCCCAGTGTGCAAAGCTGTCAAAGCAAAAAGCGGCTACTTTGAAAAATCGGATGCAAAAAATATTGCAGTTCAATTAACACTTTGTTGATTACTACAGAATTCCATATGTGAACCTTCATAGTGTTCAATATTAATATTAAATGTAGAAAACAATAAAAAATCCAAGAGTCCAAGGTGTGTCCAACCTTTTGACTGGTACTGTATGTATGTCTATGTATGTGTATGTGTATATGTATGTATATATATATATATATATATATACATACATGTGGCAGAAAACGCTGCACAACGAGAAGAGGTGACCGGACCCTGAGGAGGATTGTGGAGAAGGGCCGATTCCAGAGCCACCGTGCACAGGCGTGTGCAGGAAATGGGCTACAGGTGCCGCATTCCCCAGGTCAAGCCACTTTTGAACCAGAAACTGCGGCAGAAGCGCCTGACCTGGGCTACAGAGAAGCAGCACTGGACTGTTGCTCAGTGGTCCAAAGTACTTTTTTCGGATGAAAGCAAATTTTGCATGTCATTCGGAAATCAAGGTGCCAGAGTCTGGAGGAAGACTGGGGAGAAGGAAATGCCAAAATGTCTGAAGTCCAGTGTCAAGTACCACATCAGTGATGTTCTGGGGTGCCATGTCAGCTGCTGTGTTGGTCCACTGGTGTTTTAATCAAGGGCAAAGGGTCATGTTCTCCTAGCTATCAGGAATTTTGGAGCACTTCATGCTTCCATCCCTGAAGATCTTTATATGGAGATGAAGAGTTTTCATTTTTCAGCACGACCTGGCACCTGCTCACAGTGGCAAAACCACTGGTAAATTGGTTTATACTGACCATGGTATTACTGTGTGCTCCAATTTGGCCTCCAACTCTCCTGACCTGAACCCGATAGATAATCCTGGGGGATATTGTGAAGAGAAGGTTTGGAGACCAAGACCAACACTCTGGATGAGCTTCGGCCGCTATCGCAGCATCCTTGGGCCGTCCATAACACCTCAGCAGTGCACAGCTGCTTGCCTCCATGCCACGCCGCTTGAAAGCAGTCATTTCTGCAAAAGGATTCCCGACCAAGTATTGAGTGCATAAATGAACATAATAATCTGAAGGTTGACTTTTTTTGTATTAAAAACACTTTTCTTTTATTGGTCGGATGAAATATGCTAATTTTGTGAGAATTTTGGGTTTTCATGAGCTGTATGCCAAAATCATCAGTATTAAAACAATAAAAGACTTGAAATATTACAGTTGGTGTGCAATGAATCTAAAATATATGAAAGTTTAATTTTTATCATTACATTACGGAAAAGAATTAACTTTATCACAATATGCTAATTTTTTGAGAAGGACCAGTATATACACACATTGCTGGCCAAAAAAAGGTCAAAACCTGGAATTAACAGTAAAAATGAATGCAACTCTGGACAGGACTGCTTCTGCAACGTCACATCATTTATTTCTGTCAAGAGTTGTATTCATGTTTCCCCCAAGAACTTGTATTGATAATGGGAGATTTGTTCCACTGCACAAAGTCTTCTCCAGCACATCCCAAAGATTCTCAGTGGGGTTCAGGTCTGGAGTCTGTGGTGGACAATCCATGTGTGATAATGATGGCTCATGCTCCCTGAACCGCTCTTTTACAATCTGACCCTTCTGAATCAGATGACCATCTTTTCCACGACCACAGGATGTGTCTTTGGACATGGTTGCTTAACAAATGAGAAGCTCCTCACTGCATCAGTTAGGGTTGAAGAACTTGTTCCCAGCTGAAAGATAATCACCCATGTAGTAATTATCTGATGAGAGGCTCTTTTTTAACTATTTAATCCAAGGCAATGTGTGTATGTGTGTGTATATATACTGTATATATATAATAGTAAGCTGATACTGAGATAACCCATCATACAAAACCAAGTTGTTTTGTTTGTTTAATTTAAGCAGATGATTATGAAACAAAGCATAAGTTCATTTCACTAGAAATTGCCTATTGGCATTTCCCATTTGCACACAAACACTCGATTATGATTTGTCGCGTCGTCGAGCTTGGCCATGAAGCTCTGCTGCTACTTCTGGGATAGTTAAGTGACGAGGCAGCGTTGCTTACTGGCTTAATGATAATACTCTACATTTCACAGATTAAGCAGACGCCCTTGCAGAATGGCAGCAGATTGCACACTGTAATAGAAGCAAAGCAAATGACCTTGGTGTCTTCCCAAACATGTTGACAGGCCTCCGTGCCCCGGTGCCACAGTGCGCACACTGAACAGTTCAGCTCTAAGATCTGGCAGCTCGTAACAGAGGGAACACTTCAGTCAATTAAAGAGAAACTGCTTATCACTGGAAGAATGACTGTTAGCTCGAATTAGTGTTGCTCTGATATCATGGAGGCTTTCTGCATGAAATGGGTACAGTTTTCTTAGTTAACACTTTTCTCGATGAGGAAGCTTTTCCAAAAAGAATATACACTGTATGGACAAAAGTATTGGGACACCTATGACGTCCCATTTTAAATCCATAGGCATTGATATTGATATAGAGTTTGCAGCTCTAACAGCTTCCACTCTTCTGGGAAGGCTTTCTACAAGATTTTCGACTGTGTTTTGCTCAAAACTGTCCTGAGCTACTCGGTAGATTCCTCTTGAATACTGGCATCACTGGGAATTTACATAATAAGTGATGAGTAAGGCGATCTTAGAGCATTCTCTGGTGGTTTATACAGCGGTATGAGATATAGCTCATAATTCTGATGAATAAATAAATGACCTCATAAATTTAGCAGGTATTGCTGTGCAGATTTATGGATGAAACACACAGTAAACACCCGACAGATTATTATTAAAAATGCCAGCACTGTCCATTTATTTATTTCATGATGTAAGGCCATTTCAGGACATTTTTGCACTTTTGAATTGCAGCTCTAATTCTAGCTGTGCTCTCGTAAGATTCAAAGTATACCTTGGCCTAAGTGTCCTAGCCTCCGTTCACAAATAAGTGTCATTTGTTTCAAGAGGCATTTCAAAAATCTGAGCTCACTGTTACACTGATTGCCTGGTTAAAAGGCCTGAGACTGAGGGTTTAGCCTGTTTTCCTAAAGCAAATGTTTGCCTTCGGAGAAATGACTAACATGCCAGCTACTTTCCCCAGGATGTCCACTTATTTTAAGGGTTTTTTTGTTTCTCCTTTGGCGGGGGGCTATGTCATGTAATGAGAGGGTTTCACCATCTCATACAAGAGCTGAAATTTTTGTTTTGTCTAAAAGTTATCATTGATTTAGGAGGCTACATCATTTATTATGAATTGTTATTAATATTACTATTATTTTTATTGACATCATCCCAAATTTGACCATTTGAGTGAGTAAATATGACCTTGTGGTTCTGAGGAGAGGCAACAACAGAGGGTAAAGGAACGTGAAGACGAAAAAAAAAAGTGTATTTACTCTGAAAAGGTTGCCAGTGGAGAGGCAGACTGAAAATACAGGAGCTGCTTCACGAGGTGCAGAACCAATGGTGAAGGTTTACAAAACATGTGCATTTTCACTGTCCAGAAAATCGCATTTGGTGTGGAAGACACTGTCATTATACACAAGCTCAAATGAATTGACTGTCATCCGGATCGTGTACTGGCCTATAATGTGGTGCTACTTTTTAGTTATTCTAATAAGCTCTTCTTAGAGGCACCTCCGTCACTTCTTTGGCTCTATTCAGCTGGCGTAAACATTACAGGACGTGGTACTAACACAACCCTTCCATGGTTCAATGTGACTGAATTCCTGCATGGACTTTGTTCCTCGGGAGTTGTTCAGACTTTAATCGCCTGACCTCTATAGCAGTAGCCAACAGTAAGTAAAGCTCTCATGCGTGTTAATAGGCAAAGTAATGCATGAACACTGCTCCATCTCGGAGAGTTTCCCTCATTCTTTATCATCTGGGACCATGAGTCAGCACGTGGAGCTAAAATAGACAACTAGGTCAGTGCAAATTTGCTTCTATTCATCAGCCTACCTCTGGCTATGGGAAAGCAAGCAAGAAATGAAAGACGAAGGGAATACAGTCCATATCATCTCTGAGAGTGCGTGCCCCAGTTTGGCCAAGCTGGATCGAGATATTAAGTGAACCTTCAGTTAGCTCGGGCATGACTGGTACTGTGATAATAGCACTTTTCTACTTGTAGTTACTAGAATTTAAAAAGTCACAGCAGGGGGAAGGCTTTCTCATACATGGCCCCCCAGCTATGGAATAAACTCTCCATTTTAGTTCAGGATTCACACTGTTCCTAGTTGGTCAAGATGGCTCGAGTTGGTGAAACTAGTCCGTGTTTCTGTTTTGGAGAGGATGTGGATACTTACAGTCTGGTTCTTGCTAGTCAGACTACTTCTAGAGGGTCAAACTGGAGTTAGCTGCTGGATTTGAACACATACAGACTGGTTCTAGCTGATCAGTCTATTTGTAGCTGGTCAGTGTAGTTGGCATTAGTCTGGACACTCGACCCCTGATAATAGCCATACAGCCTCACAGAAGACAGAGCAACATAAATTGTCCTTGTGGGACATTCATACTTACAGAATAATAGATGTATGTGTGATTTTCTTTAATTAAGCTGAATTGCAGTATTGTTTTAATTTCCTTTTTCTATTCAGTCCTAATTATTTCTCTGAAGCTGACCTTGTTCTTTATTATAGAATGGGTCTAGCTTTTATTTGTGATAATCCAGTTTTTCAGATTTGAAAAAATAAATGATCAGAGAATGGTTATTATTATTATTATTATTATTATTATTATTATTATTATTATTATTACTGCACTTGTAATTGTTTTGTTGTTGTTGTTGTTGTTGTTGTTGTTGTTATTGTTGTGTGGTAAATTGTTGTAATTGTTGTTGTTGTTGTTGTTGTTATTATTATTATTATTATTATTATTATTATTATTATATTATAATTTTTATAGTTATTATTTTTATTATTATTATAATTAATATAATAATAATAATAATAATAATAATAATAACAACAACAACAACAACAATAATAATTATAATATAATTATAATTAATATATAATAATAATAATAGTAATAATAATAATAATAATAATAACAATAATAAATATAATAATTATAATAATTTTAATTAATATAATAATAATAATAATAATAATAATAATGATAATAATAATAATAACAACAACAATGATTATAATATAACTATAATTAATATATAATAATAATAATAATAATAATAATAATAATAATAATAGTAATAATAACAACAACAACAACAATTACAATTATATTATAATTATTATTGTTATTATTATTATTATTATTATTATTATTATTATTATTATTATTATTATTATTATTGGGTTGTTGTTTATTGTCATTGTTGTGTTGTTTTTGTGGTTATTATTATTATTGTTGTTATTATTATTATTATTATTATTATTATTATTATTATTATTGCTGTTGTTGTTGTTGTTTGTTGTCATTATTATTATTATTATTGTTGTTGTTGTTGCTGTTGTTGTTTTTATTTGTTATAATTATTTATTCTATTTTATGTATTAATTCAATCATTTTATTTTATTTATTCAGTTTATTTTGAAATCTACTTCTAGCCCCATCATTGCTACTTTTACCTTTGTGACTGCAAGCCAATCATTCTGAACACAAAAACCTGACCTTTTCCATAATTTACCCCTCTTTTTACAATTTTATTCATTCCTTATTATTTATTTGTAACTGGCATTGTTCACTGTTAAAATGATGCTTCTGCTACAACAAATAACTCATCAAATTCATTTTGTGATGGTATTGGCAAAAAGGTTAAGACAGACTTTTCTCAGAAAAGCCTTTTTTCAGACATTTCAGAAATATGGTAACATAAAAGCAGAATAATTGCACTATTTAGAGCTATCTTTGCTCATAATTCTCTGTTAAAATGGCTTCAGACAAAGGACCAAGACCTTTATATTTGTTATAAATATCTGATTAATATCTATTTTTGAAGTGGAGCAAACGCAGCACAATAGCGTGGTATTAATTGTTGTAACATGACACCTTTTATATCACTGGGCACAAATTATCTTAATCATCTAAACAATTTGGCTGAAGATTTTAATAAAATCGACTTACAATTGAGCCAAAATACAATTGGCTACAATTGAGGGTTTTTATTTCTTGCCCTTGGGTCCATCAGCAGCAGTTTGGCAGTACTGGGACTTGAATCCACAACACTTTAAATGTACTGCACTGTCAAGTCAGATTTATGTATATAAAAGTTTATATTATCTCCTAATATCTACATCCAATCCCAGATTGAGCAAGCCTAGGGCGACAGTGGCAAGGAAAAACTCCCTAAGTGTTATGAGGAAGAAACCTTGGGAGGATCAAGACTCAAAATGGGACCCAACCTCCTTGGGCGGCGTAAATGATAGATCTAAAGATGAAACTAATTCTAAACAAATAAGTCTTATAGTGATAGTTCAAATAAAATGTAAAATATGCACATCGGCATTATGTATTCTGATAAACAGAGTCACTCCAGGATCTCCAGTCTAAGCAGGAAAGTTCAAAAGTCTCAGGCCACCATTAGATTTGTGATTTTAGCAATGGTATAATGGCCATATATAATTATTTCTTAGTCTATTTATTAGAATACAAGCAGAAAATACAGGAAATGTGTATTGAGTATTTAAAAAAAGAAAACAAATCAGATAAATCAGCTACTATAGGCTAGTAGCTGGGAAGTATTTAGCATTTTCTCCCCTAGCACTTGAGCAATATCAGCATCTGGGATGCCAAGGAGATCCTTCTGCAATCTGAAGAAGCTGATCAAGATTTTTTTTTTTTTTCGGAAAGAAAACAGGCTAAAACTCACAACGATTGCAATGAAGCTCCATAGAAAATAGTATCATAGATTGACGAATTCAAAGTTTTTGGGTCAAGTTGTTGACAATATGTTTTATATGGTCCTTATACCACTGGTAAAACAACTAATCTAATGGCGACTTAAGACTTTTGCACAGTACTGTACATTCACAGGGTCGAACAGACTCCCTTATCCAGAGGAACGGAGTCTAACGTTATAAACGTGCTACTCAGTGACCCAATAGTAACCGCCTGGAGAAGGAGGGATTTGAACTCTCAACCTTCCGATTAGCAGCGCAGTGCCTTAGGTGCTCTCAGCAGACCGACACTTAAACCTCTTTAAACGTCAGCCCCAATAGTCAGATACTACCCTCTTTAAAGCCTGTCTCTCGTAATTGGATTTAAAGACAAATATCTTGCTGTTAAGCAGAGGAAATCCCATAAACTGCGTATTCTCGGAGGACTTACTTTTCCTATTAACCACTCTTTAATCCGATCAGCTCTGCGGCTGCATTTCGTTATGAGCTTAACGTCAACCAAACAGCGACTAATTGCAGAGCGATGACAGAACCGGAGAAAGACGGATTCACATGAAATAAAGATGAACAACATGCCACATTATCCTACATCCTGGTGTAGTCATATTGCCTGAAACCTTCTTTGGGGTGCTGGATAACGCTCCAGATGTGGAGGAGGTAGTGATGGAGTGAATGCCATATGCAGATAGACAGCATGCACTGCTTATGGCTGGTGAGCTGTTTGTATAGGCTGTTAATAATAAGCTTATGTACAGTGGTTTGTGAACCCTGTAGAATTTTCTATATTTCTGCAAAAATATGAGCTGAAACATCATCAGATTTTCACAGATTCTCACATTAGCCAAAGTGAGAGAGGCCTTCAGTTGCTTAGAAGTTACCCTGGGGTCCTTTGTGACCTCGCCAACTATTACACACCTTGCTCTTGGAGTGATCTTTGTTGGTCGACCACTGCTGGGGAGGGTAACAATGGTCTTGAATTTCCTCCATTTGTACACAATCTGTCTGACTGTGGATTGGTGGAGTCCAAACTCTTGAGAGATGGTTTTGTTACCTTCTCCAGCCTGATGAGCATCAACAACTCTTTTTCTGAGGTCCTCCGAAATCTCCTTTGTTCGTTTCATGATTCCAACACATGTTTGTGGAAGTGTAAGAGCAACCTTTGATAAATCACACCTGATTGTCATCCCATTGATTGAAAACACCTGACTTTAATCTCACCTTCAAATGAACTGCTAATCCTACAGGTTCACATACTTTTGCCACTCACTAATATGTAATATTGGATCATTTTCCTCAATGAATAAATGACCAAGTATAATATTTTCCTCTCATTTGTGTAACTGGCTTCTCTTTATCTACTTTTAGGACTTATGTGAAAATATGATGATGTTTTAGGTCATATTTTTGAAGAAATAAAGAAAATTCTAAAGGGTTCACAAACTTTCAAGCACCACTGTATATACCCTCTTAGACACTCAGATGCCACAGTCATGGTCCATCAACAAGGTGATAAATAAATTAACTTTCATTGGATTTTATTAGACTTCATTGGGATTGGATGTAGATATTAGGAGATAATCTAAAATTGTAAGGTTGCTTTGAGACAATGCTCCATTGTAAAAAGCACTATATAAATAAATCTGACTTGACTTCATTGTTACGACACGCTTGATCAGGAATGGACTTTTTGGAAGGGCAGCAGCCAAGAAACCACTTTTTCAGAAGGGGGAACAGAGTGAAAACAAAGATTGGAATGCAGATCAGTAGAATTCATTCATTCATCATTATGGAGTGATGAATCCAATATGTTGTATATGGTCATTATTCCGTAGCTAAACCAACAAATCTAAAGATGACCTAAGACTTTTGCACAGTACTGTATAATAGGCAAAGTCCAGAAAGTTGTTTCACTATATCATGCTGATTTCATTGAAAGTAGAAAATATGTAGTGCTACAGGATTGAGGTAGGACTTTTCCCAGAGGAAAAAACAGAAATAGATTAGCTATCAGACTATTCATTATCTGAAGCCTTTTCTGGAGTGAGCTATGTTCAAATAACAACTTGTGACTGGATTGTCTCCTAAAATAGCTGGAGAAAGAAAATGACAATCACCACACTGGTGAAAATCGTATTGGCATACTGTCCGGTAGAAAAGTCATCCAATTAATGATCTGCTCCGTTTGTATCATCACCTCCGTGTCCTTCTGCACAAAGGTTGGCCCAAATTCTACACGGTTACTTAGGTACGACGGGTCACTTAGCAATGGAAATGACATCACACACAGTATGTAGGGGAAAACCACTGGACGTTTCTCACACACTCGGAAGAACACGGTTACGACACATCACTGTTGTTGTCCTTCCTCTTCACAGCATCTGTTTATATGACTTGTCATAAATTGTTTGTTTAATGAATGTTAAAATCTCATCCTGCTCCCTGCCATGCTGAGGGTCACTATGAGGTCATGATTGCTCAGGGTCACGTCACTATGGGGGGTTGGGAAGCTTGCCTGCTCCTGTCTAGATCTAGTACAACTTCAATCATGTATCCAGAGCAGACAAAATGGATTTTAACTAGGAAGAATCTGCCTGCATGGCCCTGTGTGAAAAAGTAATTGCCCCCTAAACCTAATAACTTGTTGGGCCACCCTTAGCAGCAACAACTGCAACCAAGCATTTGTGATAACTTGCAATGAGCCTTTTACAGCATTGTGGAGGAATTTTTGCCACTCATCTTTGTAGAATTGTTGTAATTCAGTCACACTGGAGAGTTTTCCAGCATGAACAACCTTTTAAGGTCATGCCACAGCGTCTCAATAGGATTCAGGTCAGGACTTTGACTAGGCCACTCCAAAGTCTTCATTTTGTTTTTCTTCAGCCATTCAGAGGTGGATTTGCTGGTGTGTTTTGGGTCATTGTCCTGCTGCAGAACCCAAGATCGTTTTGGCTTGAGGTCACCAACAGATGGCCGGATATTCTCCTTCAGGATGTTTTGGTAGACAGCAGAATTCATAGTTCCATTTATCACAACAAGTCTTCCAGGATCTGAAGCAGCAAAACAGCCCCAGACCATCACACTACCACCACCATATTTTACTGTTGCTATAATGTTCTTATTCTGAAATGCTGTGTTACTTCTACACCAGATGTAATGGGACACACACCTTCCAACTGAGTTCAACTGATACGAGCTTTAATGTTCTTTTTGCTCAGCAGTGGTTTTCGTCTTGGTACTCTGCCATGCAGGCCATTTTTGCCCAGTCTCTCTTTTATGGTGGAGGCATGAACACTGACCTTAACTGAGCCAAGTGAGGCCTGCAGTTCTTTGGATGTTGTTGTGGGGTCTTTCATGACCTCTTGAATGAGTGGTTGCTGTGCTCTTGGGGTCGGCCGGCCACTCTTGGGAAGGTTCACCACTGTTCCATGTCTTCTCCATTTGTGGATAATGGCTCTCACTGTGGTTCGCTGGAGTCCCAAAGCTTTAGAAATGGCTTTATAACCCTTTCCAGACTGATAGA
This sequence comes from Ancistrus triradiatus, assembly GCA_025084515.1. NCBI lineage: Eukaryota > Metazoa > Chordata > Actinopteri > Siluriformes > Loricariidae > Ancistrus > Ancistrus triradiatus. The sequence continues at coordinate 54,653 of JAJAGP010001275.1, read as the reverse complement.
TCTCAATTACTTTCTTTCTCAGTTGTTCCTGAATTTCTTTGGATCTCGGCATGGTGTGTAGCTTTTAAGGATCTTTTGGTGTACTTCACTTTGTCAGGCAGGTCCTATTTAAGTGATGTCCTGATTGAGAACAGGTGTGGCAATAATCAGGCCTGGGTGTGGCTAGAGACAGTGAACTCAGGTGTGATAAACCATAGTTAAGTTATGTTTTAACAAGGGGGGCAATCACTTCTTCACACAATGCCATGTAGGTTTGGATTTTTTTTCCTTAATAATAAAAAACACCTTCATTTTAAAAACTGCATTTTGTGTTTACTTGTGTTGTCTTTGACTAATATTTAAATTAATTTGATGTTCCGAAACACTAAGTGTGACAAACATGAAAAAAAAAAGGAAATCAGGAAGGGTGCAAAAACTTTTTCACAACACAGTATATATAACTATGAGATGTTGTTTTTGTTGTTGCGTTAAATTAATGAATCATGTCATTTTCCCAGGGTGCTCATACTTTTGCCTAACACTATCCATGCAGGCCTGTAGAGGTCTATGTAAGCATGTGCAGTGCAGTGATCTGAGCCCCAGCTTAGTTATGTCACACATACAGTAGCACACTGATTAAAAAACAATGCATTAAAATACACACAGTTTAATAAGCAGTTTAATAAAACTAAGAGCTTTCTCTTTGGGTTTGGGGAAAACCAGAGCAATGCGGAGCCACTTAATTACCGTCTCAGGCTCACTTGATCACGTCTGATGAGTTGGACGATGATTTCTTTCCTGAGGGAAGCAGAAACACAGATCGTGTCTCTATCTGAGCTTGGCCGCATTTCTGAAGCCGTCTATAATAGTTACCGAGCCATACACTGAACCCAACACGAGTACCCTGTCACTCTGCCAGTGATGCTGGAGCTACTCCATCTCAGCCGCTCTACGACAGGCCCATCTGCTCAGAGGCGGTACGGAGAGTCCAAGCGCATGGCGCACTTTCTCTATCCGATATCGGCGAGAGCGAGGCTGATTGGTCCAGTGATTAAAAGAAAGCTTGATTGATGCCTTCGTATCTCCAGGCTGTCAATGATGGAGATAGAGAGTGAAGCACTCGTCTTGAGGGGCTGTATTGGTTCTGCTACCAATTACTATAATAATCCCATGTTCACAAGGAAACTCCAAGCCTTCTAGATCTCAGAGTCCTCTTGCATTTTGGTCACTTTGCCAGCTCTAAGAGTATGGAACCATGTTAGCATTCAGCTCATAGTCAGAGCTTCCTCATCAGTCATAAGCAAAATATGTACATTTGATCCTCATTATGTTCACAACCTGGCCTCTATGTATGTAAGGAATATGTTCAAAATGGCTGCTCTCATTGGGAGGACTTTCCACTGACATACAGTACTGTGCAAAAGTCTTAGGACACCATTTGGTTATATATACTATTGTTTTAGCAATGGAATAATGACCATATATAATTATTTCTCAGCCTCTTTTTTAGAATACAACCAGAAAATACAGGAAACATGTATGCATTATCAGAAAAAAACAGCATCTGTAGGCAACAGTGGTAAGTATTTAGTGTTTCCTCTCCTTACGCAGCATCTGGCAGCTTCATCAGGATGCCATGTTGACCAGACTATAGTCTGAAGAAGCTTAAACAGGAATGGTCTTTTGGAAGGATAGCAGCCAAGAAACCACTTTACTCATTGCCCACCATCCAGACACAGGTTGGACCTTCACTACACACCCCTGTCTCTGCCCGGACCATTTCCAGGTGCTTTGTCATCATGATGTCCTGCAATTGACAGCCAGCCACCATCACCTTCTTTTGCAGTTGTATCATGAACAACAAACCTTGACTGCTACAGACTGGATCCATATCATCTTTAGCAAATCCAGGTTAAGTTTGGGATCCGACATTAGCTGGGTTCGAGTATGGAGGCTTCATAGTGAGCACTTCAATTCAGCCTTTGTTGTGGAGCGACACACTGCCCCAACTGCTGGTGTGATGATCTGGGGAGCCATCGCATACGACAGTCGGTCACCCCTAGTAGTGATACGAGGGACACTAACAAATCAGCCATATGTGCAGGACGTCCTGAGGCCTCTCATGGCAGGGCTTCCAACTGGCATTTTTTTAGTACAGGTGGTTTCTCAGGAATGTCTCTGCCAGATTGCGACACTTTCTGGGCCTGGCTGGTTGCCAGATTTAGTGCTAATCAAGCATTTATGAGACCAGCTGGGATGACAGCTTTGGCAGCCTACTAGTGTGAAGGATCTGTGGGAAAAATGTGTCATAGAGGCATGTCTAGCAGTCAACGATCTCTCACCAAGAGGTACACTACCCAAAAGTAGCTCTGAGAGCCTTTTTATAGAACTCTATTTTGTGGCAAGACCCAGTGTCTAATCAGGTCACAACTGTTTTCATTTGCATATCGTCCTGAGACATAAGTGCATGCCAAGTTCTGCAGAGAGCCCACATTTCTATCTGGGTGTATTCTTTTTTTTTGTCAATGAGTGTATTTAAAACCATTGATTCTTATAGTGCCTTTTAAAAACAACCTGTCAGTTTTGGTTGATCAGCCACTGTGCTTTACATCAGGCAGTTTTTTGGGCAGCAGACATGACGTATCAACTCCGGAACCGCTGCTGAAAGGTTGACTTTGCGTGAGCCATCTATCACCTGCACAAAAAGCCTATACTTCACTGATTGATGATGTTTTTGCCTTGGATGAAATGTGTCCGGATAAGGAACCAGCTAAAGGTAACGTGCACGACGCCTCTTCTTTTATTATATTAATGAGCCTGTGAGCTCCATCCATTGTTTGAGACGTGTCAGGCTCTGTGGATGTGATGTGGAGGTTTACTGAGAGCGGCAAAGGTGAAACTACTAGAGTGGAATGACAGGCGCAAATGTCAGATCAAGCTGCAGTTTTCCAGAATGTGAATAAGAGTGAGTTAGGGTTAACGTCTCTTATGGCACCCGTAGCTAATGTGAAAACTGCTTGGGGCGAAATGAGTTTGCCATCTCAGTGCTCCTGTGCTAGAAAAAAAAAACCAACACTGACCTACTTCTTTCTGCGGCGCAGATCCAGAAAAGATTGTGATGGCCGTCCCAAGATAGGAAATCCGACATTAGTGCTTTTGTGACAGACACAGAAAGGTCAGTGTATTAAAGTTTTGGAACGAATGCAAAATTGAGGACCTTTAAAACTCACCTCTTTTTTTTTTTACTCCCACGAGAAGGAGAGAAACTTTTCTTCTTTTATTGAAACTAATTTGTCTCAGTGGGGGAACAAAAAATGCAGGCTTGTTTATTTTTGCTGTGTGAAAAGTCCATAAGCCTTCGTTTTGTCGATACAGAAAGAAAGTACGAAACAAAGAAACCCTCCAGAGATGACTTCTGAGGTAGGTTGACATGCCTTGCATGCGTCTATATAAAAATAAAACGTTAATCCCAGAGTGCTACATGCTTATATACAGCACAAGCAGCAATAATGTGAGAGCAGTAAAAACATCATTTATGCTTAAACGTACCCTTTTCAAAAACCTATTTTCAGAGGTGCTGAAATACTGTGTCGCAGGTTTGTCACATGTTTAGCTATTTAGCAATTAAAACATAGAATTCACGTTACACATTACAGAAGCCATGGAATATGTTTACAAGTACTGATATGCGCCGGTTAATGACTGCACAACATTCTGTGTCTTCAGCTGTAGAGTTGGCATGGAAGAATAAAGCTCGGAAAAATAAACTTTGCTCATAGTGCTCTTTATTAGACACCCAACATAGAGCAGAAACATACCAGCCCTGATAAGGGCTCTTTACCAGTCAAGGCATGGTCCCTGAGTGATGTCTAATAACACTCTTACCCATGAGAAAATCATAAAGCACACCCTCTAGTGGATAATTGCTTTATTATTAAACTAACTATTGAATCAGGGACAGTCCTGGTTGGTACAGTGGGGCAAAAAAAGTATTTAGTCAGTCACTGACTTAGAAAGATGAGAGAGGTCTGTAATTTTCATCATAGCTACACTTCAACTATGAGAGACAAAATGAGAAAAAAAATCCAGGACATCACATTGTAAGATTTTTAAAGAATTTAATTGTAAATTATGTGGGAAAATAAGTATTTGGTCATAAATTTGGTTTCAACTCAATACTTTGTAACATAAACTTTTGTTGGTAATGACAGAGGTCCCCCCAAACGTTTCCTGTAAAGTCTTCACCAGGTTTGTTGCACACACTGTATAGGGTATTTTGGCCCATTCTTCCATGCAGATCTCCTCTGATGTTTTGGGGCGTCAACACGGACTTTCAACTCACCCTCCCAACATTTTCTATGGGGTTGAGGTCTGGAGAACTGGCTAGGCCACTCCAGGGACCTTGAAATGCTTTTACGGAGCCACTCCGTCGTGCCCGAGCAGTGTGTTTGTGATCATTGTCATGCTGGAAGACCCAGCCACGTTCCATCTTCAATGCTCTAGTCAAGTCAGATTTATTTATATTATCGCGCTTTTTACAATGGAGCATTGTCTCAAAGCAACTTTACAGGTTTAGATTATCTCCTAATAACTACGTCCAATCTCAAATTGAGCAAGCCTAGGGCGACAGTGGCAAGGAAAAACTCCCTAGTTCTAGGAAGAAACCTTGGGAGGACCAAGACTCAAAAAGGGACCCAACCTCCTTGGGCGGCGTAGATGATAAATCTAAGAGCTCTCACTGATGGAAGAAGGTTTTGGCTTAAAATATCACTGATACATGGCCCCATTCATTCTTCCCTTAACACGGATCAGTCGTCCTATCCCCTCTGCAGAAAAACAGCCCCAAAGCATGAGGTTTTCACCCCCATGCTTCATGTTAGGTATGGCGCAACTCAGAATACTTCTTCCTGAAAACACGATGAATTGAGTTTTTAGCAAAAAGTTCTATTTTGGTTTCATCTGACCACATGATATTCTCTCAATCCTCTTCTGGATCATCCATATGCTCTCTGGCAAACTTCAGACGGGCCTGGACATGTACTGGCTTAAGCAGGGGGACACGCCTGGCACTGCAGGATCTGAGTTCCTCTTGGCGTAGTGTGTTACTGATGGTAGCCTTTGTTACTTTGGTCCCAGCTCTCTGCAGGTCATTCATCAGGTCCCTCCGTGTAGTTCTGGGATTTTTGCTCATCGTACTCATGATCATTTTGACCCCACAGGATGAGATCTTGCGTGGAGCCCCAGATCGATGGAGATTATCAATGATCTTGTATGTCTTACATTTGCTCCCACAGTTGATTTATTCACACCAACCTGCTTGCCTATTGGAGATTCACTCTTCCCAGCCTGGTGCAGGTCTCCAATTTTTGTCCTGGTGTCATTCGACAGCTCTTTGGTCTTGAGTTTGGAGTCTGACTGTTTGAGGCTGTGGACAGGTGTGTTTTATACAGATAACGAGGTCAAACAGCTTCTTAAAGAAGAAGTTACAGGTCTGTGAGAGTCAGAAATCTTGCTTGTTTGTGGGTGACCAAATACTTAGTTTCCTCCATGATTTACAATTAAATTAATTAAAAATCCTACAATGTGATTTCCTGGATTTTATTTCTCCTAGTTAGTGTACCCCGCTGTATAAGAATGGTTGGTGTGATTTCATTACCATGACTGTTAAATCAGCATTTTGAGATCTTTGTTTCCTCAATTATCACAGGCACAAATGATGATGCTCCCGCCACGGTGCTTCACAGTTGATATGAGTTTAGGTGTTGGTGTTTCATATATTTCTGGACAAAAACCTGAAATGATTAGTGTGAAAATGACCAATAAATAAGAATTTATGCACTGCTGAGACCTGATATCATAAGCTTCATTAAGTTGTTGTATTATTGTAATTTAAACCTTCGCGTTAAGTGGTTTATAGAGCTTACCATGCTAACTTCACTTCACAGTATGTCCTAAATGTGAGGCGATTCCGTTTGTGTAAGGAATCGACACCATAGTTAAGTCTTTAGGACCTTGAATCAGGGATTTGACTCTTCTTGGGACTGAATCATATGCATTCGAATCATTGCACAAGTGAGTCAAAGCATGAATGATGGTGCGAATAGAAATATAGAAAGTGTAGATGTTAAACAATAAATCACGTCCTGTTTACAATGCTACTGAACTAAGTTAACAAAAGTGCAGCTACTAACCGGCTAAAAAGGCTAGCACCATGGTATAATGACCACACCCGTACCTTAAAGCAAAGAACACAGCATTTAGAGCGCAAGTGGAGACATAGTAAATTGGAGGTGTTTAAGATTGCTTGGAGGGACAGCATGGCAGAGTACAAGCATGCCCTCACTAAAGCTAAAGCTGCATACTTCTCTTCAATCATAGAGAAAAATAAGAATAATCCAAGATTTCTCTTTAATACAGTCTCCAAATTAACAAAAAACCCCACAGAAAGTGACCTCCCTTATGTGTAATTTTAACATAATGAATTTCATGACTTTCTTTATGATAAGATAGAAAACATTAGCATAAAACTCAATGCTCATCACATCACCAACCGTTCAGCCACCTCCAGGATGCAGCACTAGTGAAGGACATCTGTTTAATGAGCTGTAAATCAAGATTAGAATCTTGTACCCCAAATACTAATACTGAACTACCCCCACTGATCAGGCTCGTCTAAGTCATTCAACATTGTTTGTAGATCCAATTCCTACACGGCTACTCAAACAAGTATTAACCTAGTGTTATAGAGCCAGTGTTAGTTATTTTTAAATTCATCCCCTTACCTAGGTTATGTGCCCGCAATCCTTTACGTCTGCCGCCATTATCAAACCACTGATTAAAAAAAGCCAATCTTGACCATTGTGGTATATCTAATTATGACCAATTTCAAATCTACCGTTTTCTGTCCCAAAATCTAGAAAAAGCCGTCTATCAGCCAGAGCTCTGTAGTTACCTCCAAAGGAATGAAATTTATGAAACATTTCAGTCTGGCTTCAGGCCCATCATAGTACTGAAACGGCATTAATTATGGTACTAAATGACTTGGTTAATGTCCTCAGATAAGGGATGTGTTTTTCTTTTCTTGTTCTGTTAGATTTAAGTGCAGCATTTGACACTATGATCATGATGTTTTACTAAACAGACTAGAACATACTGTAGGTATTAAGGGATCATCACTTTCTTGGTTTAAATCCTACTTAACTGACCGGTACCAGTTTTGTTCATATAAATAATCTAAGATCTAAGCTCTCAAAAGTGAAGTATGGCGTGCCCTCAGGGGTCAGTGCTTGCCCCGGCTTTTATTCTCTCTGTACATGCTGCCACTAGGCTCAGTTATTCGTAAACATGGCATTAATTTCCACTGCTATGCAGATGATACACAGCTGTACATATCAGCCAAAACTAATGGACAGCCTTACAATCAACAAATCGAGGACTGTGTAAAGGAAATAAAAGATATTGGATGTTATTTAATTTTTCTCTTACTTAACACTAGATAAAAATCAAGATGAAAACTGAGGTGCTATTAGTGGGACCCAAGGCTGTGAGAGACAGGTAGCTACATCTATTCTAAATCTAGATGGCTGTCCAGTAGTTGCCCAGTCCGTCTGTAAAAAAAACTGAGGGGTCACATTTGACTCAGATCTCTCCTTTGATGCGCACATTAGCAGCATCACTCAAATTGCTTTCTTTCAATTACGGTAATATCGCTAAACTTTGAAATATCCTCTCTTTTAATGATGCAGAAAAACTTGTTCATTAGCGTTTATAACCTCAAGGTTGGATTTACTGGTTAACGCCTTACTTACTGGATGCTCTAGTAAATCTATAAATAAACTTCAGTTAGTTCAGAATGCAGCTGCCCGAGTGCTAACTCGAACTAGAAAATTTGATCATATCACTCCTGTTCTATCATCACTGCCCACTGGTTTACCAGTCAAATTCCGCATTGATTACAAAAATACTTCTTATATAACTTATAAGCTCTACATGGCCCTGGCCCCACATTATCTGAGTGACCTCTTAGAGTTTTTACAATCCAACTCGTCTACTTCATTCGCAGTGTGCAGACTTCTTTTAGTTCCTAGAATTAAAAAAAGTCACAGCAGGGGAAGGCTTTTCTCATACATGGCCCCCCAACTATGGAATAAACTTCCCACTTTCGTTCGAGATTCAGACACCCTCCAAATTTTTAAGTCTAGGGCTAAAAGACATTACCTATTTACGCAGGCTTTTGACTAGATTTAGAGCCAGGTTGCATGGTTTGGGTTTTCCTGGGGCCGGAGTCTGGAGTCATGTCTGGCCGTCTGCCTTGTCCGCTAGCCGGGAGTGTCGAGTGGGCGGTCCTGGCTGAACTAGGCTCGGTCCTCGTGATATTGACTCATGCATCCTTGCCTTAGAATAAGGGCAGAAGCTGGGGGGTTCATCATCAAAGAGTCTTATGGTGATCAGAGACGTTGGGTTGCTGTCTTCTGCCGCTCGTGGGGTTGCCATGTCTCCATGTGATCCCTCTTGACTGTGTTTCCTACCAGTTCTCCTCTTTCTAAGCTATGCTGCATATAGCTAATGCTGCCGGGGTCTCATGCTACACTTTGGCATCAGTGATGGACATGGCATCAGTTGATTTGTTAATAAACACTGTGCTCTTAATCATAACTAATTACATTTTCTGTTTTCTCTCCGAGCTGTGTTCCGGCAGTTCCGGCCTACACATGAATGTACATCTGAATGGAGCCTCCACTGTGCATACTTCACATTTTAATTCGAACCATGACTCCACCATGACTTTAGTTTCGCTCTTAGATTTATCATCTAACGACCCGGGCCACTTAATGTCAATGTGAATACTTCACATTCGTTTTCAAACTTTGGACTCCATGACTTTAGTTCGCTCTTAGATTATCATCTACGGCCACCCAAGGAGGTTGGGTCCCTTTTTGAGTCTTGGTCCTCCCAAGGTTTCTTCCTAGAACTAGGGAGTTTTTCTTGCCACTGTCGCCCTAGGCTTGCTCAATTTGAGATTGGACGTAGTTATTAGGAGATAATCTAAACTTGTAAAGTTGCTTTGAGACAATGCTCCATTGTAAAAAGCGCTATATAAATAAATCTGACTTGACTTGACTTGACTATTTGACGGTATTTTTCTGACTTCAGCTGTGACACAGAGTGTGTTTACATGCTCTTAATAATCCGATAATGATCGGATTTCTGCAACTATCTGATTATTCAACTGGTCATGTGTACTCCGATCTAGAAATCAGATTAAGAAATCCCATAAAGCGAGCTGGATTTTACGTGATTTCAACCGGATTTGGCATTCTGTGCTGGTGCGCAGAGTGGCTAGCGGGGAAAACATGGTTGCCAGGTCCACTTATTTTTGGAGGTTTCGCTTTCTTAGGGATTATTTACCTAGACTAGGTGGGGGAGTTACGTTGAATCTGGCAACCCTAGAATCTAACACACCGAACCGCTAAATGACTACCGAACACTATGTAGAGACTCTAAAACGCAATGTATACTCTAGAAAATTAAAACTTTATGTCACATCTTTCTGTGAGATTATCTCCTGTTTGCAAAGTAGAAATCCAAAGGGTTAAAGATGGTGGCCTTTAACAGTCACTGGTCTGCACAGGAGTGCAGTCTGACTGAACTTAAAATAGTTGAACAACGACTCACACATGATCTATCTTTAGCCATTAGACAGTATGAGAGTTGTATAAGCCATAACAGGCTTTTGAGTTAGAACCCTCTTCATTAAATGACTATAAAGTTGTGTTTTTTTGCTAATTAAGCTCTACTAAACAACTTTTCTGTCTGTGTTTACTTGCAGTCCCAAATTAGCTCTCTCAATGGAGCTGACTATGAAATGAGTGCTTAAATGATGAATTTCCTGAACCATCATGCCTGGGTGCCAGTTGAAATTCAAATGTTTAGAAAATAAAGAGTTTTAGTTCTAGCTGTCGGTCTGGCGAGAATTTCACAGAGAACTATGTATATAAATGAGGTTAGGTACTGGAGGAAAGCTGGAAACACAAAAAAGAAGGTGACAGGAAAGAAGAACAACAAAAAACTTAATGGACATACAGTTAAACAAATGACACAAAAATATCATACTTGGTTATTTATTTATTGAGGAAAATAATACAATATTACATATTAATGAGTGGCAAAAGTATGTGAACCTCTAGGATTAGCAGTTAATTTGAAGGTGAAATTAGATTCAGGTGTTTTATATCAATGAGATGACAATCAGGTGTGAGTGGGCCCCCTGTTTTATTTAAAGAACAGGGATCTATCAAAGTCTGCTCTTCACAACACATGTTTGTGGAAGTGTATCATGGCACGAACAAATGAGATTTCTGAGGACCTCAGAAAAAGAGTTGTTGATGCTCATCAGGCTGGAAAAGGTTACAAAACCATCTCTAAAGAGTTTGGACTCCACCAATCCACAGTCAGACAGATTGTGACAAATGGAGGAAAAATTCAAGACCATTGTTACCCTCCCCAGGAGTGGGTTGACGCAACAAAGATCAACTCCAGAAGCAAGGCATGTAAATAGTTGGCAAGGTCACCAAGGACCCCAGAGTAACTCTAACCAACTGAAGCCCTCTCTTCACATTGGCTATTGTTTAAGTCCATGAGTCCACCATCAGAAGAACACTGAACAACAATGGTGTGCATGGCAGGGTTACAAGGAGAAAGCCACTGCTCTCCAAAAAGAACATTGCTGCTCTTCTGCAGTTTGCTAAAGATCACGTGGACGAGCCAGAAGGCTATTGGAAGAATGTTTTGTGGATGGATGAGACCAAAATAGAACTTTTTGGTTTCAAAGAAAAGCGTTATGTTTGGAGAAAGGGAAACACTGCATTCCAGCATAAGAACCTTATCCCATCTGTGAAACATGGTGGTGGTAGTATCATGGTTTGGGCCTGTTTTGCTGCATCTGGGCCAGGACGGCTTGCCATCATTGATGGAACAATGAATTCTGAATGATATCAGATAATTTTAAAGGAAAATGTCAGAACATCTGTCCATGAACTGAATCTCAAGAGAAGGTGGGTCATGCAGCAAGACAGCGACCCTAAGCACACAAGCCGTTCTACCAAAGAATGGTAAAATTATATATGTAATATTGGATCATTTTCCTCAATAAATAAATGACCAAGTATAATATTTGTGTCTCATTTGTTTAACTGGGTTCTTTTTATCTGCTGTTAGGACTTGTGTGAAAATCTGATGATGTTTTAGGTCAAATTTATGCAGAAATATAGAAAATTCTAAAGGGTTCACAAACTTTCAAGCACCACTGTATACTATAAGGAAGCAGGTGGAGGGACAGATGGACATTTTAGAAATGTCTGCACTGCCCTAATGTTTGTTGAGTGGAGATCTTGAAGTTAACTGGTGTTCTGATGATTTGCTCAGTGAAGGGAATCTAACACATCCCCAGTAGAGGCCATACCTACAAATGATATTAGATTTTACTAACAATTAACAAATTGATTGAGGTCCAAAGCAGTGAATCATCTATAACCCCAAATCAGAAAAAGTTGGGACCGTATGGAAAATTCAAATTAAAATTGACTTTTATTTCACTGCAGACAGTATGAACTCAAGATATTTCATCTTTTTCTGAGCAACTTCATTTCATTTGTTAATAAACATCCATTCCTGATTTTCAAAAGGCATTATTGTTGGACACCGATCTCGATGGTTAAGTCTTCAGTAAAGCCTTCTTTGATACTGACACGGTACGTCGAGATTGTGGAAGATGTCGAAGATCCACTGCGGGATGGCGTAAAGATGGAGTATCCACTGTCAAACGCTTTCACAAAGATCACAAAGAGATGGCTTAATCCTTACTTGTTAAGCCAGGATGCTCAGATGCAAAGAGGCATGAACCAGGAACTCGAGCGAGGGGACACCCCGCATCATGTGGATCCGCCGCTCAATTCAACCAGCAATCTGTGAGCTGACTTAGACTCAAACCACAGCTCACCAGAGGTGGGATATAAATCAGAGTCTCAGCATTAGGACCCAGTGCCTGAGCCTATTAACTGAGCCTCTTATCACACCTCTGGTGAGGTAAGGTTTGTCTGTAGGTAGGATGGACAAACAGGCTTAGTTGGTAAAGCACTGGTTCCCAATGCGGAGCATCCCTACTCTCCATTTTGACTCTGTCGAAGTGACTTTTATCAGTCTCGGGTTGCATTCCATTGGTTTCGAAACCTGTTATTCCATTCAGGTTAAAGTTCTGCTTCTATTTGCCTGTCTGTCTGTTTTTGCCTCGCCAGTGGACTCTCCTTTCTTTGAGTCTTCCATTTGTGGGTGCAGGGTCAATGAGACCAAGACTTCTTACCTCTATCTCTCTCTCTCTCTTTTTCCCTCTCTTCATTCCTGGCTTCCTTCGCTCCTTTGTTAGCATTTGATTGATTGCTTTTATCCTTTCTTTCTTTCTTTCTTTCTTTTTTTCTGTCTTCCGTCCTTCCTTTTGTAATTTATTTAGTCCTTCCCTCCTTCTTTAGTGTTTGATCAATTACTTTTTTTTCTGTTCTTTGATTGTTTATTTCCTTATTTCTTCTGTCATCATTTCTTTCTTTTTAAAAGTTGGATTGATTGCTTCTTTTTCTTTTAGGCTTGATCAATGACCTCTTCCCTGCTTTTTTCCTCATAACTGGGCCCATTTATTCTTTTTAAAATTTGATAGGGTCAGGCTGATTGCTTGTTCCTTCCTTCCACCAACAAATTCATCATTACTTTGTTTCATCCTTACTTTGTTAGTGTTTGATCAGTTGATTTTTTATTTTCTTTGATCAATTGATTGTTTATTTCCTTTTTTTTCTTTCATCTTTTTAAGAGTTGTATTGATTGCTTCTTTTTCTTTTAGGCTTGATCAATGACCTATTCCATCCTTTTTTTCTCAGAGCTGGACTTATTTATACTTTCTTTATTTGTTAGGGATGGGTTGATTGCTTTTTCTTTCTTTCTTTCTTTCTTTTTACCCTCCCTTGTTAGTGTTTAATCAATTGCTTTTTTCCGTTCTTTGATCAATTGATTGTTTCTTTCCTTATTTTTTTTCATCTTTTCTTCCTTGGTATGAGTTGGATTGATTGCTTATTTTTCTTCTATGCTCCACCAGTGACCTCTTCCTTAGGGCTGGATCCATTTATACTTTTTTTATTTGTTAGGGTCAGGCCGATTGCTTTTTCCTTCCTTCCTTCCTTCCTTCTGTCAATCCATTCATCTTTACTTTGTTTCATCCTTACTTTGTTAGTGTTTGATCAATTGAATATTTCTTTCCTTATTTTTTCTTTAATCTTTTCGTTCTTTGTAAGAGTTGGACTGATTGCTTCTTTTTCTTTTAGGCTTGATTAATGACATTTTCCTTCCTTTTCTTTAGTCAGGGCTGGATTCATTTATGCTTTCTTTATTTGTTAGGGTTGGGCTGATTGCTTTTTCTTTCTGTTGTTCTTTCATTCTTTCTTTCATCCTTTTTTTTGTCATTTACTTTGTAAATGACATCATTTACCTTCCATCCATCCATCCATCCCTTCTTCCTTCTCTCCTTCGTTAGTGTATGATCAATTGTTTTTTTTTTCTTTTTTTTGTTCAATTGATTGTTTCTTTCCTTATTTATTTTTTCATCTTTCCTTTCTTTGTAAGAGTTGTATTGATTGCTTCTTTTTCTTTCAGACTTGATCAATGACCTCTTCCTTCATTTTTTTACTCAGGGCTGGAACCATTTATACTGTTTTTAATTTGTTAGGGTCGGGCTGATTGCTTTTTCCTTCCTTCCTTCCATCTGTCAATCCATTCATTTTTACTTTGTTTTATCCTTACTTTGTTAGCGTTTGATGAATTGTTTTTTTTTCTTTCTTTGATTAGTTGTTTCTTTCGATATTCCTTCATCATTTCTTTCTTTGTAAGAGTTCTATTGATTTTCTTCCTTCCTTTGATCCATTAATCGATCCTTTATTAGTTTCCTTTATTTGATCTGTTTCTTTCCTTATTTCTTCTTTTATCTTTTCTTTCTTTGTAAGAGTTGGACTGATTTATTTTAGGCTGCATCAGTTACATTTACATTTACATTGCATTTACATTTACATGTACAGCATTTAGCAGATGCCCTTATCCAGAGCGACTTACAATTGGTACAGTCTTACAATCCAAGCAATTGTGGGTTAAGGGCCTTGCTCAAGGACCCAACAGTGGCAGCGTGGCAGAAGTGGGATTTGAACCCTGGACCAATTGCCTCTTCCTTCCTTTTTTCTCAAGGCTGTGTCCATTTATTTCCTTCATTCATTTTTTTTTTGTTAGGATTGGATCAGTTGCTTCTTTCTTTAGTGCCCCTCCGCAAAGACAAAAAACGTATTATCTACTTAAAACTATTGTGATATCACTCCTGGCTGGCTCTCCCAGAGTGACTGTTCGAATCTCAGGATCAGACAAACTGCGTCATTCTTGCCACTACCCCAAACGCGACAGGAAAAAGCAACACAAAAATGTTCATAAAATATTCTGATGTGATTTCTTTGCCTCAAAACTATTCACACCAGATGTCTTGATCCATGCTCAATAATCCAGGAAAGAAAATCCCAGAAGTTGAATCTGTTCATCTGGACATAGGTTTTGTGGGAGAAACGTTTCGTCACTCATCTAAGTGACCTCTTCAGTCTCAGCTAATTGGAAAACTTCCCCAATCTTATATACAGCACCTTTGCATAACGACTGGTACCAGCACCATTGCATAACAATGGGACCGGTGATCAGTTTAATATGCAGATTGACATAGCCATTAACGACAATGGCCACGTGTGCCATTCACACAGGATTGGGGAAGGGCTGCGATGGTGAGAGGTGTACTCTGAGGCCCCCTCCTCTTTTGAACCCAGGTGTCATCCACATATCTGAACCAATGGCTGGGTGGTGTTCCTGAATAGGATCTTAGTGCCTTCTTTTCCACTTCTTCCATATACAGGTTGGCCATGATAGGGGAAACTGGGGAGCCCATGGCGCACCCATGTTTCTGCCTATAGTACTGCTCTCTGTATGTGAAATAGGTGGATTGAAGACACAGCTCCAGAAGCAAACACACCTGGTCCGAGTTAAGAGTGGTCCTATTGCTGAGAGTGGGGTCATCCTGTAGTTTCACTCGGACTACCTCTACTGCCTCAGCAACTGGAATGCACGTGAGCGATGTGACATCAAACGAGACCATTGTTTCATCCGTCTCCATAATGACGTCCCTCACCTTATCCACGAAATCCATGGTGTTCTGGATGTGATGATCCGTGCTGCCTACCAACGGGTTGAGGATTGATGCTAGAAACTTGGCGATGTTGTAGGTCACTGAGTTGATCATACACACAATGGGCCGCAATGGCACATCCTGTTTATGTATCTTAGGTAAACCATACAGACTAGGTGTAGGCTCCCCTGGGTATAGTCTGTGGTACAGAGGCCGGTCAATAGCTTTGTCCTGTTCTAAAAACTTCAGACAATTTATCACCTTCTTCATGTACCCACTACCAGGATCTCGTTTCAGGGGTTCATAAGTGTTAGTGTCTCTAAGAAGAGTCATAACTTTCTCATGATAGTCTGTCTGGTTTAATAAAACAGTGCACCTACCTTTGTCCGCTGGAAGGATGATGATGTCATTATGCTTATTGAGAGTCGTGAGTGCATTCCTTTCCTCTCTGCTGATGTTGGACGGCGGTGGCTCTAATGGTGGTGGCTATTCACACCAGACGCAACATGATTTTTTGGTCTCTTCTTTCTACAGAAACTATCCCAGATTAGTACATTACATCAGCTCTGCAATTCTAATAAGTAACATGTTATAACCATCTTCATTGCCGTCTTTCCAAACTTCTTTCTCAAATGCGATCAGCCTGCTTGGTTGTTGCTATGCCAACACCAGAAGCAACAGTGATTGGTCAGTGAGTTTCTGTCACATTTTTGCCATCTGGAAAAAATCACATTTGGTATGGACGATATCATCAATATACAAGAGCTTGAATGAATCTAGTGTCATCAGAAATAAATCGCATAGAAAAATCTTGTTCAGTGTAACAACCTTTACTCCGAGGACTGCTCTGAAAGTCAGTAAGGACACTTGGTAACCAAATGGCATACTTAACCTGTGAACTATGCCGGACTTGAGTTTTTCTAAGAAGCACCATTTGAAGAATCATCTAAAATATAAAGCTGTTTAGCCGCCCCGAGCAATTATTTGCACCTCAAATGATTTTCTAAAGGAGTTCTTCTCAGTACCTTTTTCTGTTGTGGGGCTCCACACTCATCCTTTAAAGACTCCCTCAGAGGAAAGAACCAATTAACTGTTTTCCGTGCTCGCCGAAACCTTTGCTTCTAGCAGTTTACATTATTTAAATGTTTCAAAGTCATTGTAAAACCGAACTCTGTGAAAGCTTGTGAAAGCAGAACATCTGTTGTGGATGTTTTGTCGTTGGCACCACTTACATGGGTGATAAACAGCGTAAGGCTGGGAGAAACAGGCTCGCCTCGTAGATATTTTACTGTGAGCGCTGTAGGTTCATAAATAATCCTTCTACACCCTTCGTCCTTCTAATCTCCACTTTCAGTGCTCTATACATCTTCTGATGGGTGCACCGGTTTATTTACTGTTCATATACACTGATACACCGATCAGCCATAACATTAAAACCACCGGCAGGAGATGTGAATAACACTGACAGTGTGATGCTCTGGGCAACGTTCGACTGAGAAATCTGTTCGGGCGTTCATGCGGATGTTACTTTGCCATGTAGCACCTACCTAAACATTATGGCACACCAAGTGGACCCCTTCAGTGCTGCAAACAGTGTTCTCTAATGGCAGTGGGCACTTGCAGCAGGATAATGCACTACTGCAAATACAACTCAAGATGTTATCCTGTCCTCCAAATTCTCCAGATCTCAATCCAATCCAGGACACCTTCAGAGGTCTTGTGCCATGCCACACCACACAATATTAGGCAGGTGGTTTCAAGTTCGTACTGGAACTAAGGTGCCTAGGTCAACCAATAAAAGACAACCCAATAGCAGTATCTCTCCTCCACTAAACTTTATAGCTGGTACAATGTAGACAGGCAGGTAACATTTTCACTGCTCCAAAGTCCAGTGGTAGTGTTCTTTACACCACTCCATCCAACGCTTGACATTGTGCTGTAGTGACGTAAGGCTTCCAGTGCAGTTTTAGTCTTAATGCCAGAGGAGGTTTGGAACTCTGCAGTTATCGAGTCAGCAGGGCGTCAGTGACTTTTATGTGCTCGCTGACCCCGCTCTGTAACTTTACATGGTCTGACATTTCATGGCTGAGATTCTGTGGTTCCTGAACACCTTCTCCTTTCAGTAATACCACTCACAGTTAACCATGGAATATCTAACAGGTAAGAAATTTCACAGACTTGTTGCAACAATGACATCCTATTACAGTACCAGCTTGAATTCAGTAAGCTCTTTAGATCGAGCCATTTTTTCACTAATATGTATAGAGGCAGACTGCAGATAAGGTTACTAAACCATATTTAAAGAATTTGGACTCCACCAGTCCAAAGTCAGACAGATTGTGCACAAATGAAGGAACTTCAAAACCATTGCTTCCCTCCCCAGGCGTGATTGACCAACAAAGATCACTCCAAAAGCCAAGATATCTCAAAAAGAACATTGCTACCCATCTCCAGTTTGCTAGAGGTCACATGGACAATACAGAATGCTACTGGCAAAATGAGAAAAATGGTGAGAGCTTTTTGGTTTAAATGAGGAGCGAAAGAAAAACATTGAATTACAGCCAAAGAACCTTATCCCATCTGTGAAACATGCTGGTGGTAGTATCATGGTTTGGGCCTGTTTTGCTGCATCTGGGCAGGACGGCTTACCTTCATTGATGGAACAATGAATTCTGAATTTATACCAATGAAATTCAAAGGTAAATATCAGGATCTGTTCATGAAGTGAATCTGAAGAGAAGGTGGGTCATGCAGTAAGATAACAACCCTAATCACACAAGCGCAGTTAAAGAAGAATAAAGTTCATGTTTTGGAATGGCCAAGTCAAAGTCCTGACCTTAATCCAATGGAAATGTTGTGGAAGGACCTGAAGCGAGCAGCTAATGTGAGGAAACCCACCAACATCCCAGAGCTGAAGCTGTTCTGTACGGACTAACGGGACTTGTGTGAAAATCTGATGATGTTTTAGATCATGTTTATACGGGAAAACTAGAGAATTCTAAAGGGTTCACAAACTTTCAAGCAGCACTGCTATAGCTGCTTGTAAAATCAGGATTTTATTCCCGTCTGTGTATAGACTTCACAAAGCACATAAATAACTTAATTCTTTTTCAAAAAAACAGATACAGCAAATAGAGATTTGAGACTTATCGGTTAATAAAACATCCTTTAGTATTTCCTGAGGTGTTAAAATACAAAGCCAGCCTGCAAAATAGTTGGATTTATCAGTTTACTTGCCGTTTCAAAAGAGCTGCTTTAGAGCGTGTCAAGAATAAAAATGTTTTACTGGAGCCAAAAGAACTGCATTTATATTTGAGCTGATACATCTACAAAGGAAAGCAATGTCAATGTTTTTTAAACGCTGTTTATTTCCCTTTTTATAGGGCACACAGCAATTTACTTAGCCACTACCACATAGACTCAGATCCAAGCGATACCTTCCGGTCGGGTTGCCATGTCTCAGGGAAAGTATAATTTCTATCTACTGGAGATTGTGAACAACAACCGCAATCCCAGCCGGGCTGTGTGATGAACTGGCAACCTGTCATTTACATTTTTCTGTGATTAAACTTCTCGGGATGCCATCTTACCAAATTAGCTTGGATCCTGAGGCAACTTGTCATCCAATAATGACAATTTGTAATGATCGCCCAAAGCGGAGATGAACGGCTGGAGACAGATCATGTTCCAGTTCAAGTTCAAAGCACTTTATTACTGACAGCGGTTACACAGATGAGAGTCCGGCCTCCGAAACCTGGGAGCGTGAGCGAGAAGCAAATGAATCGGAGGGTAAGAGCAGAGACGAGGGCAGCATAAACAGAAGGCATGAGGTGAACTGAAAAAGGTAGAGAGTAACGCTAAGCAACAGCGAGACCAAGCGAAGGACAATGTAGAAGGTGATGATGTCAACAGGTGAGTGAGGAAAGTGAGAACTAATTAAGAGGGCATTGCTGGGGGGTTGGTGTACGCCTGAGGAATGCTGGGAGTTGGAGTTTGGGCTGCTGGACTGTCGCACAGGCTTGACCCTTTGCTACTTTTTCCTGGTTTATTATCTTGTAAAATCAGCATCCAAAAGAAAAATTACTCATTTTGTCCACGCATGTTATTGGTTTAAAACTTTTTCGTCTTCGGTGTCTCTTAAACAAATTAAAATTAGTTGGTGAATTTTATTAGGTAACTCTGAACCCTATGTTGGCTGCCTTTTCTCTGAGGACATTCCACCCTCGTTGTGAAGAAACAATGCTATCATCTTCACCGCACCCCTAATACTACCTCATTTTGAATTAATGGGAATTCACAATAACTATAAAAAATGGTACTGTTACAACCCTGTGTAGGTTAAAGCCATAACACGTAAGGGGATGGTATGATGGACCTGATACTTTTGATCAGCCAGATGAACCAGAGCTTCTATGAGTGAATGGGGACCAGTTTATATAGTTGTAGGTTAGAGAGAATATACAGGTATCAAATGAGTACTACTGACAATAGGACACGTCCATACACTTACACACCATTTACCGCTTGGTACAAATAGGTAGAGGAAAATCATCCACTCAAACATGAGGAACTTACACAAAAAAGTCTCTAAACACATCAACCGATTTAGAACAGACTCTAGTCCAAAAGTGAGCTTTAGATTTTTATTTCCTATTCTGATTTATTATAATTGTTAAGACCTGGGTTGTGAATGGACATTGATCAGATGGACAGTAAAGAGCACCTACATGTATGTAATTACCTTTGCAAACAAACTAATTAGCTACCTGCCCTAGCCTGTGTTTGTTAGCCATTTCACTAAGATACTTGTTTTGATTTTGCATACACGTTAAAACTACTATCAGCTAAATGGCTACTGATAGACTGTAGTGATGTTTGCTCAAGCTGGGTTGTCGTGATGAACCAGCATCAACACACCTGCACGTTACCTCACAAATAAGATATTACACTGAGCTAATTACCAGCACCTGTCTACAATTTCCTATTAAGCCCTCACTGTAGGAAAAATCCCATTAGCCCCCATAATGATACACACAATACCACAGAGGAAAGGTAGTTGTTAGTCGATGGTCTAATTTGCTTGCTGCAGGCCATTCTAAATTTTCTTCTCTATTATCTGGCGTGTTAGCACTGTTTCCATTCTTCCATGTTAAGAAAGAAACAGCAAAGACCACTGAGAGTTTTGGACACTGATATGTACTGAAACAGCTTTACAAGCAAGTGCAGCAAGGCCATTCGAGTTCACCACTAGCATAAACCAAGCTGGACCAGCGTGGAACGTGAAAGGTGTCATAACAGGCAGTATTACAGCACAGTGTTAGGTGTTATAGTGAAAACATGAATCTGCTCAGAGAGCCTTACTGAAGTTGGCTCTGTCTTTGAACTCATTAGAGACTGGACATTTGTTCTGCGTGATCTCCAGGTTTATCTCGTGTCAGGAGTGTCACGAGTTACTGGACTTGCTTTCAGACAGAAGCGGCGAAGTATAATCCTCCAGAGAGTTTTTGCTTTCAGAAGCCAGCAGAATGAGCCGAGTGGAAGAAACTGCCTGAGTGCTTTCGGATGGGAACTAACCTTTGCTTTAGGCAAAAAAGGCAGAAAACATTTTCAGTTTGTTTACTTTTGGCAAAGCAGATGAAAATACAAAACTATAAAGTAGTCATGTCCAAATTTAATGCTTACTGTTTCCACAAAACAGCCAGAGAACAAGTTCATCTGTGCACCATAGGCATAGATTTTTTGCAAAGTTTGGAGGGGGGTTGTAACGGCGTGAGCCGAATGGGAAGCAGGAGACGAACGCAGGTTCAAAAGTAAAGGAGTGGTTTATTAACAAACAAACAAACGAAGGCAGACACAGCGAAAGGAACAGGCGAGGACTGAAAACGGGTGTATAACGAAAACGAAAACGGGGCCGAAAGCCGAAAAAGGGTATGAACCAAAAACACAACGCGAGGAGGAAGTGAACCTAACGTGCCAAACCTGGGGATGTGAGAGGACGCGGACGAGCATGGGACGAGACCCCGGACGGCGGGCGTTGGGGAAAGCGAGACGGGGAACGGCGCGTGTAGGGACGCCAACCGACATCAATAATCCGCGGTGATAGTGAGGTGAGTGCGTTTAAATAGTGGGGTGTGATGATGAAATGAGGAACAGGTGCGTGTGATTATGACGTGGGCAGGTGATGCTGGTCACGTGGTGGCAGCGAGCGTGACAGAGCCCCCCCCAAGGGAGTCCGAGACGGAGCCAGGACTCCAGAAAGAGCCCCCCCCCCAAGGAGTCCGAAGAGGGAGCCAGGACTCCAGAAAGAGCCCCCCGGCCGCAGTCCCTGCCTCGGGGGGTCCTCCTCGCCGGGCGGACCCCAGGAGGGGACCGCCAAAACAGTCGGGCGGCTGGAGGCGCGGGGACGCTTGAGAGCGGCGGCGATAGCGGCGACGCTTTGAGAGCGGAGGCGGCGAGTTGACGCTGGAGGAGCCACCGAGGCGACGGCTGCAGGCAGACGTCGCGGAGTCGACGGCTGGAGGCAGACGAGCGGAGTCGACGGACTGCAGGCAGACGAGCGGGGACCGATGAGGCAGTGCTGCAGAGCGGAGTCGACGAGGCGACGACGCTTGAGAGCAGAGTCGAACGAGGCGACGACGCTTGAGAGCAGAGTAGACGAGGGCGACGACGCTTGAGAGCAGAGTCGACGAGGCGACGACGCTTGAGAGCAGAGTCGACTAGGCGACGACGCTTGTCAGCAGAGGCGACGACGCTGACGATGTCAGCAGAGGCGACGAGGCGGCGACGCTTGTCAGCAGAGTCGACGAGGCGACGACGCTTGTCAGCAGAGTCGACGAGGAGACGACGCTTGTCAGCAGAGTCGACGAGGGCGACGACGCTTGTCAGCATAGTCGACGAGGCCGACGACGCTGTCAGCAGAGGCGACGAGGCGACGACGCTTGTCAGCAGAGGCGAAGAGGCGACGACGCTTGTCAGCAGAGGGCGACGACGCTTGTCAGCAGAGGCGACGAGGCCGACGACGCTTGCGTCAGCAGAGGCGACGAGGCGACGACCGCTTGTCAGCAGAGGCGGCGACGAGGCGACGACGCTTGTCAAGCAGAGGCGACGAGGCGACGACGCTTGTCAGCAGAGGCGAGGGCTGGAGGTTGCTGGAGGGCGGAGTCGACGAAGGTGTGCCTGCCGAGCAGAGTCGTGGACAACGTGAGGCTGCCGAGCAGAGTCGTGGACGACGTGAGACGGCTGCCGAGCAGAGTCGTGGACGACGTGAGGCTGCCGAGCAGAGTCGTGGACGAGTGATGGCTGCCAAGCAGAGTCGTGGACCACGTGAGGCTGCCGAGCAGAGTCATGGACAACGTGAGGCTGCCGAGCAGAGTCGTGGACAACGTGATGCTTGGCAGCAGAGGCGACGATTTCGGGTTTATCCATGGAGGAGACTGCTCAGACGGGGTCTCTGTGGAGAAGACTTGCTCAGACGGGGTCTCCGTGGAGGGCGGTGGCCTTTGGGAGGCCTCTGACGAGGCTGGAAGCCTGTGGAAGGCTTCTGACGAGGCTGGAGCCTGTGGAAAAAGGCTTCTGACGAGGCTGGAGGCTGGAGCCTGTGGAAAGGCTTCTGACGAGGCTGGAGCCTGTGGAAAGGCTTCTGACGAGGGCTGGAGCCTGTGGAAAGGCTTCGACTGACGATGGATGGAGTCTGTGGAAAGGCTTCTGACGAGGATGGAGCCTGTGGAAAAGGCTTCTGACGAGGATGGAGCCTGTGGAAAGGCTTTCTGACGAGGCCGGAGCCTGTGGGTGGAAAGGCTTTCTGACGAGGGCCGGAGCCTTTGGAAGGGCTTCGACGAGGCCGGAGCTTTGGAAAGGGCTTTCGGCGAGGCCGGAGCCTTTGGAAGGGCTTCGGACGAGGCCGGAGCCTTTGGAAGGGCTTCGGACGAGGCCGGAGCCTTTGGAAGGGCTTCGGACGAGGCCGGAGCCTTGGGAAGGGCCTTCGGACGAGGCCGGAGCCTTTGGAAGGGGCTTCGGACGAGGCGGAGCCTTTGGAAGGGCTTCGGACGAGGCCGGAGCCTTTGGAAGGGCTTCGGACGAGGCCGGAGCCTTTGGAAGGGCTTCGGGACGAGACCTGGGCCTTTGGGGAAGGCTTTCGGACGAGGACCTGGGCCTTTGGGAAGGCTTCGGACGAACCTGGGCCTTTGGGAAGGCTTCTGACGAGACCTGGGCCTTTGGGAAGGCTTCGTGACGAGACCCTGGGCCTTGGGAAAGGCTTCTGACGAGACCTGGGCCTTTGGGAAGGCTTCTGCACGAGACTTGGGCCTTTGGGGAAGGCTTCTGGTGAGGTAGAGGGAGCCTTTAGAAAGGCTTTCTGGTGCCCTGGGGGCAGCCACCGGAACAGCAGACACCCTGGAGGCAGCCACCGGAACTGCAGGACCCCTGGAGGCAGCCACCGGAATGCAGACGTCCTTGTGTGGCGCCCACCGGAACTGCAGACGTCCTTGTGGCAGCCACGGAACTGCAGACGTTCCTTGGGGCAGTCACCGGAAACTGCAGACGTCCTTGGGGCAGCCACCGGAACTGCAGACGTCCTTGGGGCAGCCACCGGAAACTGCAGACGTCCTGGGGCAGCCATCGGCCCTCCGACATCCGAGAGCGGACGCGAAGTGGGAGTGGGCAAGAGCGGGGGTGTGATGCGGACCGTCCGTGTCCCCAACGAACGCAGTGCGGGTGTCGGATTGTCGAGGAAGAAACTGACTGAGCGGTACCACCATCGAGAACCAGGGGCTCTGAGGCGTGTTTGGAAAACACGAACGCTAGGAACCGAAGGATCGGGCAAAAAACACAATGACGCGACTAAAAATGAAAATTGTCGGCAGGCAGTTCGCTATGACGCCTGGTTAGGGCGTCCGGCTGGTGGTAAGCTGGGGATCCAGCACTTTACCAGCCCGTGCAGACCGGACAGGGCGAAACGGGTTCTGCAGGGGCTGGAACCCACAGCGTCGCGATGCCCGGGGCAGTCCCATGGGGGCCAAAAGCGAACTCTCAGCTCCTCCAGAAATAAAGCTCTATGGGACCCGTCCGGAGCACCGGCCACATGTGAGTGGCCCAAACCAGGGCTTCACCGCCAAGGTGAAGGAACAGAAAGGACACCTTTTCGTGCTCGGAATCGAATTGGTGGAAATCAAAATAAGCCCTGCACTGTACCACAAATGGCCAGCAGGAGGCAGGGTCGCCATAGAAACGGCCGAGAGAAAACGAAAAACCAAAAGAACCTGCCGTCTCCATGTTTTAAGGCGGATTATTCTGTAACGGCGTGAGCCGAATGGGAAGCAGGAGACGAACGCAGGTTCAAAAGTAAAGGAGTGGTTTATTAACAAACAAACCACCAAGGCAGACACAGAGAAAGGAACAGGCGAGGACTGAAAACGGGTGTATAACGAAAACGGGGCCGAAGCCGAAAACGGGTATGAAACAAAACACAAACGAGGAAGTGAACCTAACGTGCCAAACCTGGGGATGTGAGGGACGCGGACGAGCATGGACGAGACCGGACGGCGTGCGTTTGGAAAGCGAGACGGGGAACGGCACGTAGGGACGCAACCGACATCAATAATCCGCGGTGATAGTGAGGTGAGTGCGGTTTAAATAGTGTGGGTGTGATGATGAAATGAGGAACAGGTGCGTGTGATTATGACGTGGGCAGGTGATGCTGGCGTGGTGGCCAGCGAGCGTGACAGGGGTAAACTGTCCCCCTGAATAATTAATTGTCCCAGCATCTTTGTGATTTCATTTTATGGACATAGCCACATGTCCAACTGGCATTTTCAGCAGGATACTATTCATCTGTAATTATCACAAGTAATTTCAATACATATTACTAAAATTATACAGTCATGTGTAGAATTAGTATATTGGGAAGATCATCTCTGTTTTTCCCAGGAAGGGGGGGTGCTTTGTCCCCACCCATGTACTCCGTTAATATTCAAATTAGACGAGCTGATGTGTGTTATATAGGAGGACACCTTCAAAACTCTAAAGGCCAGGGGTGTTTTAAGAGACCCGGGGGTGACGTCTGACCAATTAGACCAATTCACAGCTCAAACAACCTATAAGGACAAATAATAATTATTCAAAGTGTTCATCGTCTGTGGGGGATAGTGTGAATAATCTACTCAGCAGACCAGAAACCCAAGTGATGAGACTAGTAATAAGGGTTTTCACATTTAGGCATTTGCCAGTCACTTTTATTCAGTGTGACTTACAACTGATACAATATTTCTATGTACGTTTCAAGGAATTGAGTAAGAGCTTTGCTCAAGGGGTCAGCAGTCACAGATTAGCAATGCTGGAGCTTGAACTCAGGATCTTCTGGTACTGGAGAAGAGTTTGGTTTATGTAAAAGCCAGTGAAAATCATGCTGCAAGAGTTCCAGTACCCTTACTGAAACCTCTAAAGTGAATGACTTCATAGAAAAGGTGACCACCCATTGTACCTTGACCGAAGCAATCAGGAAAAGTATTTTTCTGTTCAGCTTTAAAACAACTATAGAGAAGGGTTCAGATGGAGAATTCATATTGGCAGCTGCAGAGGAGATCATCACCCTGTTGGATGGATCCAATGTTTTCTCATCACTAGATGCAGCAGGGTTCTGACTAACCAAGGACTCGCAGCATTGATTACTCCATTTGCTCAATACTGTGTTAAGTGGCTCCCCTTCGCAATTAGCAGGGCACTAAAAATCTTGGACAACATCACTGTCCATAGTAGAGACAACCTGAAGGATGACCAGGACCTTCGGAGGGTGCTGGAGGGTTAGAGACAGTCCAAAAGTTGCACCTTGTTCTGTGGATCCCTATGCATCACTAAAGATGATACAGTTCCAGTCCGTAGCAGTCCAGGTTTCTTGTTCATGACACCACTACAAATGAAGCTGATGATGGCTGGCTGTCAATGGCAGGAAACGTAATGAGTGCTGTGACAACAAATTTCCTTCCGCTAAGTGCCTGGAATGGTCCGGGCAGAGGCGGGATGTGTAGTGAAGGTGCCACCTGTATCGGGATGGCGGATAACGAAACTGTGGGAGCCTGTTCATCGTGTGTATTTGCCCTCATGGAACCACTGCTCTCAACACCTCCTAACAGCAATTTCAGGACAGACTAGATGGCGGGCAACTCATCAAAACGACCATCCTGCTTCTCTCAATCCAATGATGTGCCCCCTCTCAAAGTCGGTCAACAGGCATCACAGGAAAGCTGCAGTGACCCCTGAACAAGCAAGCCTATGGAATGCAGTGACTGAAATTACGTCTGTCAGTAATGAAGAACTGAAAATGGCATCAAGTATAAATTAGATGTCAAAGATGACATCCATGAACTAAGGCTGAGATGATCCAGCCAATCCCCTGAACTCAGATAAATGTTATGTTTTCACTTTGTTCTTCAGAAATAGCTTTTTCTGTATAATGTGCTTAAATGATTTAATTACTCCTTGTATAGTTCAGTTACAGATTATTTAAACTCTCTTCAGAGCACGTTTCAACTAACTAATCAATGTTCTTCCATTTAAAGCTTCTTCTTTTGGTCTTACTCTTACTTTATAATCTGTTTGAGTTTCACTTCTTAACCGTTGTGACCTTACTTTCTCTTATCTTTTTCCTTTTCAATACGTTTTCCTACTTTGGTCATTTAACTCTAACTTTTGTACTTTAGGTTTTATTCTGTCTTCTCTTCAGAACATCCGTTACTTTCTGTCTTTCTTTTCTCTTTAGAATGAATTAGCATTCATTGCTTTCTTTCTTCTGTTTTTAAGATATTCCCTCACACACAATGCCTTAAGACCACCCTTCTACAAATGGTGCAGCAGTGAACAATGCCATTGTCCCCACTTTTAGAAACTTCCCTACAGGTGTAAGAAGTCGTTGGGGGAAGGACTGTGGTGGCCTAGCAGATAAGGTATTAGATTATGGACCAGAAGGACCAGGGTTCAAATCCCACCTCTGCCACTGTTGGGTCCTTGCGTAAGTCCCCCATATAACCACAAGGGCAAGGGGTTACTTTGGCAAAACTTTATCAAGCACTACAATACAGAGGAACATTCAGAAATGCCACTTAAAACATTACTGTGCAAATAGAAACTATATATTTTTAAGCACAGAACTTCTCTGGGCTCAGAAGCATCTGGGATGGACCATAACATAGTGGGAATGTGTGTTGTGCTCAGACCAATCAGTATTCCAGATATTTTTTGGAAGATGAAAAGGACCATCCAGACTGTTATCAGCAACAAGTTCACAAGCCAGGCTCTGTTGACCAGACCAGGCAAAACATTAAATAAATTGGGTTCATACTGTCTGCAGTGAAATAAAAGTCAATGTATACATAAGATATACTGCATTTCTTTTAAGGCAAGGCTTCCTCTAGATTTGGTCACAAGACTGCACTTCTATTCAGCCACAAATGCATTAGTTGGGAGATAAGTGCTGGCTCACAGCTGGCGTTCTGTTTAATCTCGAAGGTGTTGGATGGGGTTGATATGATCTTCAAAAGGAACCTCACCAAACCATTTCTTCATAGAGCCCCATTTTATAGATGAAGCATTACCATACCATTAGCATCACCATTGAATTCTTTAAAATGTCACTGATTTCAATTCGGTCAAATCATCTAGTAAAGCCCAGGCCATTACTCTTCATTCACCAGACTTTACATTTGGTATCATTGTAGCCACATACCGCACTCTCCTGGCATATGTGAAATCCAAACCTCTGCCAATGTTTCATAGAATGGACTTGGACTGCTCCAGAATCCAGTGGTGGTTTGCTTTACACTTTTTTCACCAAAGGTGTCAAATACACTCACTGACAAAAAATTTGCTCGCCAAGAAGGAGTTGTTGTAATCAAATAAAACTTACTGTTACGCCGCCTCTAGCCTGGATACAAAAATACATACAGTTGGGAATTGCAGGCATACAGGTTCTGTATGGTGTCCTGCAGCACATTTGCCCACAGATGTTACAGCTGGGCCTGTAGATCCTGCACTCTCATAGTTTGCCGAAGCTGGAGTCCCAGCTGGAAGCGTAGATGCTCGATTGATGATAAATCTGGTGACCGGGTAAGACAAGGAAATGTTACAATCTGTTGGAGACATTCCTGTTAAACCCTTGCTGGGTCTGATTAAGTATTATCTTGCTGAAAAATGCCAGTTGGAAGCCCTGCCATGAGAGGCAACACATGTGGGCACAGGACGTCCTGCACATATCTGAGTTGTTAGTGTCCCTTGTATCACTGCTAGGGGTGACCGACTGTCGTATGCGATGTCTCCCCAGTTCATCACACCAGCAGTTGGAGCAGCGTGTCACTCCACAACAAAGGCACGATTGAAGAGTTCGCAATGTGGCCGCCATATTTGAACCTGACCGTCATCGGCTCCCATACAGAACCTGGATTCACAACAACCTGACCAACGGTTGCAGGCTGTCAATGGCAGGACACTTAATGGTCACTAAGACAACAAATTTCCTTCTGCTAAGCAGCTGTAAATGGTCCGGGTAGATAGGGGTGTGTAGTGAAGGTGCCACCTGTGTCTGGATGGTGTATAACAAAACTGTAGGAGCTGCTCATTTTGGTCAGTGGATCAAACTATCCTCTCTACTGGTGGTCTGCCTGGGCGGTCCAAAGCCTTTTCACTATGTGTGTGTGTGTGTGTGTGTGTGTGTGTGTGTGTGTGTGTGTGTGTGTGCGCCCCCATAAAACCACTGCTCCCAACACCTGAGCTAAGTCAGAATGACCTCGATGGCTGGCAATTAGTCAAAATGACCATCCATTGGTGGAGTCTCTCAGTCCAATGATGTGCCCCCTCTCAAAGTCTGTCAACTGGGCAGAATATCGTTGAGTGGTTTTGAGTTGTAGTGGCATGTCTAGCAGTCAAAAATTTCTTACCAAGAGGTACACTACCCAAAAGTAGTGTCTATGAGCATTTTTATAGGGCAGTGAGAGAAGTATTTTACACCCTCTTGTGCTAAGACCCAGTGTCTAATCGGACCACACCTGTAATCATTTATATATCTGCCTGAGAAAGAACTACATGCCCAGTTTTGCAGCAATCCCACATTTCTATCTGGGTACATTATTTTTTTTGTCAGTTATTATATAACATTATATGGTTTGTGCAAGAGGAGAAGAAATCTATTACAGAAACTATGAATAATGTTGTGCATGCTCGAACTGAGTGAAGTGCCGTATATCTCCAGGGTCACCTGCTGTCACCTCCTCCAGGTGATTCATCACGGCGCACTTCTTAATTCAGACACTTGAGCCATAATGATTTCACTTCAATAATGAAAAATAAAAAGCAGTTCGACCTTTTAAGTCTTTATACCGCTCAGGTTTATGTATTCTCCTAATTCACTTTCTTAATTCCCCTTTTTTATTTTCTCACCCCTATATTATTCTGTCAGGCTCCTGTGTTCTGCACGAGCCACCCCAGTCTGGTCCTAATGTTTTATTCCATTCCAGCTCCTCACCTCTCAACCCAGTTAATGAAATTCGAGTTAGGGCAGAAGAATGATGATTTGGCTTAAAGTATTAAAATTTCACCCATCCCAAGGTGCTGCAGAAGAGAGGAAAGAACTGCTGGGTGAAGGTGTGTGCAGTGCACCAACCCAAATATTTAATTTTGTGGAGTCATTTGGCAGGAACTAACATTGTTCTGCTAATGAGCAGTGTTTGTAGTGCCAGATAAGGCAAATTAAAAGCATGTGGAGCGTAACCTGGAAGGCTAAGGTGAACTCACACCGACTTTGCTGGGAATGTGGGGGGATAAGGGGGCTTAGCGGTTAAGGTTCTGGTCTAGTGATAAGAAAGTTCGAGGTTTAATTCCTCGTTGTGCCATGCTGCCACCCTTGGAACCCTTTATCCTCAGGTGCGTAGCTCAGTTGTAGGTGTAATGCATGAAGTACTACTCTTATGCTTCAGGAAAATTACAGATAATGCTAATAAATGTTCTTCTTAGCTCCCTGTTTCCACTTGTGTAAACGTACAAAAGTACTCACTTTTAAAAGCAAAGTACTGCCATAGAGCATAGTTGTAGTGTTACATCACTTGTTTGTAGTATACATACAGTGAGGCAAAAAAAGTATTCAGTCAGCCACTGATTGTGCTTGAAGTTCTCCTACTTAGAAAGATGAGAGAGGTCTGTAATTTTCATCATAGGTACACTTCAACTGTGAGAGACAAAATGAGAAACAAAATCCAGCAAATCACATTGTAGGATTTTTTACAAATGTAATTGTAAACAAAAGTTCAACTCAATACTTTGTAACATAACCTTTGTTGGCAATGACAGAGGTCAAACGTTTCCTGTAAGTCTTCACCAGATTGGCACACACTTGCAGAGCTTGACTTGCTTGTCATTTATAAAATCCATAATGGATAATTTAGGCTGGTTTTGAATAAAACTACAGAGTATTGGAACGATCTCTAATGCATTGTGTTCAGATCTTCACACATCACACACCAGTGGTGGTCTGGTGACTCTAAAGACGATCCTAATTCAGAGGTGGCGCTATGTATGCGCTAATTACCGACACAGCTAACCTCGCAGAGCGACCCTCTTTGTCCTCTCTTTTCCATGTGGGAATGCTAAAATAACACGTGGCATTTCGCTGCTGAATTTTGTTGAATTATGCTTTTAACGAGGCCTAATGAGAAAATGGGTAGACGTGGGCATTTGCGCTGGCAGTCTAATGATGATGGAAAGACTCGGGAGGAGATAAAATTGTAGATTTGTTCCGATGATGAGTGGAGGCACAGCACTGATCGTGAAGATTTCGGTCACCACGCAGCGCCTGGAGAACGAATTCTTAAAGACTCATTAATGCCATATCTTTAAAGTTAGGGTCCCTGATAGCAAATGAGAGATGGCCCAGTTCTAGGCTACAGCTGCCACTTCTTATGGCCCACATACAGCCGTGGAATGATGGCCACGACTTTAACTGAATCTGGGTGAGTGTACACAGAACTGTTCCTAAACTTATATGACTCACATGCAGCTTCGAGTCTGAAGGCACACAATACATTTGTCTTAACTGTGCCATCACCTCCTCATTCAAAATGCCCACTATACTGGACTTTTTTTCTGGGTTTTACATTGTCACACCTACTTTCCTTCACAACTCTAGCGTTCTATGGGTTGGTCAAAGACATTGAGGGATTCTTTAGCTTCTTGGGAAAAAAAGAAAGACGCTTGTTGCCTCTGTGACTGATTACCAATCATGGTGCCCATTACGTATCCTGCCTGCCATTTGTCGTGAACGAGAAAGCTGGTCCCCTACAGACTGGCACCATATCGTCTTTAGCAAGGAATCCAGGTTCTGTTTGGGATCCGATGACAGTCTTGTTCGAGTATGGAGGCCTCGTGGTGACACTTCAATCCTGCCTTTGCTGTGGTGTGAGAAACTGCCCCAAGTTCTGGTGTGATGATCTGGGGATCCATCGCATAAAACAGTCAATCAACCCTAGTAGTGATATCAGGGACACTAACAGATCAGTGATATGTGCAGGACATCATGTGTTGCCTCTCATGGCAGGGCTTCCAACTTGCATTTTTTGGCAGGATAATACTCATCCTCGGCATTTATGGGGCCAGCTAGGATGCCAGCTTGGGCAATCTATGAGTGTGCAGGATATACAGACCCAGCTGTAACATATGTGGGCAAATGTGCCACAGGCTGCCATACAGAACCTGTATACCTCCATGCCCAACCGCATCTCATCTTGTATCCAGGCTAGAGGCAGCCCAACAGGGTAACTAGAGCCCCCTTTCAATTGTACAGTTTTCCCCAATAAAAGTATATGCCTTATTCACATCAGAATGACAGAACACTAGCGAGCAAAATTTAAGGGTGCTGGGTGATTAAAGGCAACCATGGAAGGAGGGTTCTGAAATTTTATTGCGCCCAATGTTACATAGCTATGCGTGGAAGAGTATATGAACCTCGAGTGGTGTCAAATGTCATCAATAATCTGTGATTAGGCACCCTGTTACAATTAAAGAACAGGGATTCATCAAAGTCTGATCTTTCCAACAACTGTTTGTGAGATTTGAGATTTCTGAGGATCTCAGAAAAGGGAGATATTGATGCTTATCAGGTTGGAAAAGGTTACACACACTGTAGAGAAACCAATCATCTTGGACTGTGGGAGTAAACTGAAGTACCTGGAGGAAAGTAACACAGACACGAGGAGAACATGTAAAATCCTCACATGAAGAGTCCAGACTGGGGATCTCTCCAGCTGTGAGGCGACAGCGCTAAGCACTGGATCAGCTCCTATTATTATTATTATTATTATTATTATTATTATTATTGTTGTTATTATTGTTGTTGTTGTTAACAGAGAAGTACGGAACGTACAGCTGCATTCAGAGGAGCAATAAGGAGTATTTATGTGAAAACTAAAATAGTTCCTCTCTCCTATTTCCGTCGCCCTCTACATCTCCATGACAACACGGGGCTTATGGGTGGAAGTGATGTGCAGGAAGCCTCGGATTTGGTTTCATTACGGAGATGATGAGACCGGTTAATAAGAGGAGCACTGACATATACAAGCTCCTCCGTGTTTCCATAACCCGGGTGTGGATCCACACAATAAGGTCTGCTCTAATGGTTTTCAGGCACAGATATCCTACCCGAGCTTCATTATTAAACACTGAGCGCTTCCTGAACCCCACCTTAGCCCTGCCAAATTATCATACAAAGCAAACAACATAAAATGAATGTGTGTGTAGTAGGGTGTCCCTTCATGAACATAGTCAAAAATGAAGTTTTGCCAAACGGTTTTGGTTCTCTATGGAGAGAAATTCCTGTGAAGTTTGAATAGCTTTGGATTGCATGTAAGTTTGACTGAGAATTCAACAAGAACAACATTCAAGTGTGCATTATGTTTTTATTTCATCAATTTAACTAACTTATCATTTAAGTGATGGCATCTGCTTTGACACAATGTTGTCAAATGGTATTGTGAATTATATTGAATAATTGTTTGATTGTTGTTGTTTTTTTAACTTTCTCCTAACGTAAGCATGCAAGTTCATTGTGTTCATGCAGTTGATGTAATAGTGTTGTAGTACTCGAGTATGGTCTCGGTCTCAACATCGGTCTTGAGACCATAAACAAATAGTCTCGGTCTCTTCTAGGACTCAAACTCATTTGTACTCGGTCTTGTCTCGGTCTCGGTGTAAGGTGGACTCAAATTGTTGTGGAGATCAGCCGAGTCTGATGCGTCTCTCTGAGGTAATGTTAATTATAAACTGAGCTTTTGTTCTATCATTATTGAATATCAACAATCCATTCAAACAGAGAAAAACAACAGAGAAAACTGACAGACAAATCAAGTTCCTGCTCTTCTCCTTCAGTCTCCAATCAATGAACATTTTATTTCGAACAGTCCGACATTAAGATTGTAAGTGTGCATTTTCATCTGCTTGCTTTATTCTGCCATGTCCTATTCCTATTCTGGAATCATTATTCTGTTTTCACATTAACATATGCTCATGCTTGTAGGTGGGTCAAACGATCCTCTCTACTGGTAGTCTGTCTGGGCCGTCCAGAGCCTGTTCGCCATGTGTGTGTGCCCTCATGTGTTGGTCTTCAGATTCTGAAATCAAAACTCCACTGCTATTGAGCAAACCCACAATAATGTCCAAATGGCCCCATTTTTTGTAAGCAATTTTTGGTTAACAATGAAGTCTTGAATGAAGAAGTGACAGCTAGAATTTTCAATAGTCAAACAATAAAGGACCCTAATGTGTATAATTCTGTATGAGATGGACTGCAAGAACAGTGGGGCAAAAAAGTATTTAATCAGCCACTGATTGTGCAAGTTCTCCTATTTAGAAAGATGAGAGAGGTCTGTAATTTTCATCATAGGTACACTTCAACTATGAGAGACAAAATGAGGAAAAAATCCTGTAAATCATTGTAGGATTAAAAAAAAAAATTAATTATAAATTATGGTGTAAAATAAGTATTTGGTCCATAACAAAAGTTCACCTCAATACTTTGTAACATAACCTTTGCTGGCAATGACAGAGGTCAAACGTTTCCTGTAAGTCTTCACCAGGTTGGCACACACTGTAGCTGGTATTTTGGCCCATTTCTCCATGCAGATCTCCTCTAGAGCAGTGATGTTTTGGGGCAACACAGACTTTCAACTCCCTCCACATGGGGTTGAGGTCTGGAGACTGGCTGTGCCACTCCAGGACCTTGAAATGCTTTTTATGGAGCCACTCCTTCGTTGCCCGAGTGGTGTGTTTGGGATCATTGTCATGCTGGAAGACCCAGCCACGTTCCATCTTCAATGCTCTCACTGATGGAAGGAGGTTTTGGCTTAAAATCTCACCATACATGGCCCCGTTCATTCTTCCCTTAACACAGATCAGTCGTCCTGTCCCCTCTGCAGAAAAACAGCCAAAAGTATGATGTTTCCACCCCCATGCTTCACCAGTAGGTATGGTGTCTCTTGGGATGAAACTCAGCAAATTCTTCTTCCTCCAAACAACGACTAGTGAGTTTTTACCAAAAAGTCTATTTTAGTTTCATCTGACCACATGATATTCTCCCAATCCTCTTCTGGATCATCCATATGCTCTCTGGCAAACTTCAGATGGGCCTGGACATGTACTAGCTTAAGCAGGGGGACACACCTGGCACTGCAGGATCTGAGTCCCTCTCGGCGTAGTGTGTTACTGATGGTGGCCTTTGTTACTTTGGTCCCAGCTCTCTGCAGGTCATTCATCAGGTCCCTCGTGTAGTTCTGGGATTTTTGCTCACCGTTCTCATGATCATTTTGACCCCATCTCATGAGATCTACCGTGGAGCCCCAGATCGAGGGGGATTATCAATGGTCTTGTATGTCTTCCATTTTTTTATAATTGCTCCCACAGTTTATTCACACCAACCTGCTTGCCTATTGTAGATTCACTTTTCCCAGCCTGGTGCAGGTCTACAGTTTTCTTCCTGGTGTCCTTCGACAGCTCTTTGGTCTTGGCCATGGTTGAGTTTGGAGTCTGACTGTTTGAGGCTGTGGACAGGTGTCTTTTATACAGATAACGAGGTTAAACAGGTGCCATTAATACAAGTAACGAGTGGAAGACAGAAGAGCTTCTTAAAGAAGAAGTTACAGGTCTGTGAGAGCCAAACATCTTTGCTTGTTTGTGGGTGACCAAATATTTTTTCTTTTTCCACCGTGATTAACAATTAAATTCTTTAAAAATCCTACAATGTGATTTTCCTGGATTTTTTTTTCTCATTTTGTCTCTCATAGTTGAAGTGTAGCTATGATGAAAATTACAGACCTCTCTCATCTTTCTAAGTAGGAGAACTTGTACAATCAGTGGCTGACTAAATACTTTTTTGCCCCACTGTACATTTAACTCCTGCTTTTCAATACTCTCAATTCTTTACAAGGAACATCACAGAAAGCTTGCATGCATACTTATCAAGAAGCAAACCCAATGGCCTTTACGTAGCAGGCACCACACTGCCTGCTTTAATCTACTCTACAGAAAATGGGGGAACAGCTGATCCATGGAAACAAAAGTTTCCCAACAGTAGACAGGGCCACTTATCATTAGGATTGATGGCACCGATGTATTATTAATGATTCGTAAAATGAGATCAAGGACTATTTGAAATGCACTTTCCATTTTGGTGCGTTGCTGACAGCCCCTTAAAGCTGGGCTTCAACTGAAAAAAGGCTAACAAGACCGAGAACAAAAGGCAGCGCCGGACAGATAGCAAGAGATCATTAGCTTTAGGCTAATGCTAACTGACCTGTGCCATCTTTTCTTTATTATTTGCCATGTTAGGTTTTAGGGTGATGTCTCTTTGGGACAAAAGCTTGTAGTTTAACAGCATATGTGTGTGTCTATGTCACTGTAAAACCTGAAATAGGCCTGGTCATTCCTACACTATTGTCCACAGGCACCTATAATAATAATCAGTGGTGAGTCATGGTGTCAAAAGTATTTAAACACTCCATCTAATATCTGTTATTGCATGCGGACATGTTACATCCAGAGGTGGTAAGTAACAAAGTACAAGTACCTTGTTGCTATATTTTTAAAGTATTTTTTATGTGTCTGTACGTCTGTACTTTTGTATTTCATACTTCATACTTTTTACTTACCTAATTTCAATAGAAAAATCTGTATTATTTACTCACGACATTTTCAAAACAGGCTTGTTTTTTGGCACTGATGAATTTATTTGATTATCAGTTTTATCTGTTTATTTTTCTTTTTTATTCAGGAATCAAATGTTTATACTTGACACCTTGCACCTGGAGTCTCAATTTGTGACATTTATGAGGGATCATAGAGATACTCAGAAGCATCATGTATGCATTCTACTCCCAAAAATAACCATACACACTTTACACTGTTTTTATTAATCAGACGCTAGAGGTTTATCCATGTCCCTGACACAGTGAATTCTATTTCTTTCATGAATATAAGAGGTATATTAAAAAAAGTTTTGCATAAGTATTTTTAGTTAAGTAGTGTAGTGGAATTTAAATGAAGAACTGCTGTAAAACATTGGTGAAACTGCAGAGTCGATGATAACTATAGTTTGGGTTAAATATCATCATTTACTGCATTACTGAATATTACCATGTCTAGTTATAAGACATTTTTAGATAAAAAAATGAAAGTATTTTGTATATTTTGGTTCATCATGTATATAAATGTTTTATTCCATTGTTGTGGTGGTGTTTTAGCTAAAGATGATAAGGTCATTTGTATGATTTTTGCAGATGATCCATGTAGTTGTAGTTACAAACCATCCTGTAGGCTTAGTGTCATGGATCTGTACCTTTTACCCTCAATAAAAGACGTCATTTTACAAAAGAAATACTTTTTCATTTTTTACTTTACTTTACACTTTTACTTGAGCAAAATATATCAGCCATACTTCAACTTTAACTTGAGTTTTTTATTTTTTTTCTTGAACTCTGGTCACGTCATGACAGTTTCACATGTTTCCACCTCCAACAAGTCAGTTTATTCACTAGCTGCCCAGAAATAGATTGATGGAGAACTCTGGCAAGATAAACTCCACTAATGTAAGTAGTACTGCTTTGGTACCTGTATATTCTCTCTAACCTATAACTATATAAACTGGTTCACATTCACTCGTTGAGTCTCTGGTTCATCTGGCTGATCTTCCGTGTTGTTCCTAACACTGTCTATCAGTGCATTTTTAGCTTGTATTAAACAAAAGTATCAGGTATCATAATATCCTCTTAAGTGTTTTAAGCCTTAAGCCTTTACATTAGCGTTGTCAAAAAATTGATGAATCATTGAATATTGATACTGAACATTATGAAATGGTACAATACTACTTTACCACAGTATCGATTGTTTTCCTATCAAAACGTTCTTTCGTTTGACCCTCCCAGGCTTCCGTAGTGCATAGAATGGTTTGTTGTGCTGAAATGGCAGAT
Organism: Ancistrus triradiatus; assembly: GCA_025084515.1. Lineage (NCBI taxonomy): Eukaryota > Metazoa > Chordata > Actinopteri > Siluriformes > Loricariidae > Ancistrus > Ancistrus triradiatus. Next base: position 16,940 of record JAJAGP010001275.1, on the reverse strand, counting down.
GACGCAAAATCCGTGTTAAATCAAAGCCTGTCTTAATTAATAAAGAAAGCAGTAGGAGTGCTGTGTGGAAATACTTATATATAATAATAAATAAGTATATAACTTATATAATCATCGGAGAAGGACTGAAAGCCAAAGAACACGAACAAGCCGGCTGCAATACATAAACGCGTCCGCCATATTGGTCCAGGCAAGAACATTTCTCAACCAATTTTAAATGGGTCATTTTATATATATAGTCAAGGTTTTTTATTTACGTTTGAATTTTTTGAACTTTATATAACTTTGAACCTTGATAGAGAGGACTGTGTGTCACCATTAGGCAGGCAAATGTGGTGGAAAATGATTTATGGTCATAATAAATTGTAAAAAACTCACGTTTGTCAAGCATGGATTTTGATTATTTTCCTACTTTATAATTTAATGTATGAAATTTTGAAGTTTACTTTGAATGAAATTCTAAATTTAATGTATAAAACTGTAGAAGTCTTTTTTATGTTGTGAAAACTATTACCCATTATTTTAGATTTTCCTTTGCTCCAGGTCACAAATCACCTCATTCACTTTGAAATACTAGAAATATGTAAATAATTAATCTTTAAGTTGTTCTAATTGACTGTCATTGAGAAAAAGGTAAGAAAATCAGAAAATAAAAATCTAATATTGAGACACTGGCAGTCGGTCTGCTTTCTGTTTTGTTTAGAACAGTGAAATGATACAGATAAATTCAAAGGCAATATGCAGTATAGTACAGCAGCAAAGCTTATTATACTTATTAGAATATAAATACAATACAATGTAATTAGAAATAATATAATTAATGAAATTATAGATTAACAATAGCCTACTATATATTATTAAAATATATTATTATACATAGTATATTTAAATATGTTTAACACAGAGTTGTAACAGAGTACATTACTGTAGATGGTAGGGTTCCACTCCAGTTTTCAGCAGTATTCTGACACATTTATGTATCGTTTGCATGCAGTTTTCTTGTGGAAAAAACCCTTATATTTACAATCCAGTAGCATAAATAGTCTATGTTTACTATGGTAATGTCTGGTTAATGACCATTTCGGCCAAGGACCTGTTTCACAGAATGTAACATAGACGTTAAACACATACCTTCAAACATCAATTTCAACTCAGCGATTCACCACTGGTGTCATGTCATTCATCAATAGCTGACAGAACCACATGGACCAGGGATTACTTTATCAAACCTTTATCAAGCTCTACAATACAGAGTTACATTCACAAATGCCACTTAAAACGTTACTGTACTACATAGAAGCCTTATGTTATAACCATGTCCAGAAATGTTCATCACACAGTGGAAACATGTGTTGTGCTCAGACTTATCAGTATTCCAGATCTTTTTTGGATGAAATGGACGCCCTAGGAGGAATCAGCAGTTCCTGAGGACTTGGTGCAACCTCTACCTGAATTCAGAGTATTTCAGGTTAAGTTCGGGATAAGCGAGGGTAAAACAGGTTGCTTTGATTTGCTTTTAAAGCTGAACCCAACGAAGATTTAGTGAATAAGAGTAACAGAGTCTTACAGGAACTAGATCAAACTTTCTGGGACGAAACGCCGTTGCTAATTAGCCGCCTTGGTCTGCGATCATTAGTACATCCTTCTAAAGCGGTCTCAAGTCTTTCATACGAGTGCTATTGAAACGGGGGTGAGTGCCGGTTTGTTTTAATCTGTCCTCCGATGGAAAACATCATTAAATGCAGATGCTTTGACTCCAGTGATTTATAGCTTCAGTCGGGCTTCGAAAAAGGCCAATATGCGAACAAAAGCTGGAGGATGAAAGCAGCTCTCAGCAGCATGGCAAATGCAGACTCAAACACTGCCATTACGCTGGTCAAAAATTACACGTATTGCCTTTACATCCCTCTCTCATTTGATTTGCTTGCAGACACTGGACCAGGCTGCATGACCTACGAAACGCCCCCACCCCCATAGAAAGCCAGAGCAAGCACACTTCCATTCCATTAGCCTGCAGAAATTAATTTCAGCCCAGATGAAATATGATTCATCTCCAAAGCATAACAATTTATTCTCTCATCCACAAGGAAATAGAGGATCAAAATGAGCAGCGGGGGGGCAACGCACACACCTGACACCAGTGTTGGAGGTTGGCTTCAGACTTTCAGACTATACGTATTAAAAACACTTAATTGAGGTTTTTCTGCTGTAGTTATAAACATATCGTTTTACATGGGTGAGTGCTGCTGCACAGCTCCAGGGTCTTGGCGTTTGTTGTTGCTACATTTGCAGCATTTAGCAGGCAACCTTATCCAGAGCTACTTACAAACGAGCAGTCAAAGGTTAAGCAACTCGATCGATGGCAGCCTGGGAGAGCTGTTGGTTGAACTCACAACCTTAGTAGTCCTTTTTAGAGATCACTATCTTTGTGGAGATTCATCTACAAACCCAATTCAGAAAAAAGGTAGGACAGTATGGAAAATGTAAATAAAAGAATACCCAGGATATTGCATCCATTCCTGCATTTCAGGCCTGCCACACATTCCAAAAAAGTTGGGACAGGGACAATTCAGGGCTAGTAATGAGGTAATAAACCTAAATAATGGTGTGATTTCAAACAGGTGATTGTAATCATGATCTGGTATGAAAGCAGTATCCATGAAAGTCTGAGTCTCTGAGGAGAAAAGATGGACAGAGGATCCCCAGTTTGTCAAAAATGCGTAAGAAAATCATTGAAATGTTTAAAAACAGTGTACCTCAAAGAAATATTGAAAGGGATTTACATGTTTCTTCCTCTACAGTGCATAATATCATTAAACGATTCAAGGAATCTGGAGGAATTTCAGTGCATAAAGGGTAAGAGCACCAACCTAAACTGAAGAGGGGTGATCTCTACTCCCTCAGATGGCACTGCATCAAGAACCATCATTCATCAATAGCTGATAGAACCACATGGACAAGGGATTACTTTATCAAACCTTTATCAAGCACTGCAATACAGAGTTACATTCACAAATGCCACTTAAAATGTTACTGTACAAAAAGAAGCCTTATGTTATAACCATGTCCAGAAGTGACGACGGCTTCTCTGGGCTCGGAGGCATCTGGGATGGACCATCACACAGTGGGAATGGGGATTGTGCTCAGACCCATCAGTATAGCAGATCTTATTTGGAAGAAATGGACGCAAAGACGAAAAAGACAAATTGTCATCAGCAACAAGTCCAAAAGCCAGGCTCTATACATGTTTCTAGGAAGAATGGATCGAAATAACACCTGAAACACTTCATCACTTGGTATCATCGGTGACAGAACATCTTTTAAGCGTTGTGAGAAGGAATGGTAACGTTACAAAGTGGTAAATGCTTTACCGTCCCAGTGTTTTTTTGGAATGTATTGCAGGCCTGAAATGCAGGAATGGATGTTTATTAACAAATGAAATAAAGCTGACCAGAAAAAACATGAAATATCTCAGGTTCATACTGCCTGCAATGAAATAAAAGTCAAAGTAAATGTTGGAAAAAATGTTTGTTTTTTCTTTCACACCATCCCAACATATTCTGACTTGGGGTTGCACTTTCCTTGGAAAACATGAAAGCACGTTATATTATCCAGTCCACCTAGTGCCATTCTGTTTACTCCACCTCTGAAACCTCCATCACTACTAATATGGACTACACATTTTCTTCAGCACATAGAGTACACCGAGTCCTGGAATAAGCTTTAGTCTGTTTCTTCCATTGTGTATATTAAATCAGCCCCCGCTTTTGGACGTGCCACTTCCTTTAATAATGCACATCTAGTGCTAATGCTCTCGCTAGTGACGCTAATTAATGACTTGATCATTAAAATCTCATTACACTTTCTTTGCTGACTGAAACCTGACAACAGCCAGGAGACTATTTATGTCGGGACATCCTCCCTCCAGGTTTAAGTGTTCATCCGTGCCGTGTTTGAAAGATAAAGTGGGTGGGGAAGGAGGGGAGGGTCTGGTTTTTGTTTTTCAATAAATTGTCCTTCATGACAAGTAACTGTCGCCGAGGGTTGCTGCTATCAATTTGAGGCTCCTGAAAATGTATCCCAGAAGGGTTTGTGTCTCATCATAGGCTTCACATGCCATTACAGTCACATCATTTATCAGACGTGTCAGCAATTGCAATTACAGTAATATAATCTAGGACGGGCCCTGTGATAACCTGACATCCCAAACAGGACAGGCTTACATCTGCACTCTGTGTTCTCCGGGACAAGCGATAGACCTGAGGGCGAGAGGAAATAAATAATCCAAGAGGGTGAGGTTGCTTAAGGCTTCAACAAGGGAAAGTTGGCAGTACTGGCTCTTGGCCAATACCTTAACTCAACTTTGGTGGGATTCAAACCCACAACTTTGCTTTAAATACAAGTCCAGAACTACAATGCATAAGTATAAGGGAGTCAAGTCAAGTCAGATTTATTTATATAGTGCTTTTTACAATGGAGCATTGTCTCAAAGCAACTTTACAAGTTTAGATTATCTCCTAATATCTACGTCCAATCCCAAATTGAGCAAGCCTAGGGTGACAGTGGCAAGGAAAAAGTCCCTAAGTGTTATGAGGAAGAAACCTTGGGAGGACCAAGACTCAAAAAGGGACCTCCTCGAGCAGCGTAGATGAGGGGACCTGGCAGTACTATTACTTACCAAGTACTTTAACCACAAAGCCACCAGAACCCAATTCAAAACTCACAACCTTTGAACAGCCTTAAATACAAGTCCAGAAGACCAATACATAAGTCAGTGCGTGTGAGGGTTGCTTACAGCTTTAACAGGGGACATTTGGCAGTGGTGGAACTTACCCAGTACCTTAATCATTAAGCCACAAGAACTCAACTCCGGTGGGACTCAAACCCATGACCTTCAAAGAGCCTCAAAAAGAAGTCCAAAAGACCATGCATTCGCCTGAACGGATGAGGCTTGCATAAGATTTCAACAAGGGAAACATGGTGGTACTGGCACTACCACCAAGAAACCAAAACTCAACTCTGATGGGACACAAAACCACAACCTTTGAATAGACTTAAATACTAGTCCAGAAGTCCAATGGATAAGTCTTGCTTAAGGCTTCAACAAGGGAGAATTTGCAGTACTGGTACTTGCCCAATCCCTTAACCACCAAGCTACCAAAACTCATAAGTCCAAGAGGGTTAATGTTGCTAAAAATTAAGGCTTCAACAGTGGAAGCCTGGACGTATTGGTACTTGCTCAATACCTTAACCACTAAGAAACCAAATCTCAACTCTTGTGGGACTCAAACCCACATCCTTTGAATAGCCTCAAAAAAAAGGTCCAAAAAAACACGCATACGACTGAGAGGCTGAGGCTTGCATAAGGTTTCAACAAGGAGACTTGTCAGTACTGGCACTTACCCAATACTTTAACCAATAAGAAACCAAATCTCAACTCTGGTAAGACTCAAACCCACAACCTTTGAATAGCCTTAAATACAATTTCAGAAGACCATTGCATAAGTCCAGGAGGGTGTAGTTTGCTTAAGACTTCAATAGGGGAGACTTGGCAGCAGTGGTTCTTCCCCAGTACTTTAACCATCGAGCCACCAAAACACATCTTTGGTGGGATTCAAACCCACAACCTTTAAAAAGTCTCAAACATGTCCAGATGTTCAATGTACAAGTTAAAGAGAGAGAGAGCTCTGTTAAGCATTTTCTACAGTAATGCTGCTACAGAAGTGTAAATGACCCACAACTCCATACAGAGCCTGGCTTTTGGGCTTGTTGCTGATAACAGTTTGGATGGTCCTTTTCGTCTTTGGTCCGGAGCACACGGTGTCCATTTCTTTAAAAAATATCTGGAATATTGATCAGTTTAACCTTAAATGGTCTTGCCCTGCAGTAAATGAGCAAACCTTTGGTCCATTATGATCCATTACGCTCACTTCGATCAAAGCCTGCAGGTTTATTTTCAGTATACAGAGTAACAAAAAGTCTAAAATATAGCTGTAGCCAGAGCTTCTTCCTGCAAACCTCCCAGCTATGGAACGACCTTCCTATCAATGATCAGAAATCAGACACACAAGCTAGAAGACCCTCTTTCAGATAGAGATGCAGAACTGGGGGTTCTGGGGTATAGATAATCGTGGTATTAAAAACTGGTATGTTTTGTGGTCCATCCCCACCTCTCTATCTTAACCACTGGGGTTTATGACAGTGGAGCAAAGGTTCTGTCCCTTTTAGATGCAGCATGCTGTAAAAGTTGAGCTGCCAGAGTCCCTGCTTGCAGTGTCATCACCATTTCTGTCTGCTTTAAGTTTTGGCTCTCTTCCACCAACCTTAACATTTTTAATCTCTCCGTTTGCTGAGCTGCATGAGTACAGCTGACCTATAGGGGTAGAAATCTTTCACTTGCTGTCATTCCCATGTCTGGACCCACCAGGTCCTGATTTAGTATTTGTGTTGTCTGGGACCGCCTGCATTACCCATTACAGTGAATCATCCCACCTGGATCCATACACTTCCAGTGACGATTAACCATTAAATTTCAACTGTCAGGACTTCTGTTCTCTTAGCCCGTATTATCATTTGCACAATTACTAAAGGAGTTTTTTCTTGTCTGTATCTCCTCTCAGTGGGAGTCGTGAGAGATGTGGTTTGTGTATAGCTTCTTATGACAATGGCTGTCATAAGAAGCACTGTACAGCATTCAACATCAAAGTTTTCTCCAACTTGTCCAGTTGGGGGAGCGACTGCAAGTTTCACTGTTATTCATATATAAATAAGCACATAAAGTAATACAGTGGGGCAAAAAAGTATTTAGTCAGCCACTGATTGTGCAAGTTCTCCTACTTAGAAAGATGAGAGAGGTCTGTAATTTTCATCATAGGAACACTTCAACTATGAGACAAAATGAGAAAAAAAATCCAGGAAATCACATTGTAGGATTTTTAAAGAATTTAATTGTAAATTATGGTGGAAAATAAGTATTTGGTCAATAAATTTGGTTCAACTCAATACTTTGTAACATAACCTTTGTTGGCAATGACAGAGGTCAAACATTTCCTGTAAGTCTTTAACAGGTTGGCACACACTGTAGCTGGTATTTTGGCCCATTCCTCCATGCAGATCTCCTCTAGAGCAGTGATGTTTTGGGCCAACATGGACTTTCAACTCCCTCCACAAATGTTTTATGGGGTTAAGGTCTGGAGACTGGCTAGGCCACTCCAGGACCTTGCAATGCTTTTTCTTAAGCCACTCCTTCGTTGCCCGAGAAGTGTGTTTGGGATCATTGTCATGCTGGAAAACCCAGCCACGTTCCATCTTCAATGCTCTCACTGATGGAAGGAGGTTTTGGCTAAAAATCTCACGATACTTGTCCCCGTTCATTCTTTTCTTACCACGGATCAGTCGTCCTGTCCCCTTTGCAGAAAAACAGCCCCAAAGCATGATGTTTCCACCCCCATGCTTCACAGTAGGTATGGTGTTCTTGGGATGCAACTCAGCATCCTTTTTCTTCCAGTTGAGTTTTTACCAAAAAGTTCTATTTTGGTTTCATCTGACCACATGATATTCTCCCAGTCCTCTTCTGGATCATCCATATGCTCTCTGACAAACTTCAGACGAGCCTGGACATGTACTGACTTAAGCAGGGGACACGCCTGGCACTTGCAGGATCTGAGTCGCTCTCGGCGATAGTGTTACTGATGGTAGCCTTTGTTTTTTTAAAAAACTTTGGTCCCAGCTCTCTGCAGGTCATTCATCAGGTCCCTCAGTGTATTTCTGGGATTTTTGCTCATCGTTCTCATGATCATTTTGACCCCACGGGATAAATCTTGCGTGGAGCCCCAGATCGAGGGAGAGTATCAGTGGTCTTGTATGTCTTCCATTTTCTTCCCACAGTTGATTTATTCACACAAACCTGCTTGCCTATTGTAGATTCACTCTTCCCAGCCTGGTGCAGGTCTACAATTTTCTTCCTATTGTCCTTCAACAGCTCTCTGGTCTTTGCCATGGTTGAGTTTGGAGTCTGACTGTTTGAGGCTGTGGACAGGTGTCTTTTATACAGATAATGACGTCAAACAGGTGCCATTAATACAGGTAACGAGTGGAGGACAGAAGAACTTCTTAAAGAAGAAGTTACAGGTCTGTGAGAGCCAGACATCTTGCTTGTTTGTGGGTGACCAAATACTTATTTTTCACCATGATTTACAATTAAATTATTTTAAAATCCTACAATATGATTTCCTGGATTTTTTTTCTCATTTTGTTTCTCATAGTTGAAGTGTACCTATGATGAAAATTACAGACCTCTCTCATCTTTCTAAGTAGGAGAACTTGCACAATCAGTGGCTGACTAAATACTTTTTTACCCCACTGTATATTAGTTTATTCATTCTAAATTCTACAACAGCTCTGACCCCGCAGTCTGATTGGGTGAGAGACATTCTAATAGTGCCAGTATTGCACGATAATGGCACTCTGACCATAGCTCTTCAAGTATTACTCAGCCACATAAACATGTAACCTGGCAACAATACCAGATATAATAAGTCAAGCTGACTCAGATTGACAGTGGCAAGGAAAAACTCCCTAAACGTTATAAGGAAGAAACCTTGGGAGGACCAAGACTCAAAAAGGGACCCGACCTTGGGTGGCTTAGATGATAAATGTAAGAATGGAACTAATTTACAGTGGTGTGAAAAAGTGTTTGCCCCTTTCCTGATTTCCTATTTTTTTGCATGTTTGTCACACAGGTGTTTCGGAACATCAAATCAATTTAAATATCAGCCAAAGACAACACAAGTAAACACAAAATGCAGTTTTTAAATGAAGGTGTTTGTTATTAAGGGAGAAAAACATCCAAACCTACATGGCCCTGTGTGAAAAAGTGATTGCCCCCTAAACCTAATAACTGGTTGGGCCGCCCTTAGCAGCAACAACTGCAAACAAGCGTTTGTGATAACTAGCAATGAGTCTTTTACAACATTGTGGAGGAATTTTGGCCACTCATCTTTGCAGAATTGTTGTAAATCAGCCACATTGGAGGGTTTTCCAGCATGAACGGCCTTTTTAAGGTCATGCCACAGCATCTCAGGAGGATTCAGGTCAGGACTTTGACTAGGCCACTCCAAAGTCTTCATTTTGTTTTTCTTCAGCCATTCAAAGGTGGACTTACTGGTGTATGTTGGATCATTGTCCTTCTGCAAAACCCAAGTTTGTTTCAGCTTGAGGTCATCAACAGATGGCCGGACATTCTCCTTCAGGATTTTTTGGTAGACAGCAGAATTCATAGTTCCATTTATCACAGCAAGTCTTCCAGGTCCTGAAGCAGCAAAACAGCCCCAGACCATCACACTACCACCACCATATGTTACTGTTGGAATAATGTTCTTTTCTGAAATGCTGTGTTACTTTTACACCAGATGTAATGGGACACACAACTTGCAAAGAGTTCGACTTTTGTCTTGTCAGTCCACAGAATGTTTTCCCAAAAGTCTTGAGGATCATCAAGATGTGTTCTGGAAAAATTGAGACCAGCTTTAATGTTCTTTTTGCACTGGTTTTCATCTTGGAACTCTGCCATGCAGGCCATTTTTGCCCAGTCTCTTTCTTATGGTGGAGGCATGAACTTTAGGACCTTGAGTCATCAGCGGGAAAGTCCTTGATGGTATGTTGTCCCTGGAGTGAGTTACAGCTCTCTGGTGTGGCACAGGTATGGTGAGGCTGGAGCAGATGGTCGAAACAACTTGAGTGGTGCTGAAGCGGAGGAACATCTTAGTGTGTGGGGCTGGAACTGATACCAGAAGACAAGCTCAGAGAGAAAAGATAAAATGTAGTTAGTTATTGTTAAAGAGTACAGAGTCTGTTAACAGTCACTGATGCCAGGTGTCACATGAGACTCCGGTAGCAATGCAACAATGTTATAATTATACAAGTAAAAGACTGCTGGAATGATTTATAAAGAGTTTATAAAACATATTAGCTTTGAAAACATTTCAATTTAAATTTGTTAGAGGAAGCTATTGATAAGCAGTGCAGGTTCATCCCCCTTACAGACAAGGGTTTGGACGAGCTGGAAAGGCAAAGAAACAAAGTCAGTATAGTAAATCAAACGTTATTTGTTATAACACCGGGATCTCAGTAGTAGCCTGCCTTATAAATCAGACCCATTTTATTTGCTGAATGTAAATAAACTTTCTTTTTAATACAATTAAGCTTACCAATCGATATATTTGGGTTTATTGTCTGTATAATAAACAGCTTTTGGGAAATTCTGTTCTTCGACTGTTATGAATGAAGCCCATAGACTGATGATGATGTTGAAGCAGCAGGATAATGATAGAATGAGTCTATTTTACCTGACCCAATGTTGATAAAGAAATCATTTTTATGGCCTCTTCGTCTTAAAATCGTACAATAAATGGCGATAACAGAACTGAGCTATAATCACAATAATACACTCGAGGTTCGCGCTATAATGTGAGATACTGGCACTGGTGTGTTGATCTACAACCGCGGTACACCAATGTCAATATCTGATATTATAGTATGAACCTTGAGTGTATTATTGATTAAATAAATGTACATACTTTCACTTAACTTATTTTCTTTCTTTTGTAAATTAGCAGAGGTTTCATAGCATCATAAAACCAGCAAAGAGCACCATGGAGTTAGCCATTGCATGACAGTATGGCTTCCTTGTTTTGTGTGTAAGTGCATATGCTTGGGGTGCAAAAGCTTTGCCATTATCTCCCACCGACATCCAGTCTGTTCTTGCTCACTGTTTGTTCAACCCTGCTAATTGCGTTCATTTAAAACCATACCTCACCCTTCACACTCATCCATTCACCCATACACACTCCAGGATTTCAACAACATACACAACTTTTGGTGTGATTTTCCATAGGTCCATATTGACAACACACTTTAAGACAACGCACTCTATATTAACACGTCAGAGGGTGCCATAGTTACACCATCCATAACAAATCTATCTTCGATTAGACTTGCCTTATACACTCTGAGATAATAGTGTGGAACAATGATGTGCATCTTAGCCATGAGTGTGTTTCTTTGGCCTCTCTCGGGAACATGGCTGGGGTGTGAAATACTTGCCATTAACACCCACTGGCTCTCAGTCTGTTCCTGACCATCATTTAAAATGTTCCAGTCAGTAGCAGTCCAGGTTTCTTCTACAAACACAGCACCACTACAAAATACTGTAAGGTCGCGAAGTCTGGCTGTCAATGGCGGGACACGTAATGGGCTCTGTGACAACAAGTTTCCTTCTGCTAAGCGCCTGGAAATGGTCCAGGCAGAGACAGGGGTGTGTAGTGAAGGTGCCACATGTGTCTGGATGATGGATAATGAAACTGTAGGAGCTGCTCGTGCTTGTCGGTGTATCAAACTATCCTCTCTACTGGTGGTTTGTCTGGGCCGTTCGGAACCTGTTCACTGTGTGTGTGTGCCCTCCATAAAACCACTGCTCCCAACACCTCCTAACAACAGAACAGATCAGAACAGCCCAGATGGAGGCATTTCATCAAAAAGGCCATCCTGCTTCTCTCAGTCGAAAACCTGAAGTCTGTCATCTGGACAAAATGTCTTTGAGTGCTTCATAGAGTCATAACAGTCAACAATTTCTCACCAAGAGGTACACTACCCAAAAGTAGCCTCTGAGAGCCTTTTTATAGGGCAGCGGGGGAAGCACTTTTACGCCCTCTCGTGGAAAGACCCAGTGTCTAATTGAACCACACCTGTAATTGTTTGCATATCTGCCTGAGACAGACCTTTTTGTGTCAATGAGAATACTTTCACTTATTTGCTTTCTGTTGTAAGATTCCCACAAAATTTCGTAGAGCTCCATGGTAAAGCTGACTGAAAACATGACTGAAACAACTTTTTAAATAAAACTGCTCAAAATCCTACCACTTGAATTTCTGTTTCATTATAAATACATTCAAGTTAAAGCCATAAATTATCATTAGCTTATCATTTGCATGTTTTTAATAACATTTCTCTTTTAATTGTGTGATATACTGTTGTGATGAACTTGGCCAATTTGAAATCGCCTTCACTGTTCATCCGTAATATGAACATGTCAAGTGGTCCAACTGCAAACTGACCCATGAAAAGTTAGTTTTCCCTGAGGGAATGAAGCTGCGGACCCACTTTTCTTTGACATTTTACTGTGCGCCTCATTATGAGGTTGTTTGTCAAATCATTGGTTTGTGGACACGTTTTTTGGGGGATTTTTTGCATGAAGAGCGGTAAAATATTCCAGCGAACTGATTTCGGCCTCAGTTATATTGTTCTGTAAATACATAAACTTGGCTAACTGGCAAGTTAGTTTTTGTGCTGCTGTCCTGGTGTTTTTTTACTGGGGGTGGACAGTAACGAAGTACGTATACTTGAGTACTGTACTTAAGTAAGCTTTTTGAGTATCTATACTTTACAAGAGTATTATATTTTTTGCAAGCTTAAGACTTTAACTTCACTCAATTTTAAAGACAAATGAACTTTTCACTCCACTACATTTCTATCAAGGTCCTCATTTTGTGTTATATTGAAAAAGCCTCAAAAGTCAGTAAATTATTTTTTCAAAAGTGACACTGACAAAGACAGCTTAATAAGAATCTGTATGACAGGGTCACACAAAGTTCATGATTCCTCAGCAAGCATTTAATTAGGGGTATTAAGTATTGTAAGTGTTGTGGCAATATTACAACAATGCAATGGCCTAAGAATTCATTTGTAATACTTGAGTGTTATTAAAAGCAAGTGCATCTGTACTTTAACGTGATTAAAAATCAAATGTGAAAACTTTCACTCGCGTTTTACTGGCAAAACGTTACTGTTGAACCCTGACAAAACAAATGAACTTTTCAGTGGAATCATTACAAATGGCATACCTTATTTATCTTAACATTCTACTAATAACAGGTTTAGGACCCAATTGCAGTTAGCTCCAGATGGAACTGATGAACCAAAATATAAATAACAAAAAGAAACGAAAGAATCAACTCAAAAGAAGTCAAAATAAACCAATAAAGAAAACCCACGCCCTAACCCTCCATCAACTCCACCACCAAGAATCCTCCACTATCGCACAAAATGGACACAAGGCAACAGCCAACCAATCAGAGACAGCTTCCCAGATCTGCATGAAAGGGCTATTCGACGTTTTTCACTATCTTACATGGATTATATATGCTCGTCGGTTTGGCTCTTTCCTTGCCAAGTACTGCCAAGTTTTCTTTCGCATTACCGAGCATTTTGTTGTACTTTTTTGCCTATCTCATGTTTGATTTCCCCTGTGGTTTGGGGTTTACGACTTTCCGGTTTTGGACTCGCGCTTGTTGTTTGGATTCTCTTATTAGTGATTTGTTTGGCACCCTCTTATATTACAGATTTACTACACCCTCACCTTGGGTCTAGAGCTCTTAGGTCCTCAGATAAATTACTTTTAACAGTTCCACGTTTTTGAGTAAAGCACAGGGGGTGACCATGCCTTTGAAGTGGCAGCTCCAGTACAGCCAACATTTCGATATCAGGGCTGCTCCTTCTGTCTCAATTTTTAAAACAAGACTAAAAACATACTTTTACTGTTCTGCATTTGAATAATTTTAATGTTTGTCTGTGCGGTTTATTTGTTTTTTTGTTTGCTTTATTGACTTACAGTGGGGCAAAAAAGTATTTAGTCAGCCACTGATTGTGCAACTTCTCCCACTTGGACAGATGAGAGAGGTCTGTAATTTTCATCAGAGCTACACTTCAACTATGAGAGACAAAATGAGAAAAAAAACAGGAAATCACATTGTAGGATTTTTAAAGAAGTTAATTGTAAATTATGGTGAAAAATAAGTATTTGGTCAATAACAACAGTTCAACTCATAACTTTGTAACATAACCTTTGTTGGCAATGACAGAGGTGAAACGTTTGCTGTAAGTCTTCCTCAGGTTGGCACACACTGTAGCTGGTATTTTGGCCCATTCCTCCATGCAGATCTCCTTTAGAGGAGTGATGTTTTGGGGCTGTTGCTGGGACTTCACAAATTTTCTATGGGACTGAGGTCAGGAGACTGGCTAGGCCACTCCAGGACCCTGAAATGCTTTTTACAGAGCCACTCCTTTGTTGCCCGAGCGGTGTTTTTGGGATCATTACCACCTTCCATCTTCAATGCTCTCACTGATGGAAGGAGGTTTTGGCTTAAAATCTCACGATACATGGCCCCGTTCATTCTTCCCTTAACACGGATCAGTCGTCCTGTCCCCTCTGCAGAAAAACAGCCCCAAAGCATGATATTTCCACTCCCATGCTTCACAGTAGGTATCGTGTTCCTGGGATGCAACTCAGCATTCTTCCTCTATTTGAGTTGTTCCCAAAAAGCTCTATTTTGGTTTCATCTGACCACATGATATTCTCCCAATCCTCTTCTGGATCATCCATATGCTCTCTGGCAAACTTCAGACGGGCCTGGACATGTACTGGCTTACGCAGGGGGGCACGCCTGGCACTGCAGGATCTGAGTCCCTCTCGGCGTAGTGTGTTACTGATGGTAGCCTTTGTTACTTTGGTCCCAGCTCTCTGCAGGTCATTCATCAGGTCCCTCCGTGTAGTTCTGGGATTTTTGCTCATCATTCTCATGATCATTTTGACCCCACGGGATGAGATCTTGCATGGAGCCCCAGATCGAAGGAGATTATCAATGGTCTTGTATGTCTTACAATTGCTCCCACACTTGATTTATTCACACCAACCTGCTTGCCTATTGTAGATTCACTCTTCCCAGCCTGCTGCAGGTCTACAATTTTCTTCCTGGTGTTCTTCGACAGTTCTTTGATCTTGGCCATGGTTGAGTTAGGAATCTGCTTGTTTGAATCTGCTTGTTTTTATACAGATAATGAGGTCAAACAGGAGCCATTAATATAGATAACGAGTGGAAGACAGAAGAGCTTCTTAAAGACGTTACAGGTCTGTGAGAGCCAGAAATCTTGCTTGTTAGTGGGTGACCAAATACTTATTTTCCACCATAATTTACAAGTAAATTCTTTAAAAATCCTGCAATGTGATTTTCTGGATTTTTTTTTCTCATTTTGTCTCTCATAGTTGAAGTGTACCTATGATGAAAATTATAGGCCTCTCACATCTTTCTAAGTAGGAGAACTTGCACAATCAGTGGCTGACTAAATATTTTTTTGCCCCACTGTATGTACAGCGCTTAGGTTTTAATTGTGCTTTATAAATAAATAAAGTCTGTTGCTTCAGTTTTGGTTTTCGATAACATTGTTGGTGTTCATGCTGACCATTGCCCAGCTCTGACTCCTTTGGCTTACCATAAACCATCATATTGTCTGTCTCTCACAGTTACATTATCATAGGGAACTGCGGTTTTATGAAAAGTTTAGGGCACCTGCACAAAGTTGAATATTTTCATTTATTTATAGAAGCTATTTACATTTAGAAAACTTTGCATTGGAAATTGTACATCCTGAAGAATTTTCTAGATGTCTCCATGACCTAAAACTCCATCAGATTTTCACACGAGAACCCAGTTAAACAAATGAGATATAAATATTGTAGCGCTATTGACTCCCTCTGTGCGTGTTTCCGGTACTGGTGTGCAAATTAGCAGCTCGATGGTCTCTTTATTTTGAGCTTTATGTGCGTCTTTTCATATTTTATGTTTGTGGGGTTTTGTGCTTTTTAATAATGCTCATAGTGCGTGTTTATGTGTGTTTTATGTGTTAATTAATGGCATGTACCTACCATGAGCTGGTAAGATGTGTGTGAGGGTGTTTTGTCGGCCTTCCCATCACACCGACTGGTTAATAGTCCTTATCAGGGCCAGTAATGCCGTTTGTGACATTGGCTGTCAATAAAGATATAACATAAGTATAATATTTTTATCTCATTTCGTTAATAGGGTTCTCTTTATCTACTTTTCATCACATTAGACTGGAAAGGAAGGTTGGTCTGCAGTTGGCAAGAGAAGCCGTGTCAGGTCCAGGTTTCATCACAAAAGGTGTAACAGCAGCTATTTTAAGGGCTGAGGCCGGAAACAGACCTAGAAGACAGACGTATATTTATTAAGTGAGCAGGAATACAAAGGACCCCTGCTGACTAGCCTTTAAAAAAAAGGTAGGAGGAAGGAGAGCAATATGTTCTGAGATAGAAAGGAGACATGAAGCAGAAAAGCTGTGAACAAATTGTCAGGAGCCAGTGAGTGGACAGCTGAGTAGCACGGCATAAATATAACTGCATTGTTTTTTAAAAAGCTTGTTAGTATCCAGGATAGAGTTTGAAATTTCCCTTCTGCTTTAGATGTTTACAGTCAACTCATCATTGGTAGTGATCAAGTTGCTCTTCTTTATGATAAAATGGACCAATTCAGGGTTTCTCAAGCACTTGGCCAAAGCACCTCTAAGGGACCTATATTTAGGGGAAGGAGTAGTTGGGGGCTATGGTGACTTTGTGGTTTAGGTACTAAACCTGAAGGTCCTAGGGTGGGCGGTCTGGCTGAACTGGGCTTTGGTCTGTTTTCTTTCCGAGCTGTGTTCCGGTACCAGTTCCAGCTCCACACATGATGTTTATCCGCTGCAGCTTCACTCAAGCTGCTTCCGTCATCAGCTCCAGCCCCACCATACCCAGGCCACTTAATGCCGATGTGCATACTTCACATTTTATTCGAAATTTGACTCCATGACTGTAGTTTCATTCTTAGATTTATCATTTACGCCGCCCAAGGAGGTTGGGTCCCTTTTTGAGTCTTGGTCCTCCCAAGGTTTCTTCCTATAACACTCAGGGAGTTTTTCCTTGCCACTGTCGCCTTAGGCTTGCTCAATTTGGGATTGGACGTAGTTATTAGGAGATAATCTAAACTTGTAAAGTTGCTTTGAGACAATGCTCCATTGTAAAAAGCGCTATATAAATAAATCTGACTTGACTTGAC